>CM035443.1:17929444-18031944 GCA_020310875.1 Ceratopteris richardii | reverse complement strand
TTTAAGATTAGGGTTTTAGGGTTTAGGCATACATATCACTCAATTAAATTTTTATTAAGAAAAAATATAGAGAAAAATAAGAAAAAAATATGAATATATAAATAAATATATATAAAAAATATTATTAGGGTTTTAGGATTAGGGGTTTAGATTTTTATAGGTGTTTAAGTATTTAGGTTTTAGTATTTCAGATATAAGTCTAAGTCTTTCTGATTAGGGTTTTAAGGTTTTAATACGTAGATAACATATATACACAAACACACATATACATATAATACATACATACATGTAGATACATATGCATACAAAAATATACATATTTTAGATCTAGAATTTTAAGATTAGGGTTTTAATTAAATATATAAATTTAAATATATAAAAATAGGATTACGTAAGGAAAAAATCTGAATATATAAATAAATATATATATAAAATAAGATAATTATATACATAAATAAATATAAAAACAACTAGTGTTTTAAATAATTTAACTAAATATATATAATTAAATATATAAAATTAAATATATAAAAATAGGATTACGTAAGGAAAAAATCTGAATATATAAATAAATAAATATATAAAAATAGGATTACGTAATGAAAAAATCTGAATATATAAATAAATATGTATATAAAATAGGATAATTATATAGATAAATAAATATAAAAAGAACTAGTGTTTTAAAAAATTGAATTAAATATTTATAATTAAATATATAAAAATAGGATTAAGTAAGGGAAAAATCTGAATATATAAATAATATATATATATAAGGTAGGATAATTATATAGATAATAAAATATGATAAGAACTAGTATTTTAAATAAACAAATGAAATATATATGGTTAAATATATAAAAATAGGTTTAAATTTAATCATTTTAAATAGAGTGAATATATATACAATACACAAACACACATACTTATACACCTATCTATATGCACATATATATACATTTACACATATATATACACATGCATACATATATATACATGTTTTAAGTCTAGGTCATTTGGATTAGGGTTTTAGGGTTTTAACACCTACATAACATATATACACACATACACACACATATAATACATATATACATGTATATACACATGTGTATAGAAATATACATAATTTTGGACTAGATCTTTACAATTAGGGTTTTAGGATTTAGGCATACATATAACTCAATTAAGAGGAAAAAAATCTGAATAAATAAATAAATATATATATAAAATAGGATCAATCAAGAAAAAATCCGAATATATAGATAAAATAGGATAGCTATATAGATTAGGGTTTTAAAATTAGGTTTTTAAGTTTTTTTAGGTATTTAAGTATTTAGGTTTAGTATTTCAGATTTAAGTCTTTAAGAGTTAGATTTGTAGGTTTAATAAAAAAAACAAATGTTCTAAAATGTCCATATTGTAGCAGATGGCTTCTTTGGATCCTCAAGAGAGAATGGCATGTCCTTGCACATAGTGCAAGTATCAAATTTATTGGAAACGACGGATTTGTACTGCACATGTTAGAGAGTATGGATCCTTTGATAGGAGTCGACTAGAAAACCTATGCTATCATTCGCATGGTCCCCAAGGTGAGCAGATGGACCCAAACGACATTGCACCGGTAACCTCTCGTGGACAAAGAGAGCAAAAAGGACTTAGACGTACACGCAAGCACTAATAATATTACACAGAATGAACATATGGAAGAGATGCTTGAAGCATTTTATGAGATGGACAAAGATCATGATGGTGAAGAAGGTGTCGAGAGTTTCATGGACACAACACAAATTCCACGATTAGAAGTTGATGAAGAATATGAAAACATGCGAAGATTATCTCGTTTACCACTTTACAATGGAGCAAAGATATATGTACTACGTACTTCACTCGCGATGCTCAATCTGCAATCCACTTATGGATGGTCAGATAGTAGTGTCACTGAATTGTTCAGGTAAGTGGAGAACAAATTGGTTTTCATTGTTGTATCACAATAACTTCATTTACTAATATCATTTTAATTGCTTATTGAAGGCTTCTTAAAGATCAATTTTTGCCAGAGGGAAATGACATGCCTCCAACACATGGAGATGCGAAAAAACTTTTACAGTCCATTGGAATGGATTATACTAAAATTCATGTTTGTCCGAATGATTGCATTCTCTTTCGGAATGAGTATGAGCATCTCCACATATGTCCAAAGTGTGGAGCAAATAGATTTAGACAAGACGTTGTAGGCGAAGCAATCCCCACAAAGGTTCTTCACCACTTTCCTATCATTCCATGAATTAAGAACATGTTTAGATGCAAATCTATAGCTGAGTTAATGTCATGGCATACAAAGAGCAGGTCTACAGATAATGTAATACGAGTGCCAGTTGACTCTGATGCTTGGAAGCACATAGATAGTAAGTGGCCATAGTTTGCTAGTGAGCCTCGATCCATACGTCTAGGCCTAGCTATGGATGGAGTGAATCCATTTGGATTACGCAGTTCTTCATGGAGCACATGGCCTGTATGTTTGGTCAATTATAATATCCCACCATGGTTGGCCACAAAGAAAGGTCATTTATTATTAGCTCTTATTGTACCAGGTAAGTATAAGGTAAAAAACATGGAAGAAGAGTTCATTGAAGAAGAGGTCATTGTTCGAGAAGACGAAGCAATAGACGATGATCAGGAGGAAACCAGCATAGCAAGCGATTTAGAAGCCATCAATAGAGGGATAGATATTCTTGGCGCATCGGATCTTCAAGAGGATGCTAGAATAGAGGACTTTTGAATAAAACACTTGTACGTACTAATTTTTTATTTTTTTTGTTTATTCTCTATATTACTTTTCTTATCGCATGCTAATTATTTGAGTTCTTTTATTACAGAGCACGATGGGAGACAGTCCTCCAGTCACTCCACATTCATGACAGAGGAGTAGTTTTTGGAGTTCATCTCTCAAGTTCCTCCTGCGTATATGGCCGCTGCATCACAGTATTGGATCACTCGTGGTAGCACTCCTCCCGGCCTCACTCCTGGCGGCCTTACTCCTGCCGGCCTCACTCCCGCTAGCCTCACTCCCGCATACATGTATACCATCGATCTGTTGTAGTGTATGTATGTATGTATGCATACATGTACAAATGTATGTATGTAAGTATGCATGCATTTATTCTTTTACATGTATGCATGTGCATATATCTTCATATCTATGCATATCTATATGTATGTGTCTATGCAGCTATCAATGTAAGTATCCATGTGCATACCTATTTATGTATTTTTTGGTGTATCTATTTAAGTATCTATTCTTAAATGTATGCATGTATGTACATGTGTACATATGTATACATGCATGTGTCTATGTATGTATGATTTCATGTATGTATGTGCGTATATCTATGAATATATGAATGTAGTATGTATGCATGCATGCATGAATGCATGTGGTTATGCATGTATCTTGCATATACACTAACACATTCAAATATAAACTCGTGCACATAGACATAATTTCTGGATATTCCTTCTAATAGAGTCTAAATGACTAACTTCACGAGAGTTTTTCCAATTACATAAATTAAATCGATATATTTGATCATGTATGCTTGTATGTGTATATACATATATGCATACAAGCATACATACCAACATACATCTATGCATACACACATAACTACATGCATATCGGATACATACATACACACATATACATACATACATATATACGTGCATACATAATGCATCCTTACGCATATACATAAATACGCTCACATATACCTTGTGTATATACACACAATATAAATTCAAACACACACACATATATACCTTTTATATATATATATATATATGTGTGTGTGTGTGCGCGCGCGCGCGCGCGTGCGTGTGTGTGAGTACATACATGCATACATATCATGCTAATATTATGCAGGGTCACTTTCTATGACTGTGGAGATTCCACACTCTCATTCTTGAAAAAAGTTTTAATTTACAGTTTAATTTTCATTAACCTGGCTATGATGTTATATTGGATTTGTCATAAAAAGAATAGATTTTCATCACAATGTAGTTTCATTAAATTGATACACTTTGTATCCTTGATCTTATATATCATTCTTATACATGTATTTTAAGTGAGTTTTCGGATAAAAATTTGACCATACTGCTGCAAAAACCTGTGATTTATTAGTTTCAAAGGTATCAAACCATGCAGCCTTTGCTAAGATAAGATCTTAGCTACTGTAAATTATTTAGTTCAACACCATCATTGTTGTACTTATTGTGAGTAATAAAACATTTTTACACTTCCCTTTAGCCAATATCTTATTCTTGTCTATATTACGTTCTAGTACATGTAACTTTGAACATATAAAAGAGGCCATCTTGTGCATTAGATCAGTCACTATACATGAAAGTTAGAGTTGAAAAACTCAATGGAGTAAAAGAAAACATAAGAATGTCTAATTGCACAATGCATTAAAAGGCTAGTAGAGAACGCTATTTACGTGCAGAAACGAATAAATTAATGAAGAGGTGAATTCTTCTGATAAATGGTAGCTGACAATAAGTTTCCACAAGATTCTGTTAGAAGTGCGGAATACTCCTTTTTCTTTTCCTTTTGGCAAAATAACCATTTGATAATATCCATGTTTGATTTTTTCGCAGGCCGTAAAAATTAGGCGTTCTCAATTTTTCTTACTAATTTTTTAAATATATAATTGATAAACAGTTCAATTATAGTCATCTTTAACTGACAATAGTTTCAATGGAATTTAGCCGTACTGCTTGTTATTTTGGGGATCCTTTATTATATTTGTTGAAGTAAATTAATTAGATCCGTAGTTCATCTGATTTAATATATATTCCCACGATTACATCCCCATCTTAGTACGCATTCAATATGTCCCTTATCAAGGGACAACGAGGTAGAACTGGATAGAGAGAGCGAGAGAGAAAGATAGAGAAAGAGTGTGCAGAACTAAAATTGTATGTAGGCGGTGAGAAAATACAAGATACATTAGCATGCGTCTCTGTCGACAGCAAGGGACAACATTCTAGTACGAAATAGGATTTAGGGTTGATCGATGATGAAGCAGAAGAATGGGTTAAGCTTGATTGATGATGAAGGAGAAGAATGCATTATTTATTGCAGACGCAGGTCATATATTCGCTGTCAGGGAAATGAATGTCGAATTACATGCGCAGCTCTCTGGGTTCAACCTGCAAACATTAACACGATGGATTAGAGTTCATTCGTATCCTGAATGAGATCAATGTGGAAGAAGGTCACGTACAGGTAGCATTGCACGAGGAAATGCAATCGTATTTGCAGGCAGAAACAATCGCGTTGGCAGCGTAGCCACCACCACCGCCACCCCCGCCGCCACCACCACCCCCGCCGCCACCACCACCACCTCCGCCCCCACTCCCGCCGCCTCCTCCTCCGCCGCCTCCTCCACTGTAGCTTCCCCCACCACTGCCGTATCCACCACCTACGCTTCCACCCCCACTATTGTACCCCCCACCGGTATTCCCACCTCCACCATAGTACCCACCTCCGCTGTGATACCCGCCACCATTGTTGTAACCTCCACCATAGCTTCCTCCTCCGTTTCTGTAGCCGCCACCATAGTTTCCTCCATTTCCATAGCTTCCACCGCCATTTCCGTATCCATTGCCGTATCCTCCTCCGCCACTGTTATAGCCGCCGCCACTGTTATAGCCGCCGCTACTGTCATACCCACCACCACTGCCGTAGCTGCCACCACTTCCATGGTTGTAGTAATAACCATACTCATGGTGGTAGCCATAGTCGAAATTCTTCTGCACGCAAGCTGCGGGACAGGAAAGTCGTTTCGCAGCGCAGCTGCCTGCGCCAGTTTTGCAGATGGCGTACTCCTGCACCTTTAAAGGCGTTTTCGAATGCAGTTGTTCCTCCTTGCTGCTGTCTCCAGTGGCATGCACAGTTTCAGTGGACTCAAGGACGACCTTGTACAAGTCATAATCTTTCAAGCGATAGGTGGGAGTGACTGCTGGCTTCACAGATGAAGAGGAAGCGGCAGTGTGGAGGCTTGCGTGAAGAATAGTCAGGACGAAAATAAGAACGAAGGAGAAGGAAAATGTTGAAGCGGATGAAGTTTCCATGGCTCAAGATTGAAGACAAGCTGCATCGCCGCTCGTTTTTATAGCCTAGCGGCGTTGTAGTCGCACCATGCACGTGAATGGGAAAGGCTCATCTTTAGTTTCCTAACCATCACCTTGTAACTGTCTGTGGCAGGTCAGAAGGCATTTAATTGCCTTTGACTCGATAGCGTTTGCTGAGAATAGTGCCCACTGCCGACTGCAGTTACATCTACTTCAATGGCGAACGTCGAAACAGAGATGGCTATGTATCCATAGTCTGGATTCAAATCGTCCGAGAATGTGAGAGAAGCATTTATTTTCCTGTTGAATATTGGTGAAAGCCGCCACTACAGCGACAGCGCACATGTGATTAGCTAACATGGAGCTTCGTTACCACCACATCCTTCGTGCACATGAAAGCAAAAAAGCTAAAGCATCGACTGTGGTGTGGTCGGGAGCCTCGGAAAGCATTGCTAAGTGGTGGGCGTATCTTTGACCCCGTGGTTTAGTATCGTCTCATGAGTCCCACTTTGCATGGATTGCGTTGTCTTTTAAAATTGGTCATTTAATTCAAAGACTTTTACATTTCGAAAACTCAACAACCTCAAAGGAACAGATATAATCATCTCATGTTGAACCCCTACCCCCATACCCCCATCCTTGAGAGGCAAGGGCGTGTCTGTCGTGTCTGTCAGCTTCTTGCAGTAGTTGTCATCCTTTTCAACTCTTGCAGTAGTTGTCATCCTTTTCAAAGTATAAGTTTTGTCCAATCGCTTTAGCTTAAGCTGGTTACGCCCTTGCCTCTCAAGGATCGGGAGAGAGTATATGTGTGTTTATATATATATATATATATATATATATATATATATATATATATATATATATATATATATATATATATATATATATATATATATATATATGCGCAGAGAGAGAGACAGAAAGATAGATACGCATATATATATGTGTGTTTGTATATATGTATGTATGTATGCAAAGAGAGAGAGA
This sequence comes from Ceratopteris richardii, assembly GCA_020310875.1. Classification (NCBI taxonomy): domain Eukaryota; kingdom Viridiplantae; phylum Streptophyta; class Polypodiopsida; order Polypodiales; family Pteridaceae; genus Ceratopteris; species Ceratopteris richardii. The sequence continues at coordinate 18,024,825 of CM035443.1, read as the reverse complement.
GAGAAAGATAGATACACATGACACCTGTGCGAGTGCAAATAGAATCAGGCCTAAATACAATCAGAAATATGTACATACACTTTGTCCCACAATCTATTTTCTCACACATTATGCCTCTATATCAAGTTCTCTGTAAATTTGTGTCGCCCTCAAGGGAGAGGTTCAGATCTTAAGCATAATCATCGAGGCCCATCAGTCAAGTTTCTAGTATAAGAAAGTAGACAATATAATATGTCTTTTGCATGATAGTCACATGTTCTAACCTTGAAATTCAACAAACACTGAGTTTATGATGTTTTTAGTTATCAATAAAACTAGAAATTGAATGGGTTGATGGCTTATGAAGATCAATATCCACAATTTCTATTATTCTCAGGAATTGAAGCAAATACACTCAATGTTTCAATTAATTTAATTGCACAATTGTAACCTTACTCGTTATCTTCAATTGTAATCCTTTAAGATCATCATCATGAAACCGTGTGAAATCGATCATTGATGAAACAGTACTTGATTTGTTTCAATTTATTGGTAAAGAACTACATAGTGTGTACTTCAATCCTTAAGATATCAGAAAATACAACTCGCACACAAGGTATGGATCAAATGTTCATTAACCAATAGAAAGGAATATACGGTGAACTTCATCTAATAATCAGCGTATAGATGTTAAAATGGATTTCATGTAGCCTTATATTGGTTGTTTTGAATTAGAGACTAACATTTGATTTCATACTCTCGATGACTTACATTCTATAGAAACATAATGCGATCATCGAATGTTCATTATTCTATTCGCTAGGCTAAGAATTTGCTTTTCGTTTTTTAAAGTAGTCTTAGCATTTCGGAATCATGATTTCGAGTTTGATTGCTTTTTTTTTTGGAGTTCGAGGATAGGGAAATGCACAAATAGCACGAGGAAGAAGGTGAAACTTGCAGCACAACACTAAGTGTATTACTAACTGAATGAAAAATATATGTATCCACTCAAGTTTTTTTCTTTTCGAGAGTACAATGAATTGGAAAGACGCACACACCCGACCTTGTAAGGTAGAGGCACCTGTAGAGGAGGTACTGGGGTATCCGCTTTTAACAAAAGTAGGGATTAAAGATTAACACATCCAGTACGTCGCCTACTCAAGGGGGGTTCTCTTTAGGGAAGTATACCCTTTAACATTTCTGTGATCCGGTAGATATCAAGGATTGCACAGAGTGGTACATACTTCAGAAAATATGAACAACGATTGACCCAGGAAGACCATACACTTCTGGATTCGATTCAGATGACTACAAGATTTGTCAAGGAAATGCTCAAAAACTAATGCTCAGAGCTTCGTGGTACTCTATGCAGATAAATACAGATCAATACAAGTGATGAAGGAATTGCTCATGAGAATAGAGCCTAACACCAATAGTGTCTCACAGAAAAGAAAGAAAATCCAAGACACTCTCTTACACTATAGTGCTCATAGCCCTCCACTGAGAAGCCTACCCTCTGTATCCACACTACAGAGTAGCTCCTACAATAGGCTTGAAACCACCAAGTACAAGAGAGAACTTCTGCGCGTATACACGCGTCAACGTAACTCCAAAAATGTCCCCCAAATGAGCACAAATCCATTGTTTTTATAGGCCTCAAAATAGGCCAAGAGGGCCTTGCTGATTCCTCACATCCACTGATCATGCGCCGGTTGATTCCCCAAGATTGGAGGGGTAGATCAAATATTCCACTTGATTTGAATTGAATCCTCAAAAATAGGTATTCGTCATGAATGGTTGGCGGCAACCATCATTTTTTCACCTCCACCTTTACCAGTTACCTTTCACCTTTTTACTTGTAATCTGGGATCCTCATTTTGTGCCGCGCATGGTATTGGAATGACCCGTTGAGTGCGATGGGTGGACGATTGATTTCAACTTCACCAATCCATGAGCCCTAATGAATATATTAGCTCACCTATTTGTCATTTCCCGCTGATGGAATCCCCAGGCAATTCAAATGAAGCTAATTGTTTTACGATTTAAGGCAGTCCCATCGAAACGCTTTGCCCTTTAGGGTAGTAGTTTGGCAAAATGGCACTCAAGCTGATGTCCAACTGTCTGCCTTGATGGAAAAGCATGTGGATTGATAATAACATCTAGAGTCATGCCTTGAATTGTGAATGGAAGGTCATATTCATGTACAAATAAACCCCCTTTTGATCATGGTTGTGGGGCAGGGGGAGAGAGAGAAAGAGAGAGAGAGAGGGGGGTCGTGGGATGGAGGGCATGGGGGAAGAGAGAGGGGCTGAGGGGGAAGGGGGTGGCGGGGGCTGAGGAAGAGGGAGGGGAGGGGGCTTAGGGTGGTGAAGGGAGGGGACGGGGTTGGCGGGGGCTGATGGGGTGGCGGTGGGCTGAGGGTGGTGAGGGGAGGGGAGGGGGTTGGCGGGGGCTGAGGGGGCAGTGGGGCGGGAGGGGTGGTGAGGGGGCTGGCAGTGAGGGGAGGGGAGGGTGATGGTGGTGAGGAGAGGGGAGGGGGTTGGCGGGGGCTGAGGGGGGCAGTGGGGCGGGAGGGGTGGTGAGGGGGCTGGCGGTGAGGGAAGGGGAGGGTGATGGTAGTGAGGGGAGGGGAGGGGGTTGGCGGGGGCTGAGGGGGTGGTGGGGGAGGAGAGAGAGGAAAGGGGAGAGAGAGAGAGAGAAGGGGGGGGGGAAGCGCGTGGGGGCTGAGGGGGGCAGTGGGGTGGGAGGGGTGGTGAGGGGGCTGGCGGTGAGGGGAGGGGAGGGTGATGGTGGTGAGGGGAGGGGAGGGGGTTGGCGGGGGCTGTGGGGGTGGCGGGGGAGGAGAGAGAGGGAATGAGAGAGAGAGAGAGAGAGGGGGAGAAAGCGCGTGGGGGCTGAGGGGGGCAGTGGGGCGGGAGGGGTGGTGAGGGGGCTGGCGGTGAGGGGAGGGGAGGGTGATGGTGGTGAGGGGAGGGGAGGGGGTTGGCGGGGGCTGTGGGGGGTGGTGGGGGAGGAGAGAGAGGAAAGGGGAGAGAGAGAGAGAGAGGGGGGGGAAACGTGTGGGGGCTGAGGGGGGCAGTGGGGCGGAGAGAGAGGAAAGGGGAGAGAGAGAGAGGGGGGGGGGGGGAAACGCGTGGGGGCAGAGGGGGGCAGTGGGGCGGGAGGGGTGGTGAGGGGGCTGGCGGTGAGGGGAGGGGAGGGTGATGGTGGTGAGGGGAGGGGAAGGGGTTGGCGGGGGCTGTGGGGGTGGTGGGGGAGGAGAGAGAGGAAAGGGGAGAGAGAGAGGGAGAGAGAGAGAGAGAGAGAAGGGAAAGGCAGGCGAGGGAACTGACGTGGTGATGGTTGGAGGGAGAGGTGAGTGGAGGGAGCTGGTGGGTGGAGGGGGTGGAAGAGAGAGAGAGCGGATATCCCTGCTTAATGAAGATGAAGCTAAGAATGAAGCCTTACACTATAATGATGCTATTCAGAGTGAGATAAACTGACATAAAACACTCACAGAGAGAGAAGGAGGGGATGGCATATGCAGGCTCTACAGACCCCCACATCAAGCCTTTGCACCGTCCCTGGTGCAATTCCTTCCTTATTTTGCTTATTTCGATGAGATCTAGGTAAAGTGCAATTACTGAACGAAAATACGATATGTACAGGGGATGAAGTGCTTCCATTTTGACTTAGGTCAGATACTCCTTCACCCTGGAAATATTGACCAGGGGTATCCTTTTACCCTGCAAATCCTCTAGATGTACTGCTCCATGAGGTAATACTTTTATCATCGTGTAAGGTCCTATCCATTTGGGTGCCAGTTTGGTTGGAATTGTTGGGACCTGATGCACTAAAACCATGGATCCTTCCTGTACTTCATTGGACCTCAGATACCTGTCATGCAGTCTTTTGCGCTCTTCTTGTGTTACCTGAAGTTTTTGCATTGCTTCTTCTCTGTATTCTTCTAATGCCACCAATCTCTGAATGGGGGGTTCAATTCCAATGGTTTTGATTTCTATTTCCTTTTTGATAATGAACTCGAATGGTGCCAATGCCTCTTTCCCATATACTAACCGAAATGGAGTCTCGCCTGTAGTTACCCTTTTCGTGGTTCTGAAAGCCCAGATTGCACCGATCAGTGCTAGTGGCCAGGAGCTTTGATGATCGAAAGATAATTTGCGAAGCAATCCAATCAAAATCTTATTGGAGCTTTCTGCTTGGCCATTTGCCCTTGGGTAGTAGGCACAAGATTTTTTATGGAAGATTTTGTACCTGTCAAATATAAACTGGAGCAATTGATTTACAAAATGTGTGCCCCTATCACTAGTTATTTCCAGTGGGCAACCAAATCTTGAGAAAATACGTTTATACATAAATTTAGCTACTGTTAAAGCCGTGCAGTCCACAGTAGCTTTAGCCTCTATCCATTTAGTGGCATAGCATGTGGCCATCAGAATATACTTTTTTCCTCCAGGTTGCCCAGTTGGGCTAATTGGCCCTATGAAATCAAGACCCCATCGTTCAAATGGAAGCCATCCGGTAGATATGACTAATGGTTGGTAGTTCAACCTCGTTGGCGTGGGAGCACATCTCTGACAGATGTGGCATTCTTTTGCAAACTTGATTGCATCCTTGAAAATATGAGGCCACCATAACCCTTTGTGGATGATTCTATGAGCCAATTCTTCCCCCTTTAGATGTCCTTCATTGTGTGCAGCCTCTAGCAGAAGATTTACCTCCTCTGGATAGATACACCTTCTCAATATATCATCTTGACAGTATTTATATAAATTTCCATTTATAAGAGAATATGCTTTGGTTTTCAGGAGCAATCTTCTCTTTTCTACAGGTGTCAAGTGTTCTGGGATCTTTCCAGTAGTCAGAACATGGAGAATTTCATCATACCAACCAGTCCGGATTGCTACTAGAAAAAGATTGCTATCCACCAATTCATCATTAATACCTGTTGCCTTTTCGCTCATTGCCGTCCTGGAAACTTGATCTGCCATGTAGTGCTCTTTTCCTGGCTTAATATGAATATCAAAATTAAATTCCTGAAATAGGAGTAACCATCTCCAAATCCTTCCAGCTACTCTAGGTTTGTTTATCAAATACTTCAAGGGCTGGTGATCAGAAATAACGATGAAATGTACACCAAGGAGAAAATGTCGGAACTTCTGAAGGGCAAATACAATAGCCAAACCTTCTCTTTCCGTTGTACTGTAATTTCTTTCAGCTTGGTTGAGTAGTTTGCTTGCATAAGAGATAGGTCTATCCACTTTGTGAGATGATGGTTGAGCTAGAACTACACCAACAGCATGAAGACTAGCATCTGTATGCACATGAAATTCCAATGACCAATTAGGAACACTTAAAAGGGGAGCAGTACATAGCCTCAACTTTAGTTCACAAAATGCTTTGTCAGCTTCAGCACTCCATGAGAAAGGGATCTTTTTGCTGGTAAGCCTTGACAAGGGCTTAGCAATTTCCGAATACATCCTAATGAATCTTCTGTGATACCCTGCATGGCCCAAGAAACTTTGCACTTCCTTTGGGCTTTGTGGAATTGGCATGGAAAGAATAGCTGTAACCTTTGCAGGGTCAACAGTTATGCCTTCAGCAGATACTATGTGACCAAGAAAAGTGCCCTTAGTGACCAAAAAGTGACATTTATCAGGATTCAATTTCAAACCTGTTTTGAGACATTGCTCAAAAATTTCTTTTAGATTTTCCAAATGGTCATGGAAATCTTGAACTGCTGCCCTTCTATCTGTACCTGAAAATACTGAAAAGTCATCCATGAAAATGCGTAGAAAGGTTGTTAACCATTTGCCCAATATCAAATACATCGTTCTATTAAATGAAGCCGGTGCATTCTTCAAACCAAAAGCCATTCGAGTATAGACATAAGTGCCCCAGGGAGTGATTGTTTTGTCCCTATCATCAAGATGGATCACTATCTGATTGTAGCCACTAAAACCATCCAAGAAACTATACAAAGTGTGACCAGCTACCTCTTCAAGTACTTGCTCTGTGAAGGGCTGAGGAAATCCATCTTGAATAGTCACTTTATTCAAAGCACGAAAATCAACACATACTCCTATTTTTCCGCTATTTTTCTTGGGCACAATAACCATAGAGGAGAGCCACCTGGAATGTTCTACTGGCACAATTATACCTGCTTCCTCTAGTTTTGTAATCTCTGCTTTTACCGCCTCTGCATACTTCGGATTGAGTCGATATGGCCTACTTCTTACAGGTGAAGCTCCCTCAACCAAGGGTATCCGATGTAATCCAAGCTCTTCTGGTATTCCTGTTAGATCTTTGTAGGACCATGCGAAGACACTTTTGTAAGTAAAAAGCAAAGAAGTTACCTTTTGTAGCAAAGGAGGATAATGCCACAACCAGGATGCCAAGTGAACTATTTGAGGGTTCTCTTCATCCCCTAAATTTACTTCTTGAACCCATGTTTCAGAATTGGTCTTGCTTGAGAAATCATCTCCACTATATGCAGGAGTGGATTTTAATTTATATTCTGCAACATGTTCTTTCATCCAACCTTGAGGTATATCTGCAAAAGGGAGATCTTTTCTGCTCTTAGGTTCATAATTTTCCCTCTCTGATACTTTTATATTGGTAGCCTCTTCAAGGATTGTATTTTCCTTCAGTTGCTCATTCTCCAACACCTTGTGGTCTTCATTGCCCTTTTCTGTAATTTCCTTATCTACAACTTCTTCCTCAATTTCATTGATCTCCACTGTGCAACACTCTGCACTTCCCATCATCCAATTTAACAATGTATCATCTTCTTGGGGTAGAGAGGGCATTACCTGAGTATCCACAGTATATCCAGTAGTTTTTCCTGAGTCGAATCCTTCTTCCAAATGTAGTTGCAGTTGGCTATTGGTATTTGTTGAAATCCATAGTTTATTTTTTCCCCAATCTTGCAAAGCTTTTGCTTGTCTCAGCCAAGGTCTCCCCAGGAGTAGAGGGTAAGAAGTCTCCTGTGGAAGTGCAATAACAACAAAATCTAGAACAAAATGGCAGCCCTGTACTACCATCAGTACCTTCTCAATAATGCCCAGTGGCGCAACCCGATGTTGATCTGCCAATGTAACCGTGAATGGTGCCAACTTGGTGGGGTTCAATTTCAGCTTCTTCATTGTAAAATCTGGCATTAAATTGATACGAGAGCCTCCATCTATGATCACACCTGTGAGAGTTTCATCCTTTATACAAACAGATAATCTTGAGCTTTGGTAGTCTGCTAAGGGTGCAGGGGGAAAATCAACCATGAAACCATCTATACTAGGTGATTGGACCAAGTGAGCAGAGTGTATAATCTTCAGTAAATCACTTCTTATTTTTGAATCCATCCTTATAAGTTCATATAGACTAACCTTGTGATGAATACCTCAATGTTTACCTCCTGAGTGTTTTCTTGCAGACTTGTTGGTTGACCCTTTAGAGAAGTAGTCATCTTATCATAAGCTCCTTCAATTTCTACTTGATCCTTCCATCCAGACTCCTTTTCTTCCTCTTTATCTTGAAATCCTTGTTGTTCATCTCTCTGGGTTGCAGCTGCTTGCCTAGCTCTAGTCATCATGGGCATTGTAGAGGATGAAACAGCATAAGTCTGAGTGGTTTTTCCTTCTTCATGTGGAGAGACTGCAATCATGTGGATTGGAGCAGGACAACCTCTTGGGCAATCCTTGGTATAATGATCTTTGGCCTCTGGACAATGTTGACAGGGAGGTGCATCTTCTGGAAGAGAACACCTATTTTGCATGTGGCCATACTCACCACAACGATAGCACATCAAAGGTCTATTATATCTAGGCTTTGCAGGCCTATTCTCCTCTCTATTAGATGTATTTGAAGTACTAGCATAATATGAATCCAAAGTTTGAGGGTTACCTCTCTGCTGTGTACCCTTGAGGTAATAGCAATCTCATGCTTCATGACCATCTTTTCCATAAAATTGACAGCTTACCTTAATAGGGCAATTAGCATTGGAATGTCCATTGTTGTTACAGATTGTACACCAAATTTGTCTCCTTATATCCTGAGTGGACTTCAAATCTTCTAACTCTCGGCGAAGTTGAGCTACTTCATCATCAGTGCGACGCAGTGGTGGCAAGACCTTCTCTTCTTGTTGATTTTGTTGCATCTTCAATGCTTCCAGTTCCCTCCTTAGTTGCTCAATAGGATCCAGATCTGCAGCATACTTTTGTTGTGTATCCCCTTCAAAATGTTGCCTTGCTTCTTCAATGCGTGATGCCGCTGCAACAAAATCATTGAGGGTCGCATCCAATCTAAGAGATTCACGAAGCTTCTGCTGAGATGACCTAGGCAGAGCCTTTTCGATCCACTTTTTAACCAAAAAGTCACCTGGAGCATGTGCCAGACGTGCAACAAGTGCTTTTGTTCTAGTGTGAAGTTCATGAAAGGATTCACCTGGTCTTAGCTTCAAATTCTCTAGCTGATCTAGAGCTCTTTCCGAGGAATCACTTGGTCGGAATGTCTGTGAGAACGCCGCCTTCAAAGCCTCCCATGTAGTGAAATGGCCATCTGCATATTGACTATACCATTTATCTGCAAGGCCCTCCAATGTGGATGGAAAGAGTGCCAGCATTGCATCCTCTCTATTTTGCAAACCTCGTCCACGGCATAAAGAGATGAATCTTCTCACATGATCATCAGCATCCTCATAGGCTTGTCCCTTGAAGGTAGGGAATTTGATATTTAATCTGGAGAGTAAATGAGAGAGATCCTCCATTTGTACTGGTGTTTCTTCGGACGTATCTGAGGAGAAGTCTAGAGTTCTCCTATACCCCTCTTTTGACAATGGTGTCGTACCCAAATCAATTGATAAATTTAGGGAGGGCAGAGGGGAGGTAGACTCACTAGTCGTGGTTATGGCTAACTTGTTAAGGCTCCTCCGAACACGAAGAGACTCCTTATCTACCCGTGTATGGGTCATGTACCTACTTGCAAATGTAATAGGGTAAAAATACCTCTCACAGAAATGCAAAGGTCCCACCGTGCGTGCCAAACTGTAGAGGAGGTACTGGGGTATCCGCTTTTAACAAAAGTAGGGATTAAAGATTAACACATCCAGTACGTCGCCTACTCAAGGGGGGTTCTCTTTAGGGAAGTATACCCTTTAACATTTCTGTGATCCGGTAGATATCAAGGATTGCACAGAGTGGTACATACTTCAGAAAATATGAACAACAATTGACCCAGGAAGACCATACACTTCTGGATTCGATTCAGATGACTACAAGATTTGTCAAGGAAATGCTCAAAAACTAATGCTCAGAGCTTCGTGGTACTCTATGCAGATAAATACAGATCAATACAAGTGATGAAGGAATTGCTCATGAGAATAGAGCCTAACACCAATAGTGTCTCACAGAAAAGAAAGAAAATCCAAGACACTCTCGTACACTATAGTGCTCATAGCCCTCCACTGAGAAGCCTACCCTCTGTATCCACACTACATAGTAGCTCCTACAATAGGCTTGAAACCACCAAGTGCAAGAGAGAACTTCTGCGCGTATACACGCGTCAACGTAACTCCAAAAATGTACCCCAAATGAGCACAAATCCATTTTTTTTATAGGCCTCAAAATAGGCCAAGAGGGCCTTGCTGATTCCTCACATCCACTGATCATGCGCCGGTTGATTCCCCAAGATTGGAGGGGTAGATCAAATATTCCACTTGATTTGAATTGGATCCTCAAAAATAGGTATTCGTCATGAATGGTTGGCGGCAACCATCATTTTTTCACCTCCACCTTTACCAGTTACCTTTCACCTTTTTACTTGTAATCTGGGATCCTCATTTTGTGCCGCGCGTGGTATTGGAATGACCCGTTGAGTGCGATGGGTGGACGATTGATTTCAACTTCACCAATCCATGAGCCCTAATGAATATATTAGCTCACCTATTTGTCATTTCCCGCTGATGGAATCCCCAGGCAATTCAAATGAAGCTAATTGTTTTACGATTTAAGGCAGTCCCATCGAAACGCTTTGCCCTTTAGGGTAGTAGTTTGGCAAAATGGCACTCAAGCTGATGTCCAACTATCTGCCTTGATGGAAAAGCATGTGGATTGATAATAACATCTAGAGTCATGCCTTGAATTGTGAATGGAAGGTCATATTCATGTACAAATAAACCCCCTTTTGATCATGGTTGTGGGGCAGGGGGAGAGAGAGAAAGAGAGAGAGAGAGAGGGGGGTCGTGGGATGGAGGGCATGGGGGAAGAGAGAGGGGCTGAGGGGGAAGGGGGTGGCGGGGGCTGAGGAAGAGGGAGGGGAGGGGGCTGAGGGTGGTGAAGGGAGGGGACGGGGTTGGCGGGGGCTGATGGGGTGGCGGTGGGCTGAGGGTGGTGAGGGGAGGGGAGGGGGTTGGCGGGGGCTGAGGGGGCAGTGGGGCGGGAGGGGTGGTGAGGGGGCTGGCAGTGAGGGAAGGGGAGGGTGATGGTGGTGAGGAGAGGGGAGGGGGTTGGCAGGGGCTGAGGGGGGCAGTGGGGCGGGAGGGGTGGTGAGGGGGGGGGGCTGGCGGTGAGGGGAGGGGAGGGTGATGGTAGTGAGGGGAGGGGAGGGGGTTGGCGGGGGCTGAGGGGGTGGTGGGGGAGGAGAGAGAGGAAAGGGGAGAGAGAGAGAGAGAAGGGGGGGGAAGCGCGTGGGGGCTGAGGGGGGCAGTGGGGCGGGAGGGGTGGTGAGGGGGCTGGCGGTGAGGGGAGGGGAGGGTGATGGTGGTGAGGGGAGGGGAGGGGGTTGGCGGGGGCTGTGGGGGTGGCGGGGGAGGAGAGAGAGGGAATGAGAGAGAGAGAGAGGGGGGAGAAAGCGCGTGGGGGCTGAGGGGGGCAGTGGGGCGGGAGGGGTGGTGAGGGGGCTGGCGGTGAGGGGAGGGGAGGGTGATGGTGGTGAGGGGAGGGGAGGGGGTTGGCGGGGGCTGTGGGGGGTGGTGGGGGAGGAGAGAGAGGAAAGGGGAGAGAGAGAGAGAGAGGGGGGGGGAAACGCGTGGGGGCTGAGGGGGGCAGTGGGGCGGAGAGAGAGGAAAGGGGAGAGAGAGAGGGGGGGGGGGGGGGGGGGGAAACGCGTGGGGGCTGAGGGGGGCAGTGGGGCGGAGAGAGAGGAAAGGGGAGAGAGAGAGGGGGGGGGAAACGCGTGGGGGCAGAGGGGGGCAGTGGGGCGAGAGGGGTGGTGAGGGGGCTGGCGGTGAGGGGAGGGGAGGGTGATGGTGGTGAGGGGAGGGGAGGGGGTTGGCGGGGGCTGTGGGGGTGGTGGGGAAGGAGAGAGAGGAAAGGGGAGAGAGAGAGAGGGAGAGAGAGAGAGAGAGAGAGAGAGACAGAGAGAGAGAGAGAAGGGAAAGGCAGGCGAGGGAACTGACGTGGTGATGGTTGGAGGGAGAGGTGAGTGGAGGGAGCTGGTGGGTGGAGGGGGTGGAAGAGAGAGAGAGCGGATATCCCTGCTTAATGAAGATGAAGCTAAGAATGAAGCCTTACACTATAATGATGCTATTCAGAGTGAGATAAACTGACATAAAACACTCACAGAGAGAGAAGGAGGGGATGGCATATGCAGGCTCTACAGCACCCATCTTGGGGAACTTCATGGACACCCATTTTTGGGAACTCATGGATATGTCCAAGTAGGATTTGAACTCAAGACTTCCTCTTTGAGATTCAAAGCATCACCACTAGGCTATGTATCCGATCAGGATTAAAGGCATATATACAAGTCAAGGAAAAAATCCTTTTAAAAAGGAAAAAATGTGACTCGATGGTCCCAAGTGTGTTCAAACACAACACTACTAAAATATATTAAGAAGTCCCCCTAGGAGTGATGCGTTGAAGAAGAAGTTGGCACTCATGTATAAGGAGCATCACCCAATGTGGAATAAGGTTAATTTACAACAGTGAATAAGCCCAAAGCTTTGTCAAAAGCTTGAACTTTCACATGAGAGAGAGCCTTTATAAAAAGGTCTTCAATATTGTCATGTGTCAACACATATGCCAAATTGTTCTCTCTAGGAGAGGATTGCTCTATGACATAATGATAGTGAACCTCAATGTGCTTAGTGCAAGCATGAAACACTCCATTTCTCAAAACTAGCAATCCACTCTGACTATTGGTAGAAAACATGCCCTGGTGGTCCTAGTGTGTTCAAACACATCACTACCAAAATATATCAACAAATTCCCCCTAGGAGTGATGCGGTGAACAAGGAACAGGCACTCATGTATAAGGAAGTGCCAAGCTATGTGGAATCAATCCACAAAACAAAGTAAACCTAAAGCTTTGTGGAAAGCTTCAAACTTCTCCCTAAGTAGACTCTTTGTGAAAAGGTTTGCAATGTTCTCCTGTGTGGGAACATATGCCAACTTGATCTCTCTAGCAGAGAACCTCTCCGTGATATAATGGTAGTGCACCTTAATGTGCTTAGTGTGAGCATGGATCACAGGGTTCCTCAAAACTCCCAATGCACTCTCATTGTCACTGAAGCTAGTGGTCGTAGAAGATTGACCAACACCCAAATCAACCATAAGGTCTATGAGCCACACACACTCAAAAGTCACTATGAAAGCTGTCCTATACTAAGATTCACAACTAGAAGTGTCCAAAGTAATTTGCTTCTTGCTCAACCAAGATATGCATGAGCTACCAAGCATGAAGCAAAAGCCACCGGTGGACACTTAAGTTCATAACAACATCATGATACAGAGCTATTCCACCATCAACTTGCATAAATTGAATGCCCAAATAATGATGGAAATGCTCCAAACAATGCCCTAAAATCAACAATATGCTTCTCATTAGGACCGATGAGCAACATGTCATCAACATAGAGAACAATGATCAAAATCACATCATTTGCATGCTTCACATATAAGGTTCTCTCAGTTGCACTGTTCTCAAAATTATGTGCAACCAAGTAGGCATGTATCTTTTCATACCGAGCACCTGGTGTTTGCTTCAAATCATATAATGCCTTTTTCAACCTACACACTTCGTTTTCATGCCCTTTTCACAAAAAACCATGGGCCTTAAAAACATACACTTCTTCATGTTAGTCACCATTTAGAAATGTAGTTTTAATGTCCAACTGATGTACATGCATGTGAGAGAAAATGTGTCATCAAATGTAATGTCTCTTTCTTGAGCATAACCTTTGGCAACAAGCCTAGCCTTTTGCCTGTCAACTGTTCCATCAAGCGTATGCTATTTTAGCTTGTATACCCACTTAATGCCAATTGCCTTCCTACGAGGAGCAAAATCACAAAAAAGACCAAGTACCATTCTTCTTAATAGCATCATATTCTAATTGTCTAGCAACAATCCAAATTTCTGAATTTTGTGCTTCATCAAATGAAATAGGCTCATTCTCATCACAAAGACTAGAGGTAGCGATAGCATAGCAATATGATGCAAAAGAAGCACTATGAGAGCCTAAACGAGTACGATATGACAGAGGTGCATCCAATTTGCTATCTTGCAAAGTTTGTATGAGCCATTTTGGCATAGTTTTTGCCTCCTCTATATCAATCCTCTCATCAAAAAGCGCATCATGTAAATCTGCATCAGAAATGGAACGATATGCATCATCACATGAAACCTCTAAAGGCTGATGAATTGCATCATTCGGACTAATATGCCAGAAAACCAAAAACATGAAAATGAGCAACAGATGTCTTGTGACCATGTCAAGCCTCATATGGAGTGATAGATTGTAGTGCTTTGTTGGGAAACCTATTAAGTACATATGTTGCACACATAACAACCTCAAGTTAGAAGCTATGGGGTAAAGCCTGACTTTTGACCATACACCTTGCTATCTCCATGGGCCGTTCTATTGAGTTATACAACGCTATACACTCATATTTTATCCCAAGTTTAGCTAGAAGTGCATTAAAATCAAAAGACATGTATTTCCCCCTCGATCAGAATGGAGGGTGCCTGTTTTGCATGCTGATAGATTTTTGGCCAAAACCTAAAATTATTTGAAGCACATAAACACATAAAAATTTTCTTTCAGTGGAGACGAGAACGCTTGGTTGGTGGATCAATTCAACCCCCTTGTTCAACCGCTCACAAGGGTGACTTTAGAAAACCCAGGTAATTCTCTAGTACTTGAAAGATCGTTAGTAATCAAAGGTAGAAAGATAGCTAGATTGGTTTGCATTTAATTTCAACACATGAATTCATATGTACCTTTTCCATACTTCAATTAATGATAGTAACAAATTTTGTTTCAAATAATAAATGAAATCTCCTTAAATCAGTCAAGTACTTAATAGCAAGATATCAAATCTTTTATCCAACTTTTTAAGATATATATTTTTCAAGTCAAAGTTAATCGATGATTTTATTTCACAGGTTTCATATGAAGTTTGATGGGACATTTTCGAATCACATTCAATCATCATAACTTTTTGGTTTTTATGCATGGATAGAGTATCAGATTTACGTGTATTAATTCTGTCATCCTACTCGTAGCTTCCAAATTCAATTAGCAGAACGCTATTTGTTCCATATGAATACAATAAACGCAATGAGTTTATATGTTTTCCACAAGCCTATAAGATCACGCTTTCTAGCTATTAATCACAAAAGTGGATAGATTTTCCCATATGAATTGCTTGTCCCTATTACGTTCTTAAGCTTTCATCCGACATCTGAACAAACTTTGCCAAATCAATTAGATATTGATTTTCCAAAAAAGAAGTGTTCATAAAAGAAATTCGAAGAAGAAAAAATTCACCTGTTGTTAATCGAATTATACAAGTCATGAAGGTCTACAGTGATCGATCATTTGTTGAGATAACTACACTTCAAACTATCATGCGCAGCCAAGATATCATGTCTCATATAGTAGAGCAAAACTTATTTATAACAGAGTAGCTGATTATCATAGAGTAGATTTTAGACAACATTTAGTCAGCTTCGAAATATAAGATAAATCAAAGTATCCGACATAGTCAGATGTGCAGAGTTTGAACAAAATCAAACATGTTTCAAGGCTTGCGCTACCATAATCATTAAGTTTAAACAAAAATTGTTCTTAATTTATGATTCTGTATCGTAAGAACGATGTTCTTGGTTTAGAGTATAGATGACAGGAGACATTTGGTGAGCATACTAAGGGTGATTATCATTTCAAAACCGCTTCGCTCTATGGTGTAGAATCCATGATCTGAGCTCGTTTTGGCCTTCGAATACACTGCCGCAACGCTTATGTAGGCTATTCTGTCTTTTTGAGTCAAAGATATATATAGGTTTCAGCCTGCCAGTATAAGCCTCTCAAAGTCTGCTACAGGTCTAGCAGAACTTGTTCGAGTAGTTCTATTCAATGTTTTCATATATAGTCATTTTTTTTGCATCAGGGTATTTTAGTCAGTGGTCATGGCTGAAAGCAGTGATGTATTCAATATGTTGGTTGTTGAGGATAAGTTGGACGATACCAATTACCCATTGTGGGTTTATATGATGTGACATGTATTGCTTGCAAAAGGAATATGGAATATTGTGTAGGGTGTTAAAAAACATCTATTACACCTACAAATACAAGTATTGAAGCTCATGTATATGGCATTGAAGATGTTGATATTCTTCATATTCTTGTTTGTGCTACAATTTTTGTTGCACCTACTATAGAGAAAATTTGTTGGGATGGCAGTGATGCTCAGGCACATGCATTGATAGCCTTTTCTATCAAACATGCCATTATTCCTCACATTTGCTCTTGTAGAACAACTAAGGATGCTTGTGATACACTTACCACATTGTACCATGCTAGGAACGAGGCTCATGTTGCTTACCTTCGAAAACAATTGGAGAGTTAGCACATGAAGAAATGTGATTCTATGTATAGTTTTCTGATAAAGATCAAGGATTTGAAGGAACACTTGATTTTTGTTGATGAAGTCCTTCCTAACAGTTCACTTGTGTAGACTGTTCTGAATGGTCTTCCCAACTCATATCAGAGTTTTGCTTCTATTCTTCGTTTGATGATGAAAGGCAATCCAAATGCCTTAACATTTGAAGAGTTAGTTTCTATTATGTTGGTAGGAAGATCAATCTAGGCAGAATAAGTCCATTATGCATGTTGTAGATCAAGCTTTCCTGGCTAGTCAGAAGGGCAAAGGTAAATGGATCTCATTTACTAGTAAGCAAAAATCTGCAAATGCTACACATTCAAAGAAGGAAGACAAAGATGAGAAGAAATCAGAAAAGAAAAAACTGTTTTGCAAATATTCTAAAGCAAATGATCATGTCATTAAGAGCTCTCCAAAACTGGCTACTAAAGAGGCAAAGAAGAAAGAGGCAAGAATGGTTGTTGTAGAGGCCTCTACACTGAAAATAGAGTCTGCTAATCTTGTGCACAATGAACAACGAGCATTTACTACTGTTTACAGTTTTGACCCATCTTCTCACGAGCAGTGTATGTCTGCAGTAGACTCAAATGTTTGGTATTCTGATAGTGGGGAAACCAAACATATTACCTCGCAATGCAATTTTTTCACTTCACTTGAGCTTGCCCCTACAGGGAATACTGTCACATGCACCAACAAATCCTCTTATCCTGTCATTGCGTTGGAAAGATCATTCTAACTAGTGTTAATATATGCTAATTCTTTCACTTTGTCAGATGCTACATTTGTGTCGGGGATCACAAAAAGATCTGTTATCAGTTTTTGCATTAGCCAAGATTGGCTTGGTTGTGACATTTGTTGATGATAGATGTAGAGTTCATGATCTGTCAAATGGCAACGTGATTATTGCTTCTATTATTTTATGTCATGGGTTGTATAATCTCATAGACTATGAAAAATCTGTGAATGATTTGGCATATGCAATACATGGTTCTCACGCTATTTCAGATGCAAAGCTTTGGCATGCATACTTTGTTCATCTGAATTTTGCTAGTTTGCTATGCCTCCAAAAATCTAAAATGGTGTCCTCTTTGCCCAAACTTGAGTCACCCGACAAACATGTATGTGAAGAATGTATTTTGGGCAAAATGCAATGCTCCTCATTCCCAAAAAGATGGTTGAGTTCGAGCTACTCAGATATTGTAGCTTGTTCATAGTGGTGTTTGTGGTCCTATGTAGACACCCTCTTTTGGGAACTATCTTTACTTTGTGACTATCATTGATGATTTTTCTAGGCATGCATGGGTATATCCACTCAAAGCAAAGTCTCAAGTGTTTATGTGCTTCAAACAATTTTTGGTTTTGGCTAAAAATATGTTAGCATGTAAAATGGGCACCCTCCATTCTGATTGGGTGGGGGATATATGTCTTCTAACTTTAATGCATTTATGCATGAACGTGGGATAAAACATCAGTGTATAGTGTCGTATACACCTCAATGGAATGGATTTGATGAACAAAAGAATAGATCACTCCTGGAGATGGTGAGGTGTATGGTCAAGAGTCAGGCTTTACCACATAGTTTATAGCTAATCTAAACCAAGAACATGATTCTTACGATACAAAATCATAAATTAAGAACAATTTTTCTTTAAATGTAATGATTAACACAAAATTTGATGAGCATACTAAGGGTGATTATCAGATCAAAACTGCTTTGCTCTGTGGTGCAAAATTCACGATCTAAGCTTGTTTCGATCTTCGAATGCACTATCGCAGTGCTTGTGTAGGCTATTTTGTCTTTTTGAGTCGAACAATTATACAAGTTTTGGTTCGCGAGTATAAGCCTCTCAAAGTTTGCTACAGGTCTAGCAGAACGTGTCCGAGTAGCTCTATTCAATGTTTTCATATATAGTCATTTCTTTGCATCAGGGTATTTTAGTCAGGGGCCATGGCTGAAAGCAATGATGTATTTTGTATGTTGGCTATTGAGGATAAGTTGGACGATACCAATTACCCATTGTGGAGGTATCCTCTTTGCCCAAACTTGAGTCACCCAACAAACATGTATGTGAAGGCTATATTTTGGGCAAAATGTGATGCTCCTCATTCCCAAAAGATGGTTGAGTTCGAGCTACTCAGATATTGCAACTTGTACACACTAATGTATGTGGTCCTATCGAGACACCCTCTTTTGGCAATTATCTTTACTTTGTGACTATCATTGATGATTTTTCTAGGCATGCATGGGTATATCCACTCAAAGAAAATTCTAAACTATTTATGTGCTTCAAACAGTTTTTGGTTTTGGTTGAAAATCTGTTAGCATGTAAAATGGGCACCCTCCATTTTGATTGGGAGGGCGGGATATATGTCTTCTAACTTTAATGCATTTTTGCCTGAACGTGGGATAAAACATCAGTGTATAGTGTCGTATACACCTCAATAGAATGGAGTTGTTAAATGAAAGAATAGATCACTCATGGAGATGGTGAGGTGTATGGTCAAGAGTCACGCTTTACCACATAGTTTCTAGCTTGAGGTTGTTATGTGTGCAGCATATGTACTTATCAGGTGTCCCATCAAAGCACTGCACTCTATCACACCATATCAGGCTTGGCATGGTCGCAAGCCATCTGTTGCTCATCTGCATGTTTTTGGTTGTCTGGCATATGCATTAGTGCCTGAACAACATCGTATGAAATTGGATGTTAAAGCACCAAAATGTATTTTTGTTGGGTAGAGTTCTAGAAGCAAATGCTATCGTCTTTATCATCCACAAATGAAACGCATTTTGGTTAGTCGTGATGTTGTTTTTGTGGAAGATGCTATTGAGCCTTTACTTTCATGTATGAAAGAGATATTTGTTGGTTCCAATGACATGTATGATACTCTAATGCCTCTTTTTACAGGTGGAAAATATAGTGCTGATCCTAATGAGGCAACTTCTTAACCTTTACAAGTTTCATGTGATGATGTAGATCATTCTATTTCTGATGCAGATTTACATGATGCACTTATTGATGAGAGAACTGATATTGAGGAGGCAAAAACTATGGCAAAATGGCTGGTGCAGACTTTTCCTGAAAGCAAATTAGATGCATCTTTGCCATATTGTACTCGTTCATGCTCTCATAGTGCCTCTTTTGTATCAGATTTCTATGCTATGGTTGCGTCTAATCTGTGTGATGAGACTAAGCTTCTTTTGTTTGATGAAGCACAAAATTCTAAACATTGGATGGCTGCAATGCAATTTCAATATGATGTTATCATGAAAAATGGTACCTGGTCTTTATGTGACTTGCCTCTTGGCAAGAAGGCCATTGGCACTAAGTGCGTATAAAAGTTGGAGCATAAACCTGATGGAATAGTTGACGTGTATAAGGATAGGCTTTTTGCAAAGGGTTATGAGCAGGAAAGAGGCATTGATTTTGATGAAACCTTTGCACCTACTTGCCGAATTATTGTTGTTCATAGCATTTGTGCACTTGTAGCTCATCATGGTTGGAATGTACATCAGTTGGACATTAAGATACCATTTCTGAATGGTGACTTGCATGAAGAAGTATATGATTTTGGCCTCATGGCTTTGTGAAAAAAGGGCTTGAAAACTAGGTGTGCAAGTTAAAGAAGGCATTATATGGTCTAAAGCAAGCACCATGTGCTTTGTGTGAAAAGATACATGCCTATCCGATTGCACATGGTTTTGAGAGCATTCCAACTAAGAGCACCTTATATGTTCAGCGTGCTAATGATGTGCTTCTTATCATTGTTGTGTATGTTGATGACATGCTGCTCACTAGTCCTCATGACAAGCATATTGCTGATTTTAAGGCTGATTAATGATGTGCTTCTGATCATTGTTGTGTATGTTGATGACATGCTGCTAATTAGTCCTCATCACAAGCGTATTGCTGATTTTAAGGCTGATTTGCATGCCTCATTTAAGATGTCTAATTTGGGACCTTGGCATCATTATTTGGGCATTTACTTTATGCAAGTTGATGGTGGAATGGTTTAGTGTGAAATGGAATATACTGACACATTATTGTAGTGTTTTGGCCTTGAAGACTATAAGCCTATTGCCACTTCTATGGAGACAGGTTTACAATTGAGTCTTCATGATGCTCGAGATGCATTTGATGTTATTCTCTATCAGCGGGCTCTTGGATGCTTGATTTACTTATGCATTACTCCACCAGATATACAGTTTGTTGTCTCATAGATGAGCACGTTCATGCACTGCCCAGGTGTCAAGCGTTGGCAGGCAGTTAAGCGCAACTTTCACTACTTGAGTGGTACCTTGCTACTTGGGTTGTTTTATCCTAAGGGGGGATCACTACCACCAGATTTACATGCTTTTTTTTACTCTGACTAAGCTGGTTGCTATGACACTCGTGTTTCCACTAGTTTTTTTTGCTTCATGCTTGGTAGCTCATGCATATCTTGGTTGAGCAAGAAGTAGCCTACTGTGGCCACTTCCAGTTGTGAGGTTGAGTATAGGGCAGCTTTCACAGTGACTGTTGAGTGTGTGTGGCTCAGATGCCTTATGGCTTATTTGGGTGTTCGTTAGTCTTCTATCACCACCATCTTCAGTGATAGTCAGAGCGCATTGGCAGTTATGAGGAACCATGTGTTCCATGCTCACACTTAGCACATTGAGGTGCATTATCATTATGTCAAGGAGAGGTTCTCTACTGGAGAGATCAGCTTGGCATATGTGCCCACGGAGAAGAACATTGTAGACCTTTTCACGAACGCTCTACCTAGGGAGAATTTTGAAGCTTTTCACAAAGCTTGCGGCTTACTTCCTTTTGTGGAGTGATTCCACACAACTTGGCACTTCCTTATACATGAGTGCGAGCTCCTTGTTCACCGCATCACTCCGAGGGGGATTTGTTCATATATTTAGCTAGTGATGTGTGTGAATACACTAGGATTGTCAGTGCACTTTCTTCCCTCTTTAGGAGGTTCTTTTCCCCTGGCTTGTATATACGCCTATTTCCCTAATGGGCTAGTTTTCTTTGTACATTCTAGTGGTAATGTATTCATTATTGTGTGTTGTGCTCCAAGCTTCTTCTTCTTCCTTGTGTTGTTCACGTGCTTTTATAGACGTCTAACTCCAACACACTTCTTCATATAAGTCACCATTTAGAAATGTAGTTTTAATGTCCAACTGATGTACATGCATGTGAGAGAAAATATCTCACCAAATGTAATGCCTCTTTCTTGAGCATAATCTTTGGCAGTAAGCCTAGCCTTATATCTATCAATTGTTCCATCAAGCTTACACTTTAGCTTGTATACCCACTTAGTGCCAATGGCCTTCTTTTGAGGAGGAAAATCACAAAAAGACCAAGTATCATTCTTCATAATAGCATCATATTCTAATTGCATAGTAGCCATCTAATTTTTTGAATTTTGTGCTTCATCAAATGAAATAGGCTCATTCTCATCACAAAGACCAGAGGCAGCCATAGCATAGCAATCTGATGCAAAACAAGCACTATGAGAGCCTGAAAAAGTACCATATCAGAGAGGTGCATCCAATTTGCTATCTCACAAAGTTTGCATCAACCATTTTGGCATAGTTTTTGCCTCCTCTATATCAATCCTCTCATCAACAAGTGCATCATGTAGATCTGCATTAGAAATGGAATGATATGCATCATCACATAAAACCTCTAAAGGCTGATGAATTGCATCATTCCGACTAGCACTTGACTTTCCACCCATATAAAGCGGTAGCAAAGTGTCATACATCTCTCCAGAGCTAACAAAAGTCTCCTTGGTACATGAAAGTAATGGTTGATTTGCAACTTTCAGAAAAACAACATCACAGCTAACCAAAATGGGTTTGATCCATGGATGATATAGGCGATAGCCTTTGCTTTCTAAACTATACCCAACAAATATACATTTTACTACTTTATCATCCATTTTTGTTGTTTGTTGTTTAGGCACTAATGCATATGCCAAACAACCAAAAGCATGAGAATGAGCAACAGATGTCTTGTGACCATGCCAAGCCTCATATGGAGTGATAGATTATAGTGCTTTGTTGGGAAACATCTTCAATACATATGTTGCAAACATAATAGCCTCAAGTCACAAGCTATGTGGAAAAGCCTTAATTTTGACCATACACCTCACCATCTCCATGAGTGATCTATTATTCCTTCAACAACTTCATTCTGTTGAGGTATACAACATTATACTCTCATGTTTTATCCCATGTTCAGCTAGAAATGCATTATAACCAAAAGACATGTATTGCCCCCTTCATCAGAATGGAGGGTGCCCATTTTGCATGCTAATAGATTTTTACCCAAAACCAAAAACTGTTTGAAGCACATAAACACAATAGAATTTTCTTTCAATGGATATACCCATGCATGCTTAAAAAAATCATCAATGAAAGTCACCAAGTAAAGGTAGTTCCCAAAAGAGGGTGTCTGCATAGGACCACAAACATCACTGTGAACAATTTATTTGAGTAGTTCAAATTGAACCATCTTTTGGCAATGATGAATGCTACATTTTGCCCATAATATTGCCTTCAAACATGTTGACCAGGTGCCTCAAGTTTGGGTAGAGAGGACACCATGTCATATTTCTTGAGGCATAGAAAAATACCAAAATTTACATGACCAAAGCTTTCATGCCAAAGCTTTGCATTTGAGATAGCCTAAGAATCATGTGTGGCACATGCTGAATCATTCACAGATTTTTCATAGTCTATGAGCTTATACAGCCCACAACATAAAATGTCAGAAGCAATAATAACATCAGCATTTGAGAGATCATGGATTGTACATGTGTCAT
This sequence comes from Ceratopteris richardii, assembly GCA_020310875.1. Lineage (NCBI taxonomy): Eukaryota > Viridiplantae > Streptophyta > Polypodiopsida > Polypodiales > Pteridaceae > Ceratopteris > Ceratopteris richardii. The sequence goes on along the minus strand of CM035443.1, from coordinate 18,002,149 downwards.
CAACAAATTTGACGACCATGACAATCTTGGCTATTGCCAAAACTGAAAATAGATTCTTCTTGATCCCTGGCACAAATAAAGCATCTAACAATTTAAAAGAACTACCATCATCTGTAGTCAGAATGATCTTACCAAATCCCATTACACGGTAAGAGGAGTTGTTGGTTCATGTGACATCATTCTATTGTCGCGAGGATGGGAACGCTCAATCGATGGATCAATTCAACCACCTTGTTCAACGGCGCACACAAGGTGACTTTAGCAAACCCAAGTAATTCTCTATTACTTGAAAGATCGTTAGTAATCAAAGGTAGAAAGATAGCTAGATCGGTTTGCATTTAATTTCAACACATGAATTCATATGTACCTTCACTCTTTTCTATACTTCAATTAATGATAGTAACAAATTTTGTTTCAAACAATAAATGAAATCTCCTTAAATCAATCAAGTACTTAATAGCAAGAAATATCAAATCTTTTATCCAACTTTTTAAATATATATTTGTTAAGTCAGCGTTAATCGATGATTTGATTTCATAGGTTTCATATGAAATTTGCTGGGACATTTTCGAAGCACATTCAATCATCATAACTTTTTGGTTTTTATGCATGGATAGAGTATCAGATTTACGTGTATTAATTCTGTCATCCTACTCGTAGCTTCCGAATTCAATTAGCAGAACGCTATTTGTTCCATATGAATACAATAAACGCAATGAGTTTATATGTTTTCCACAAGCCTATAAGATCACGCTTTCTAGCTATTAATCACAAAAGTGGATAGATTTTCCCATATGAATTGCTTGTCCCTGTTACGTTCTTAAGCTTTCATCCGACATCTGAACAAACTTTGCCAAATCAATTAGATATTGATTATCGAAAAAAGAAGTGTTCATAAAAGAAATTCGAAGAAGAAAAAAATTCACCTGTTGTTAATCGAATTATACAAGTCATGATGTTCTACAGTGATCGATCATTTGTTGAGATTACTACACTTCAAAGTATCATGCGCAGCCAACATATCATGTCTCATATAGTAGAGCAAAACTTATTTATAAAAGAGTAGCTGATTATCATAGAGTAGATTTTAGACAACATTTAGTCAGCTTCGAAATATAAGATAAATCAAAGTATCCGACATAGTCAGATGCGCAGAGTTTGAACAAAATCAAACATGTTTCAAGGCTTGCGCTACCATAATCATTACATTTAAACAAAAATTGTTCTTAATTTATGACTCTGTAGTGTAAAAAAGATGTTCTTGGTTTAGAGTATAGATGACAGGAGAAATTTGGTGAGCATACTAAGGGTGATTATCATATCAGAACTACTTCACTCTATGGTGCAAAAATCACGATCTGAGCTCGTTTCGGTCTTCGAATGTACTACTGCAACGCTTGTGTAGGCTATTCTGTCTTTTTGAGTCAACGATATATACAGGTATCGGCTTACCAGTATAAGCCTCTCAAAGTTTGCTACAGGTCTAGCACGACGTGTCCGAGTAGTTCTATTCAATGTTTTCATATATAGTCATTTTTTTGCATCAAGGTATTTTAGTTAGTGGCCATGGCTGAAAGCAGTGATGTATTATGTATGTTGGTTGTTGAAGATAAGCTGGACGATACCAATTACCCATTGTGGGTTTATATGATGTGACATGTATTGGTTGCAAAAGGAATATGGAACATTGTGTAGGATGTTAAAAAACATCTATTACACCTACATATATAGGTATTGAAGCTCATGTAGATGGCATTGAAGATGTTGATATTCTTCATATTCTTGTTCATGCTATAATTTTTGTTGCACCTACTATAGAGCAAATTCGTTGGGATGATAGTGATGCTCAAGCACATGCATTGATAGCCTTGTCAATCAAACATGCCATTATTCCTCACATTTGCTCTTGCAAAACAGCTAAGGATGCTTGCGATACACTTATCACATTGTACCATGCTAGGAATGACGCTCATGTTGCTTATCTTCGAAAAGAGTTGGAGAGCGAGCACATGAACGAAGGTGATTCTATGGATGGTTTTCTGACAAAGATCAAGGATTTGAAGGAACAGTTGATTTCTACTGATGAAGTCCTTCCTTACAGTTCACTTGTGCAGATTGTTCTGAATGGTCTTCCTGACTCATATCAGAGTTTTGCTTCTACTCTTTGTTTGATGATGAAAGACAATCCAAATGCCTTAACATTTGAAGAGTTAGTTTCTATTTTGTTGCCAGGAAGATCAGTATAGGAAGAACAGGTCCATTGCAGATCAAGCTTTCCTGGCTAATCAAAAGGTCAAAGGTAAATGGATCTCATCTACTAGTAAGCAGAAATCTGCAAATGCTACACATTCGACGAAGGAAGACAAAGATGAGAAGAAATCAGAAAAGTAGAAATTGTTTTGCAAATACTATTAAAGAAATTGATCATGTCATTAAGAGCTATCCAAAAGTAGCTACTAAAGAGGCAAAGAAGAAAGAGGCCAGAATAGTTGTTGCAGAGCCCCCTACACCAAAAATAGAGTGTGCTAATCTTGTGCAAAATGAACAATGGGCATTTACTACTGTTTGCAATTTTGACCCATCTTCTCACGAGCAGTGTATCTCTGCAATAGACTCCAATGTTTGGTATTTTGATAGTGGGGCAACCAAACATATTACCTTGCAATGAAATTTCTTCACTTCACTTGAGCTTGCCCCTACAGGGAATACTGTGGCATGCACCAACAGATCCTCTTATCCTGTCATTGAGTTGGTAAGATCGGCACTGCACTCTATCACTCCATATGAGTCTTGGCATGGTCGCAAGCCATGTGTTGCTCATCTTCATGTTTTTGGTTATTGGGCATATACATTAGTGCTTGAACAACATCATAGAAAATTGGATGTTAAAGCAATAAAATGTATTTTTTTTGGGTAGAGTTCTGAAAGAAAATGCTATCGTCTGTATCATCCACAAAATAAACGCATTTTGGTTAGTTGTGATGTTGTTTTTATCAAAGATGCTATTCAACCTTTATTTTCATGTACGAAAGGGACATTTGTTAGTTCTAATGACATGTATGATACTTTGCTGCCTCTTTTTAAAGGTGGACAATCTAGTGCTGATCCTAATGAGGCAACTTCTTAACCTTTACAATTTTCATGTGATGATGCAGATCATTCTATTTCTTATGCAGATTTACATATTGCACTTGTTGATGAGAGAACTCATATTGAGGAGGCAAAAACTATGGCAAAACGGTTGGTGCAAACTTTGCGTGAAAGCAAATTAGATGCACCTTTGTCATATCATACTCGTTCATGGTCTCATAGTGCCTCTTTTGCCTCAAATTGCTATGCTATGGTTGTGTCTAGTATGTGTGATGAGACTGAGCCTTTTTTGTTTGATGAAGCACAAAATTCTAAACATTGGATGGCTGCAATGCAATTTCAATATTATGCTATCATGAAAACTGGTACATGGTCTTTATGTGACTTGTCTCTTGGAAAGAAGGCCATTGGCACTAAGTGGGTATACAAGTTGGTTGGAATGTACATAAGTTGGACATTAAAACACCATTTCTGAACGGTGGCTTGCATGAAGAAGTGTATGTTTTTTGGCCTCATGGCTTTGTGCAAAAAGGGCATGAAAACCAGGTGTGCAGGTTAAAGAAGGCATTATATGGTTTAAAGCAAGTACCATGTGCTTGGTGTGAAAAGTTACATGCCTATCCGATTGCCCATGGTTTTGAGAGCAGTCCAACTAAGAACACCTTATATGTTAAGCCTGCTTATGATGTGCTTCTAATCATTGTTGTGTATGTTGATGACATGCTGCTCACTGGTCCTCATGACAAGCATATTGCTAATTTTAAGACTGATTAATGATGTGCTTCTGATCATTGTTGTGTATGTTGATGGCATGCTGCTCACTAGTCCTCATGACAAGCTACTGTAATCATTACATTTAAACAAAAATTGTTCTTAATTACTATTCCCTATCGTAAGAACGATGTTTTGAGTTCAAAGAATACATGAAAGGAAAACGTGTTTTGACGGAGGTAGTCGAATAATGTCATAAGTTCAGAGAGTTAAGAAAAATTACTATAGTTGGGGCAACCAGACGTTTGATTACTGAGAATTGTAGTGTCAGATGTATGACCAAGGTGTCATCATATGTGGATAGCATCAAAAGCATGAGAAGGTTTTAACACTTGCACTACAAGCGCATATCTGTCTGTGACTTCATACACACACACACACACACACACACATATATATATATATATATATATATATATATAAGAGTGGAAATTGTACCTGAATTGTATAAACGCTGTGAAAAGCTCTGGACATTAAGCCGAGGTGAGTAAAAGTAAACAATTATGTTGAGGTGATTAGCTTTGATTGCATCAATTAGAACAGACCAAAATTATCGATTGTGTCCATCACAATCTTCAAGTCATCATCTTCTTTTTCAGAATAGAGCACAGTCTTTTCTCAGATTAAAACTTCAATAGCTGTTGTCGGAGCCGTCAGTGATCATAGACAAAAGTTGTCATATCCGGTCAGATATGTTGATGAAGATTGTCCTTCAGCATATTGAAATCGGTGATGATCGTGCATCGTCGAAACACAGAAGTCATGAGCTGATTGCGCGAACTTCATTAGCATACACCGTTATCAGAAGTTTGTCCTTCAACATTGAAATCGGCCATGATCGAAAATTATCAGAACTTAAGAGTTGATGCGTGCCAAAAATAACGCATGTATTGGCCTCCCTTCAGTGTTCATTTGTAGCCCATATATATAACACTTCCACCTCCTTTGTCCCAATAGAATTTCCACCTCCGATCAGATCACGAAAACCACTCACGTCGCTATTTTCGCCATTCATTTGTTTTTTGTTTATATAGATTTATTTCTATATTGATTACTTTGATTTTGAGTTTTTTTTTTACAAAGTTTGTTTTCACACTGCAGAGTCACTTGGACGGAACTTAGATACAAACAATGGTATCATCGCAACCAAAAATACACTCACATAAGTCTTTTCCAATCACCGTTAATTCGGAGATAAGAGCTTTTTTTTATGAAGTTGATTGACAATCCTCCAAGAAACACTATGGTGATCATCACTTCATCAATACATGTCGAGAAAATATCTTGCAAATCCATCCGATCTCGTTAAATATAATACAATCATTGTTGTTGCACTACAACATATGAGGGGCATACCGATGTTGCTTATACGAACGGTCACTCTCGGCGTCAGTATAAACCTTGGAAAAGCTCACTTAAAAATACCGACATTCAAGTGACCATCTGTATGACCGTTTTAAATCGGATCGTCGGTGTGCCCCGCAGCCGTCGGTATAAGTGTCGCTATGGGCGTCGGTATAAGCGTCGGTATGAGCATCGGTGTAAGCATCGGTAATTTACTGGAAGTTACTGACACCCATACCGGCGCCCATACCGATGCCCGTACCGAGGCCGAGTATTAAACATACCGGGAACCCAAGAGCAAAACTTCACTTTTTTGCACGTGTTTGAACATTGTTTGTCTTCTATCGAACTTGCGCGCGCGAACCGAATTGCAAACTCCATTGTCTTGTGCACACACACACACACAGATCTCTCTCTCTACACACACACACACTCTCCCTCGGTTTAGATCTGACATCTTGGTAAGTGGTGCGCGTACTGTTCGCCTTTGTCTTTCTCTATGCTTTAGGTCTTATAATTTCTCTTCTCTTTGATTTTGTAGAAGTTCTTTGGCGTCGATTGTTTGAAATTTGACGATAGACGACATACATTACGCTTTGACGACAACGATCCAAAAGAGGGACATACTTGTAAGTGATTGTTTTATTGTCTATTGATAGAGAGAGAAAGAGAGAGAGATGAGAGAGAGATAGAGATAGAGATAGAGAGGGAAAGAAAGAGAGAGAGAGAGAGAGAGAGAGAGAGAGAGAGAGATGAGAGACAGAGAGAGATATGAGAGAGAGAGAGAGAAAGAGAGAGAGAGAGAGAGAGATAAAGAGAGAGAGAGAGTGAGAGATAAAGAATGATGAAAGAAAAGAAGATAGAGATAGGAAAATAGAGCATACACACACACACATACACACACACATCTACACATTTACACATGCATACATACACATATACATGTACACACATGCATGCTTACATACACACACATATACTCACATGCATGCTTACATACACACACATGGATGCATACACACACATACAAATATACATGCATGCATACATACACACACATGCATACACACATACATACACACACATATATACACATATGCATACATACACATACACACACACATACATACACATACATACACACATGCATGCATACATACACACACATATACACACATGCATGCATACACACATATACACACATGCATACATACACACACACATGCATACACACATACATACACACACACATATACACATATGCATACACACATACATACACACATATACACACATGCATGCATACATACACACACATACACATATACACACATGCATGCATACATACACACACATACACACACATACACACATACACACATACATACATAAACATAGGAAAATAGAGCATACATACACACACACACATCTACACATTTACACATGCATACATACACACATACATGTACACACATGCATGCTTACATACACACACATATACACACATGCATGCTTACATACACACACATATGCACACATGCATGCATACACACACATACATACACACATGCATGCATACATACACACACATACACATATATACACATGCATGCATACATACACACACATACACATATACACACATGCATACATACACACACACATGTACACACATGCATACATACACACACACATGCATACACACATACATACACACACATATATACACATATGCATACATACACATACACACACATACATATACACACACATAAGTTAGTGTTTTAATTAAATATATATAATTAAATATATAAATATTTGATTTTGAAGTTTTTTTTACATCAAATATATAAAAACAGGATTAGGGTTTTTACGCTATTTACACATATATACACATACACATATAATACATATATACATGTATATACACCTCCGTACAGAAATATACATATTTTATGCCTAGATATTTAAGATTAGGGTTTTAGGGTTTAGGCATACATACAACTCAATTATATTTATATTAAGAAAAATTATAGAAAAAATTTTGAATATATAAATAAACATATATATATAATAGGATTAGGGGTTTAGATTTTTATAGGTGTTTAAGTATTTAGGTTTTAGTATTTTAGGTTTAAGTCTAAGTCTTTCTGATTAGGATTTTAGGGTTTTAACACCTACATAACATATATACACACATACACATACACATATAATACATATATACATGTATATACACATGCATACAGAAATATACATTTTTTAGGTCTAGATCTTTAAGATTAGGGTTTTAGGGTTTTAACACCTACATAACATATATACACACATACACATACACATATAACACATATATACATGTATATACACATGCATAAAGAAATATACATATTTTAGGTCTAGATCTTTAAGATAAGGGTTTTAGGGTTTAGGCATACATGTAAGTCAATTAAATTTATATAAAGAGAAAACATAGAAAAAAATTAAAGAAAAATATGAATATATAAATAAATATATATAAAAATAGGATAAATATATAGATAAATAAATATAAAAAGAACTAGTGTTTTGAATAATTTAATTAAATATATATAATTAAATATATAAAAATAAGATTAACTAAGGAAACAATATGAATATATAAATAAATATATATATAAAATAGGGTTTTAGGTTTTTAGGATTAGGATTAGGGTTTCAGGGTTTTAGGGTTTAAGAAAAAAATTTTAATAAATAAATAAATATATATATAAAATAGGATAATTATATAAATAAATAAATATAAAAAGAACTAGTGTTTTAAATAATTTAATTAAATATATAAAAATAGGATTAATCAAGAAAAAATCTGAATATAAAAATAAATATATATATAAAATAGGGATTTAGGTTTTTAGGATTAGGATTAGGGTTTTAGGGTTTTAGGGTTTAAGGAAAAAATTTGAATAAATAAATAAATATATATAAAAAATAGAATACTTAAAATGATAAATAAATATAAAAAAAAAACTAGTGTTTTAAATAATTTAATTAAATATATATAATTAAATATATAAAAATAGGATTAATTAAGAAAAATATGAATATATAAATAGATATATATATATATATAATAAGGTTTTAGGTTTTTAGGATTAGGATTAGGGTTTTAGGGTTTTAGGGTTTAAGAAAAAAATCTGAATAAATAAATAAATATATATATAAAATAGGATAATTATATAGATAAATAAATATAAAAATTACTAGTGCTTTAAATAATTTAATTAAATATATATATATGAATATATATAATTGAATATATAAAAATAAGATTAACTAAGAAAAAATCTGAGTATATAAATAAATATATATAAAAAATAGGGTTTTAGGTTTTTAGGATTAGGATTAGGATTTTAGGGTTTTAGGGTTTAAGGAAATATTCTAAATAAATAAATATATATATATATAAAATAGGATAATTATATATTAGGTTTTAGTATTTCAGGTTTAAGTCTTTAGGAGTAAGATTTTTAGGTTTAATAAAAAAAAACAAATGATCTAAAATGTCCATATTGTAGCAGATGGCTTCTTTGGATCCAGAGGAGAGAATGGCATGTCCTTGCACTCAATGCAAGTATCAAATTTATCAGAAACGACGGATTTGTACTACACATGTTAGAGAGTATGGATCCTTTGATAGGAGTCCACTAGAAAACCTATGCTACCATTCGCACGGTCCCCCAAGTGAGGAGATGGATCCAAACGACATTACACCAGTAACCTCTCGTGGACAAAAGAGAACAAAGATGGACTTAGATGTACAAGCAAGAACTAATAATATTACACAGAATGAACATATGGAAGAGATGCTCAAAGCATTTTATGAGATGGACGAAGATCATGATGGTGGAGAAGATGTCGAGAGTTTCATGGACACAACAGAATTTCCACGATCAGAAGTCAATGAAGAATATGAAAACATGTGAAGACTATCTTGTTTACCACTTTACAATGGAGCAAAGATATCTGTACTACGTGTGTCACTCGCGATGCTCAATCTGCAATCCATCTATGGATGGTCAGATAGTAGTGTCACTGAATTGTTCAGGTAAGTGGAGAACAAATTGGCTTTCATTGTTGTATCAAAATAACTTTATTTACTAATATGGATTTAATTGCTTATTGCAGGCTTCTTAAAGATCAATTTTTGCCAAAGGGCAATGACATGCCTCTAACATGTGGAGATGCAAAAAAACTTTTAGAGCCCATTGGAATGGATTATACTAAAATTCATGCTAGTCTGAATGATTGCATTCTCTTTCGGAATGAATATGACCATCTCCACATATGTCCAAAGTGTGGAGCAAATAGATTTAGAGAAGACCTTGTAGGCGAAGCAATCCCCGCAAAGGTTCTTCGCCACTTTCCTATCATTCCACGAATTAAGAACATGTTTAGATGCAAATCTAATGTCATGGCATACAAAAAGAAGGTCTATAGATCGTGTAATGTGAGTGCCTACTGACTCTGATGCTTGGAAGCACATAGATAGTAAGTGGCCAGAGTTTGCTAGTGAGCCTCGGTCCATACGTGTAGGCCTAGCTATGGATGGAGTGAATCCATTTGGTTTATGCAGTTCTTCATGGAGCACATGGCCTGTATGTTTGGTTAATTATAACATCCCACTATGGCTGGCCACAAAGAAAGGTCATTTATTATTAGCTCTTATTGTACCAGGTAAGTATAAGGTAAAAAACATGGATGTATATCTTGACCACTTGTGGAAGAACTACGCATTTTATGGGATGGGATTATTGTGCGTGACATGTCTCAACCTATAAGAAGACGAGACGTGCGAGTGCAAGGCATGCTTATGTGGACAATGCATGATTGGCCTAGTTATGGTGAGTATTCAGGTTTATCAATTTCGGGTTACCATGCTTGTCCCTTATGCGGACCACGACTCGAAGCACATTATTCCAAAGCACTACGTAAAACTGTCTATGAAGGAAACCATAGATATTTGCTTGATGGACATGTTTTACCTGAGGGACAAATTGGTCGACAAGCGTAACGCCAAATGAAAGCTATCGATTGGAAACAACTGTGGGATTCAGAGAATCCAGTCACTCGCATTAAGCGGTTGTCCATTTTTCATGAACTCCCTTATTTGAGTGAATTGTTGATCAATCATTTGGTAGACCCGATGCATATTTTTAAGAATGTGGGAGAGATTCTTTGGAAAACTTTGATCAGAAAGAAAGAAAGCAAAGCACAAAGGGAGAACTTAGAAGAGTGAGGTCATATGCGAGCGTTGTGGGCAATTACTAAGCCCAACGGAACAGTATCGTTACCAAGAGCTCCTTGGCTGCCTCGCAAGATGGAAGAGCAACAAGTGAAGAAAACAATTTCAGAGTTTCGGACACCTACTGGATGCATGAGGTGTCTAAAGACTGCTTTCACACAAAACGACGATCTTGGGGGGCTCAAGTCTCATGATTGGCACACGTTTTTATAGTTTGTGCTCCCTATAGCCCTAAACGATTGTGTTTCGGAGGATGTACGAAGAACCATTTATAAAATTAGTTCTTTAGTACGGTGGATCTCTCTTAAAGAGATAAATAAAGATAGCGTAGAGAGTGCGAGTTCAACTTCATTTACTAGTTCATGTGGTAGATGAAGTTGCAATAGCAGGAACTGTCCATAGACGATAGATGTTCTTCTTAGAGTGCTTTATGAAGACATTAAAAGGGTTTGTTTGACAGAGAGCACGTCCAGAGGGTAGCATGGCAGAGGGATGGCCTGTACAAGAGTCTCTTGTATTCATAACTGAGTTTCTACGTATGTCGGATCCTGAAATGCCTCGCTTATGGAGGGATGATGAAGATGTTCATCTCATAGGCGATGAACCACAAGGTAAAGGATTGCAAAGAAAAATGGATGTAGCTTTCAGAGAGAAGGCAATGAAGTTTTGCATAGTTAACTCTGAGCCTATGCAAAAATGGTTAGAAAAGTATGAGCTTGCCAAGGAGACCAATGCAAAGGAAAGAGCTCAGTTTCGAAGGAATTGTTCCACTCGATTTTTGCCTCTTCCAGAAAGTCTTCGACCTCTTCCACCTTTTCCAACAAGCAGATGGCTAGATACAGCAATTTCACAAGCAAATGTAGTGAGTGAAGATATCTTTGAAGAAGAAGAAGAACAAAGGATGTGATTGGGAGTATACTAAATACGGTGCACTATGGTCTCATGGATGACACTTTTGGATCACACGAATCGCTAAAAATAGGTCTACTTTTGATAGTGGGGTCATGGTGAACTTTTTGCAAAAAAGTAGAGCAAGTGCAAGAGATGATAATGCTCAAGAAGGCCAGCTAGATTATTATGGTGTGATTCAAGATATCTTGAAACTATCTTTTAGGAAGTTTGATTTGTAAGACAATAGTTACGCAATATAACACAGGAGCAATAGCAGAGAAGATAACAGATATAGGAGAATCTCAACAATTTTCTACTAGCAGCAAGTACAAAGACGATGGCGTTGTCCACCCGTGCGCTCTCAAGGTAGAGCTTAAATGGTGATCTAGACAACTCTAGATAGGGAGATACAAGGTAGAGGTATGCTGGCTCAACTCAATGTCTTAGGTAGTGCAGAAGTCATGTATATATAGGATCATGGGTGGCCTGCCATGGACGGCTATACATGGGCGGTAGAGCGTGGGCGGCCACCGCCCGCGTAATTGCCATACACGGCTTAGACTGGTTGAACCGACCTAACAAATATAAATGATTTCTGACTCCGACAGGGAATATTCCATGGAATATTCCCTTTACCGTCGCGCCGGGGGCGCTGCCCCCGGACCCCCACCAGGGGGCCAGCGCCAGGGGGCCCGCTGGCCCCCTTGGACCCCCCAGCCGGGGCTGCTCACCGCTGCCCCGGACCCCACAATTGGGGACCCTGGTAACTCCCTTTCCTTATAATATCTTACATGGTCCAATATGACCTTCATCCAACATTCAAGCTGGGATTCCCATCAATTGGGTAATGCACGCTTGGCTTCTCCTCATAAAGGGGGCCTTACAAAATGTGCATACAATCATGAGGGGTAGACATTGATCATACTCTAACACCCCCCCTCAATGTTTACCGATGATAAATCAAGTAGGTCTCGGTCCTATGCCCATCTGTTGAAGATGCTTGTTGAGCTGCTCTCTTCCAAGTGCTTTAGTGAATATGTCAGCACAATTTGCCTCTGTTGGGCAATATTCTAGCTCCACAATTTCATCTTCAATTAGCTCACGAATGTAATGGTACTGTACTTCTATGTGCTTGGTGCGAGCATGAAATACTGGGTTCTTTGCAATAGCCATACAACTTTGATTATCACACTTGAGTACAATTGGCATATTTGATGGAAAGCCTATATCTGCAAGAATTCTCCTTAACCAGACTGCCTCACAAGAAGCAAAACAAGCTGCTTTGTACTCTACTTCAGTGGAGGAGAGTGCGAGAGTTGGTTGCTTCCTACTTACCCAAGAAAATATTCCTGAACCAAGTGAGAAACAATATCCAGAAACTGATTTTCTAGAATCACAATCTCCAGCCCAATCTGAATCACAATATCCTTGGAGTGTATCACCTGTGGTATACAAAATACCAAAATCCAAGGTTCCTGCAATGTACCTTAGAATTCGCATTCCAGCATTCCAGTGACTCTCCTTAGGTTTGTTGGAAAACCTGCTTAACACTCCAACAGCATAGCAAATGTCTGGTCTAGTGTTGCACAGAAAAATAAGACTTCCAACGAGCTTCCTATACTTCTTAGCATCTACATCAGGCATGTTATCATCCATAGATAGCTTATGATTTACCTCCATAGGTGTGCTAGTTGGTTTGCAGTCCATCATTCCAAATGCCTTGAGAATTTCTTTGGAATATTTTTGTTGTGAGATGAAAATGCCATCCTTCCTTTGCCATACTTCAATTCCCAGACAAAAATGGAGTAGACCTAAGTCTGTCATTTCAAACTCACTTCCCAAGCTGATCCGAGTTTGATTGATGAGTTCCTGATGATCTCCTGTAATGATCAAATCATCTACATATACAATGACAACAACTAGCTTGCTATCCCTTTTCGTTACATACAAGTTAGCATCAGAAGTACTTCTTTCAAAACCCATATTTTTTAAAAAATGATCAATTCGTTGGTACCAAGCCCGTGGAGCTTGCTTAAGTCCATACAAAGCTTTCTTCAACCTGCAAACTTTATTTTCTGAATTGGGCACCTCAAAACCTGGTGGTTGAGATACATATACCTCCTCCTTGAGGTGACCATTCAAAAATGCAGATTTGACATCCATCTGGAAAATAGGCCAAGACTTTTGTGCAGCTACTGCAAGTACCGTCCGAATAGTTGTCATGCGTGCTGTTGGTGCAAAAGTTTCTTGAACATCAAATCCTTCAATCTGTGAAAAACCCTGTGCAACTAATCGTGCCTTATACTTTTCTAATGTTCCATCAGCTTTATACTTAGCTTTCCAAATCCATTTAGTACCTATTACCTTCTTCTTTGGCGGCAAGTCGACTAGATCCCATGTATCATTTTTGAGTATACTATCATACTCAGACTGCATTGCCGCTCTCCAATCTGGATCATCAATGGCTTCTTCAATGGTGGTAGGTTCCTTTATCGAACCCATGATATCTGCCATTAGAGCCATGTTAACAATGTGTTCTGAGGCTCTTCTTTGCTCCTCTATTCTCTTTGATCTTCGTAATCCATCCGATGATGATTCTGGTGCATCTACATGTGGATTGTGATCATCAAAGAGCTGTTGTGCCCACTTCGGTAGTGGCTTACGCTGTGCAGCTACAATTGGTTGGCTTTTTATTGAGGAAATTTCTCCATCAGATGTTTCCTCCTCCTCAACTTTAACCTGTCTTTTGATAGGCACAAGGTGAGATATTTCTCCGTTTGATGAGATAGTAGATTTACCTTTATCTTCTACTAAGTGTGGTCGTTCATCAAACACCACATCTCGACTGACAAAAATCTTCCTTGCCTCAGGATCCCATAACCTGTATGCTTTAGACTCTTCACTATATCCTAGGAAGACACACTTTTTGCTTTTTGAATCCAACTTTGATCTTATTGAATCAGGAATATGTGCATAACAGAAACAACCAAAAATTCTGAAATGCAAAACTGAAGGCTTTTTACCAGAATATGCTTCTTGAGGAGTCATCCCCTTCAGAGCTTTTGTGTAGCTTCGATTGAGGATGTAGACTGCTGTATTGACTGCTTCTGCCCAGAATGAATCAGGCATGTCTTGAGCCTTTAACATACAATGAGCCATTTCAACTACTGTCCTGTTCCTGCGCTCAACAACGCCATTTTGTTGAGGTGTATGAGCTGTGGTAAGTTGCCTTTTCACACCATGCTCCTTACAGTAATTGTTGAATTCTGTTGACAAGAATTCACCTCCTCTATCTGTTCTAAATTTCTTCAGTTTCCTTCCTGATTCACTTTCTACATACTTATGCCACGCTTTAAATTTTTCAAAAGCATCAGCCTTCTCTCGAATGAAATAAACCCACATCTTTCTACTATAATCGTCGACTAACAGCAAGAAGTAGAAAGATCCTCCTAAAGCAGGTGTAGACATTTTACCGTAGAGATCAGCATGTACCAACTCTAGAGGAGCTTGAGATCGATTGCTGGTCTCTCTGGGAAATGCCTTTCGTTGTTGCTTGCCCATCATACAAGCTTCCCAAGGTTCCTGCAACTCTGAAAATGCAGGCAAATGAGCAACCATCCCTGTTCGTTGCATCTCCTTCAAAACTGCAAATCCGAGATGCCCAAATCGTTGGTGCCATAACCTGCTTACATCTTTATCTTCTGTAGCAGTTAAAGCACTTAACTCATACAAGTTATCCCGTCGTGTGCCTTTACCTACAACATTACCTGATGAATCCATGATTTCCGCACCACTCTTATTGAAGTGAACTTCGAGTCCACGATCTGTTATTGCAGAAACTGACAACAAATTTCTTTTGAGTGTAGGTACATAGAGAACATCGGATAACTTTTTCTCAACACCTGGAGAAGTGATAAAAGAGATGGTTCCAGTTCCTTCAGTTGGACACTTGGAGTCGTTTCCCACCACTACATTGATGGATTCCCGCAGAGGCACTAGGGAACTATACCAATCCTTTTTACTAGTCATATGGCGAGAAGCTCCACTATCTAAAATCCATGGCTCATCAACACGAGCTTGAGCAGATGAACATACCTCTTCAATAGCTACCCAAAGTTCCAGCTCTGTGTTGTTTGCAGACTCTTTGTTCTTCCATGATGATTTTACAGTCCCATTCCGTTCATCAGCTTGCTTCTTTCTGCAATCCTTGATGGCATGGCCTTTCTTTTCACAATAGAAGCAACTTCCTGTGAACTTTTTCTTCTTTGGCTTCTTCTTTGATCCCTCTGAAGAGCCTTTACCTTTTGCATTTGCTGAGAATGCAGCATCAGTTGTACTTTGCCGATTCTTCAGCCGCATCTCTTCTTCTAAAAGCATGGCACAAAACTCTTCAAATGTAAGAGGAGTTGGCCTTACCTGAGTGTTAAGGGCTGTTACTAATCCATCATACTTTGCTGGAAGAACACGTACAGATCTTCGAGCTAGCTCTTCTGGTGTTATAACAACACCAACTGCAGCCAATTGATCTTGAAGATGCTTTATCCGTTTGATAAAATCTTCAGCCTTTTCAGAATCAGAATGCTTTTCATTTGCCAACTGATTTTCTAAATTATGTATCCTAGTGTGGTTCTTGGTCTCATATTGTCGAGCCAATATGCCCCAAGCCTCATGTGCTTTAGTAGTATGTTGAACTAAAGTAAGCACAGAATCACTTACACTAGTGACAATCGCACATAATGCATCAGCATTCCGCCTCTTCCAAGCTCGTAGAAGATCTGGATCTGGCTGAATCATCAATCTTGAATTTGCTGGATCTTCAACTGGTATAGGCTCTGGATCCAATCCCATCGGTCCCATGACAGTGTCAAGTAATTCATAGGAGTCCAAAATTGCAGAAATTTTGAACTTCCAGAGTGTATAGTTGGTTCCATCCAGCTTCCCTTCAGTGAATGCAGGTGGACGAATTCGAATAGGTGCAGCATTAACATTAGGTGAAGCACCAAGACTAGTGTTCGACGATGAAGCCATCATGTAATCACTCGAATAATCTACTGATATTCTAGTCTGCTAGTAGGCTAAAATAATGATACTTCTCAAGCTATTCGAACCTTACAGCTCTGATACCATGTAAGACAATAGTTACGCAATATAACACAGGAGCAATAGCAGAGAAGATAACAGATATAGGAGAATCTCAACAATTTTCTACTAGCAACAAGTACAAAGATGATGGCGTTGTCCACCCGTGCGCTCTCAAGGTAGAGCTTAAATGGTGATCTAGACAACTCTAGATAGGGAGATACAAGGTAGAGGTATGCTGGCTCAACTCAATGTCTTAGGTAGTGCAGAAGTCATGTATATATAGGATCATGGGTGGCCTGCCATGGACGGCTATACATGGGCGGTAGAGCGTGGGCGGCCACCGCCCGCGTAATTGCCATACACGGCTTAGACTGGTTGAACCGACCTAACAAATATAAATGATTTCTGACTCCGACAGGGAATATTCCATGGAATATTCCCTTTACCGTCGCGCCGGGGGCGCTGCCCCCGGACCCCCACCAGGGGGCCAGCGCCAGGGGGCCCGCTGGCCCCCTTGGACCCCCCAGCCGGGGCTGCTCACCGCTGCCCCGGACCCCACAATTGGGGACCCTGGTAACTCCCTTTCCTTATAATATCTTACATGGTCCAATATGACCTTCATCCAACATTCAAGTTGGGATTCCCATCAATTGGGTAATGCACGCTTGGCTTCTCCTCATAAAGGGGGCCTTACAAAATGTGCATACAATCATGAGGGGTAGACATTGATCATACTCTAACATGATTACATTGTTTTTTATGTGAAATGGTTCAAAGTAGTCACTTCTAGAAGAAATGCATCAGTGAGGTGGGATAAAAGCGGTTTGCTTCAAGTCGACTCCACAAAATTATGGACGGATGAAAGAGATATATTTGTACTTCCTGAACACTATGAGCAAGTTGTTTTTATACCAGATTCAAAAGAACCAGAGTGGCTATTTGTTTTACAAGTCCCCCACGTAGTAGACAAATTTGTGAGAACATAGATATAGAAGAAATTCCATCTGTAGTGGACTCAGAGATTCATTCGATAGTCAAAGAGGAAGAAATCATTGTTCGAGAAGAAGAGATCATTGAAGAAGACAAAATATAGGACAAAGCAATAGATGATGATCAAGAAGAAACCATCATAGCAAGCAATTTAGAAGTCATCAATATAGAGATAGATATTCTCGGTGCATCGGATCTTGAAGAGGATGCTAAACTAGAGGATTTTTGAATCAAACACTTGTACGTACTAATTTTTGTTTTTCTTTTTTGCTAGGTTTTTTTGTACACTACCATTTCTCTATATTACCTTTATTATCACATGCTAATTATTTGAGTTCTTTTGTTATAGAGCACGATGGGAGATAGTCCTCTAGTCACTCCACATGGAAACCTATAGTTTGCACTTTTAGTGTATGAGCAGATGCAAAAATAGCCTTCCTATGCAGCCTTGCTGAGAGCTTGTGCATCTCTGAGAGACTGGAAAGGGGAACCATGATTCATTATGAGGTTGTGAGGAAGGGTTTGCTGGAAAGAGATGCTTTTATTGGTAGCATTTTTTTCGATATGTATGCTAAACATTGCCCTCTAGAGAGAGCACACCAAGCATTTGACACATTTCGCGATATTGTAATTTGGACTACCCTTATTGCAGCCCTTGTGGAACAAGGAAATGGGCATGAAGCACTTTGCCTATTAAGGCTCATGCAACAAGAGGGAATAGTCTTGGATGCCGTGACATTCATTTGTGTCTTGAAAGTTTGTAATTTCACAGGGTCAATAGATAAGGCACACTTATTTCACAACGCAATCATCAAATAAGGACTTGAAGGTGATCTCATACTTGGCAGTACGGTCATTGACACCTATGCAAAATGTAGCTTTCCATATGAAGCTCGGGAAGGGTTTGACAACCTTGTAGATAAACATATGATCTCATGAAATGCAATGATAACATGTTACACAGATTGTGGATTTGAGGAGGAATCTTTTCATTGTTTAGAACATATGCAAAGAGAGGGCTTCTCTCCAAATGTTGTGACTTTGTTATCTGGCATTAGATCTTGCATTTGCATGGGATTCATTGTGATGTCATCAAGAGAGGATTTGAAAGAGATCTTCTGATAGGTAGTACCTTAGTTGACATGTACTCAGAATGCTCATTCTTGCTAGATGCACATGCAGTCTTGGAGAAGATTCCTTCTTTGAACAGAGTCTCATGGACTGCTTTAACTGCATGTTATACAGAGCATGGTTATGGTGAACAAGCTTTGTACTTCTTTGACAAGATACAAGAAGAAGGTTTCTCTCCCTGCATTGTAACATTCATTTGTGTGTTGAAAGATTGTGGCAGCATAGGAGCTGTTTGCAAGGGTCAGGAATTGCATGCAGAGATTTCCAAAAAAGGAACTTCTTTGATAGGGGGCTATGTTGAACATGGTAATGAAGAAGCTCTTAGATGCTTTGAACAGATGCAGAGGCACTTTGTGGCTCCTGCACCTTCCACTTATATTTGTGTTATAAAAGCTTGCATTAATGAAGGGTGTTTTGCCATTGGAAAAGAAATCCATAAAGAGATTGTTATGAAAAGTTGGGAAGTGGAGCTTCTTGTTGGCAACACCCTCATTGATATGTATGTCAAGAGTCGTTTGCTCCTTGAAGCACAGGATTTCTTTGGACAACTTGAAGTACGTGATGTTATTTCCTAGACCTCACTTATTTCAGGATATACTAACAAGGCAAAGTTGAAGAAGCTTTTTACCTTCTTAACAAGATGATTGCTGAAGGTTCAATGCCCAATTTTGCCACGTTTGGTAGCCTTTTGGGTGCATGTATCCATACAGGCCATGTTGAGAGAAGCCAGCATTATCTTGAAGCCCTTAGCAATGGTTATGGTTATTTCCCAACTTTGGAGCATTGCAGTTGCATGGTTGATCTCCTTTATCGTGCAGGCCATGTAGACAAGGCGGCAGCAATGATCAGTATAATTCCATTTTCCCCTCGAAGTATAGCATGGCACTCCTTACTGGGAGCATGCCACAAATGGGGTGATCTACAACTTGGGAGTTGCACTTTTGACAATGCAAGAGGATTGGATGGGAAAGGTTATGGAGCTTATATTTGCATGTACAATATTCATAGTACAGTAACTAATCAGGACTCACTAGAGAGTGTATCCTAAGAGTAAAGTTGATCTGACTTCACTGGAGTGCAAGCGACAAAAAAATTAGGTTTATGTACCATAAAAGCAGATTCTAGTAAGGTAGTGTGTTAAGATAAGGTAAGAAAGTTTGATGTACAGATGTATATGAAACAGTCACAACACTTTTAAAGATGAGAAAGTATGCCTCATTTGACAATTTATAAAATTGAGAAGGGTCAAAAACAGCAATACAATGGAGCTGAAGAATAATTTATAGCGACTGTTTTCAACTTTTCCATCCAGGCATCAAGTTCAGTAGTTGCAAGTTTTCAGTACTATGATGTTGATTTTCTTTGATCGTTGTTTGTAGATCTTTCACGTTTCCCATACGGATATGCTATTCATTGCACATTCACACATGATGGTGGGAAGAGAAATTAGATGCAATCAACAAAATTTTGGGTTGCCAATCATCAACGCCAAGTAAGAAAATTGTTGACTACTTCATAGGTGACTTCTTGACTTTTTTTTGGGAAGATTGCGAAGATCTAGTGGAATTTGTCTTTTTGCCCGGCTATTTGTTTGTAGCTATGTTGAAGTATTATATAAGGTGGGTAGTATTGCACAATCGATGCTTCTAAATCTGTATAAAAAATCTTTGTTTCTCTTTCAATGTTTGACAGTGTATTATAATCTACCACTTAATGTGTTGAGCTCTACTTGTTTTTATGTGCGTACTTTTGGGCATGTAAGTTTTATTTCCTTTTGATGGGGAACTCATTCCCCACTTTTCCAGGCATCATACTTTTTGTTTGGTGAAATATTTGAGATACATAATGAAGTAGAGATGCATGTATTGTCTAAGTTATGCCACTTGTTGGTTATTCAGTGCGTGTCAAAAATGTTCAGGTCGAAGTATAGCTTTGGATGGATGAACAATTTGTAAAGCAATGACATCGAGATAGGGAGGATGACTGAACAAATTACAAAGCCAATGTCAGACAAGAGAGTCCTAGAAGTATTTCCACAACTTGTCTTTTCTACCGAGGTGAGAAAACTTGAGTAGAAGTAGGTTGTAGCACTCTCTTTCTCTTTGGGAAATAGATGGTTGTGGAAAGCTAGGAAAGAGAGAGGTACATCAGCCATAAAAGTTTGGGAGTGAGTAGACATTGAGAGCAAAGGAGGATCATCTTTGATTTCATGGTGGATATAGAAAGATGGTGTTGTAGCTACATGAAAGAAGATGAACAACCCCAAAAGAAGAGCATGTGAAGGCAAGTTTCCACAAAACCTATGAACAACACACAAGGAGAGGAGTTACAAACTCGTGGACAAGCCATTTGGGGAAAAAACTATACACCTAATTTTGTAGGAGAGGAGAAAGTACACATCCATGAAAGAGCAAAAACGTGGAGAGGAGAGAAAGGGGGGTGCACATCAATGGATCATTGCTTGTTGAATGTTGCTTATACCTACTCTATAGAATTTCTTTAATTACTTGAAGAGTTCTAAGTTGGGGTGCATTTTGCAAGACATTTTTTGCTTTTGATGCAAAGAGTGGAGAGTTGTTATTAATGCACATCACCTAATTTTGTGTGAGCATTGTGTATCCATAAGTTTGTAAAATATGCATGTATGCCTATGTATGTAAGTGCATGTGTATGTGTGTGCATGTGTATCTTTTAGTATGCATGTGTGTATGTGTGTGGCTTTTGGTATCTTTGTGTGTAAATATATTTCATGTGTATGTGTATGTGAGTATGCATGCATGTATGTACTTTCTCCATGTGTATGCATGTATGTGTGCATGCATTTATATACATGTGTGGCTACTATTGGAATGCATCTGTATGTGTGGCTCCTATACATGTGTGGCTCTTAGAGTTAAGTTTCTCTAACTTGGTTGGAGTGCAAGTGACAAAGAAATTAGGTTTCTGTACCATAAAATTAGATTCTAGTAAGCTATTGTGTTAAGATGAGGTAAGAAGGTTTGATGTATAGTTGTATATGAAACAATTACCACACTTTTAAAGATGAGAAAGTAAGCTCCATGTGACAATTTATAAAATTGAATAAGTGTTAGAAATAGCAATACAATGGGGCTGAAAAATACTTTATAGTGACTATTCTCAACTTTTCCTTCCAAGCATGAAGTTGGGTAGTTGCAAGTTTCCAGTTGAGAGCTTTTTTCAGTTGAATCCCTCAGTTCATGCACAAATATTTATTGATATATAACACAACAAATTCCTATCCCTTGATGTCTGATACTGGGCCAAATTTTGCTCAGACTTTAAGGCACAAGATTAAGGTCTGGTGGTTGCTGGAACTTCAGAAGGCTAATGCAGTATTTTCTAGTCAATGCTTGGAAAATGAGAAGGATTTTTAGGCTACAGAGGAAGCAACAAGAAGGGTTCAAGAAGATCTGGCTTTATCTTTAATGAAGGTTAGTAGTCTTCAAGAAGGTATTTATGCCAAAGATGAGCTCCTTAGAGAGAAAGTGAGTGGCACTATGATGTTATGAGCTCATCTTGCACAATCCAAGGAAGAAAGTGGCTCTTTTAGGCAGCAGCTTGATGTAAGTAGTGAAAAGGTTATGATTTTGGAGACTTTAAATAATGACTTATTATCTAAGCTTTTTGAATTGGAAAGTGTACACAGAGCCTCATCTGGATAGGTTTCTGAAAGAGAAGAGAAGCTTGAGCATGTGATCCATGAACTTGCATCTTCACAAAAGCAACTTGAACTTCAATAGGCGATTCTTTTGGAGGGTTTTTTTATGAAAGAAACACTGGAGGCTATCATTCGAAGGCTGCAACAAGAGATATTTGAATTGAAGGAAGTTAATCAATCTTTGCACGATGGTTATCAAAAGCTTCCTAATGAGATTCTCTTGCTGAAAACCTCTAATCATGATCTGAAAGCTGATCTTGAGGCAACAGAGAAGGATAGTGGAATGCTAAAGGGAAAACTTATATAATCTCAAGAAGATGTTGTTGCAAAATCAAATCAATGTAATGAGCTGACACTTAAAGTGAGTAATTGGGAAGCTGAACTTGATGCAGCATAGGAGGGTCATGAAACACTCAAGATTCAACTTGTACGATCTGAAAAAGAATTGATGGACTCTGCAAGAAACTGCTATGATTCTGAAGGAAGGGTGCAAGATTTGGAGCTGAGTCTTTCTGAGTTGTTGGCTGAAAAGATAGCTTTGACTGAGCAGATCAATGAGATGACTCAAAGTGTACACACCCTTAAATCTATAGTTATTGATTTAGAAAAAGGCATTTCAGCCTTGAATTATGAAAGGGATCTTCTAAGTCAACAAGTCTCTGCATTCAAAATCCAATAAGCTTCTCTTCTGAATGAGATGCAGCACCATACAAATACCATTCATGACCTTAGAACACAAATAGAAGGATTAAAGCAAGATGCATTGAAGATTCAAGAGGCTAAAAAGAGAATTTCTCTTGAGCACAAGAAGGGCCTTGATGAATGTCAATCCTTGTGGCAGAAACTCCAAGATCTGTGTGAGGATCTTAATACTTACCAAGAAGAGAAAATACTTATTTAAGGGACATTGATGTTCATATAGGGAGGTCGAATGAGATGTGTGGAATTTAGAAGGTTAGGATCTGACAAAGACTACCTACAGCTGAAGCTTTCTGAGTTGTTGGTTGAGAGGGTATCTTTGACTAAGCAGCTGAAAGAAAGGATCGAAAGTGTCCATGCCCTTGAAGTTGCAGTTGTTAATTTGAAGAAAGAAATTGCAACATTAAAGGGAGAATAAGAAAAATACCTTAATCTCAAGGCACAGGTGTTTACAGGCACCACCTCAATGACAATGTTGGGGATTCAACAGCCTCTGGCAGTGAGCCTATTGAGAAAGTTGTTCTTTGCAACAGAAACATGAAGATGTATTTCTGATGTTGTAGGCAAGAGCGAATGGAATCACAAACCAAGCAGTGATCTTGGTGATTCAATAGCTTGTGGTTCATTATCTGATGAAGTCCCACAACAAGCTGAGAAGTGCACCAGTTGGGCAACTATTCATGAAAGTAATAGTAGATGGGTTCCATTTGATCCATCAAACCCATCAGCTAAATTGGATGTTTTGCATCTAGAGCCACCTCAGGGGATTCTTGACACTGGAGTTAAAACTTTGAAAATATTATAAAGGATTACGCTAGTGATACTATGCATGAATCTCAAAAAATTCAGGCTGAAGTTGTTTTACAGGTACATGAACCGAAACAAGAGTGCAAATCATTATCCATTGCACAATCAAAGCCTACTTTCATTATCAGAGTGCATCTATGGACTAGTCCATGTATGTGTGTGTCCAAAATGTGTGTATGTCTATGCATGTGCATGTATTGATATACATCTTTATGTGTGAAAGTGTGCATGTGTTGCTCTTAGAATGTATGTGCATGAACTATGTATATATATGCATGTGTGTATGCTTGTGTATATCTAGGTGTGTTTGTGTGTGCAAAAAAATATGTATGTGAATATTTGAACGAGAAGCATAATGAAGCTTCATATTTATGTGTTCGTCTATATTCATGATGGTAATTAGATGTATATGTAAAGCCATTTGGTTGCTAGTATATGTATATGTGTAAGTGTATGTTTGGATGCTGTATATTTGTATGTGTTTATGTTTGTATGTATATGCTGATATGAATATTGTAGATGTTTGTATGTGTGGATTGAGTGTTGGTGTACATGATTGTAGATATGTACATGTATATAGCATTATATATATATATATATATATATATATATATATATATATATATATATATATATATATATATATATATATATATATATATATATATATATATATATATATATATATATATATATATATATATATATACATATATATATATATATATATATATATATATATAGATAGATAGATAGATAGATAGATAGATAGATAGATAGATAGAGAGAGAAAGAGAGAACAATAATTATCATAAAAATATATAGTTTTAAGGGAGGTTATCACAAATCCTCCCTTAAATTTTTATATTTAAAATGAAACTTTTCCAAATTCGCCAATTTATTTATATTTCAAATGAAATTTCTCACCAAAATTTACCAAAATATTTAAAATTATGATATGATATATTTTAAGAAATCCGCCCAATTTTATATACTTTCAAGTCAAGGGCTTGGTCTTATTTTTTACCCTAGTTTTGGCCCGTCTCATAGGTTGAGGTCACACTCTAGAGCAAGAGGTTCTAGGAGTGGATCTATAGGTAGGTCTGGAGGAGCCGGCTGTTGTGGAGGCAGTGCGACGGACGTTGTGTCGCCCACTTCTACTCCTAGGATGAGTACCTCAGATGTAGATACACCACATGATACATCATGTTGAACACCACATACACCTTGGGGTGCTCATGACCATGATGACTCCAAGGTATATACTATCTAAGATGGAGCTCCGATGGTGGATGTGGCTAGCAAAGCAATGCGTGCATGTATACGACACCTTTGCTCCATACAGCTTGGACACTCTATCATGTTGAAATGGAGTGAACAAGATAAATATCGGAAGAATTATATCACACAGACGATTTTATCAGGAGTTCCGACCAGTGGATGGACAACCTCTTGTCAATTCAGAGTGGATTCTGCACACCGCACATGAAGTTATGTCCCATCGACAATCTGAGGCTCATGATGCTCTCAGAGCAGGCTTACCAAAGCCTGTATCATTAGATGTTGAGTGGGATATGATTCGCGACGAGTAGTAGTAGACTCCTGACCAATATCGCTAGCAACAAGATGCCACAACCACAAGTTTAGATACGGTTGGATCGTCACATTTGGGCCGCGGCGGATATGACATGATGCATCACGAGTTTGTAAGTACCATTGATTTATTGAATTTGTTTGTGTTTAGCTTCTCATGTATGTTCCTCTAATGTTTTGTATATTTGTTGCAGGAGCTGGCAATGGGTCGTCCTCCAACACGAATGGAGGAGGCTTATGGATATCGTCATGGATTGACTACACTATTGGAGGACTTGGAGGGACGCAGTGCGTCGTTTCATGGGAGCATTTGCGATGAGGTGATGAATTTATAAACTTGGTTTTTACTTGTTGTTTGTAAATTTTGTGTGAATTTATCTGATTTCATTAATGTTCTTTGTTGTAGGACTGTTGATATGGAACATTCTTTGCATGTGTATGGCAGTGGCACACCAAAATTTTTTACTTGATTTTTATATGGCAATGCAATGCTTTGCCACATTTTGTAAAAGCCTCATATATGACAGTGGTTTGCCCACTCTTGTACATGCTTCATTTATGAAATATATCTCTTTTTGTACATGGTTCATGGTTCATGGTTCATTTTGATTATCTCTTTTGTGTCCAATAATATTCTATTTTATGAAATCATATTTCGGTTGATATTAGAGTACACATCACATGTGCTTGATTTTTTTTAGGCAGAGTGTATTGTCCTTTGCTAAGTGACATCATGGTAATGTTGTTGTAGCAAAAGGCAACACACTCTGCCCAAAAAAAAAATTTGTGGATATGGTCATCGGTATAAGCAATGGTACTCCTAGTAATGTCATCGGAATAAGCGTCGGTACACCTAGCGAGGACCGATATATGCGAGGGTACACCCAGCAAAGGTGCCGGTATGGGCATCGGTATGGGCGTCGGTAATACTGACATTTATACTGACGCCTATACCGACGCTCATACTAACGCCCATACCGGCACTTTAATATTGACACGCATATCAACACCCATATCGACACCCATATCGACACCTACACCGACCTCGGGGTAAAAATACACGCGTTCATTTCCCTCGATAAAAACCTCGGTATACGGCCTTTCTCTATATTACCTTTCTTATCACATGCTAATTATTTGAGTTTGTTTGTTACAGAGCATGATGGAAGACAGGCCTCTAGTCACTCCACATTCGATGACAGAGGAACAGTTCTTAGAGTTCATCTCTCAGGTACCTCCCATGTATATGGCCGCTATGTCAATTGGATTGCTCGTGGTAGCACTCCTGGCGGCCTCACTCCCATCGATGTCACTCCTACCGGTGTCACTCCTACCGGTGTCACTCCTACTGGCATCAATCCTGCGGGTGGTGCTACTCCCACCGAAGGTATGTCTCCTAGCTTTATGACTCCACCACGACCATCTTTTCAGCCATCCTCTACTCGCTCTAGTAGTAGACATGTGCGTTTGACACCGCAGTGTGATACAGGTTCTGGCCCATCTCATAGATCAAGGTCACACTCTGGAGCAGGAGGTTCTAGGAGTGGATCTACAGGTAGGTCTGGAGGAGGCGGCTGTTGTGGAGGCAGTGTGATGGATGTTGTGTCGCCCACTTCTACTCCTAGGACAAGTACCTCAAATGTAGGTATGCCACATGGTACATCATGTTGAACACCACGTACACCTTGGGCTGCTCATGACCATGATGACTCCAAGGTATATACTATCTAAGATGGAGCTCTGGTGATCGATGTGGCTAGAAAAGCAATGCATGCATGTATACGACACCTTTGCTCCATATAGTTTGGACACTCTATCATGTTGAAATGGAGTGAAAGAGATAAAAATCGGAAGAATTATATGACACAGACGATTTTATCAGGAGTTCCGACCAGTCGATGGACAGCCTCTTGTGAGTTCAGAGTGGATTCCACACACCGCACGTGAATTTATGTCCCATCGATGATCCGAGGCTCGTGATGCTTTCAGAGCAGGCTTACCCAAGCCTGTATGGTTAGATGCTGAGGAGTGGGATATGATTCGAGACGAGTAGAAGTAGACTCCTGAGCAATATCACCAGCAGCGAGATGCCATAGCCCCACGTTTAGATACGGTTCGATCATCACATTTGAGCAGCGGCAGATATGGCATGATGCGTCACGAGTTTGTAAGTACAATTTGATTTATTGAATTTGTTTGTGTTAAGCTTCTCATGTATGTTCCTCTAATGTTTTGTATATTTGTTGTAGGAGTTGGCAATGGGTCGTCCTCCAACATGAACGGAGGAGGCTTATGGATATCATCATGGATTGACTGCACTATTGGAGGACTTGGAGGGACGATGTGGTATTTCATGGGAACGTTTGCGATGAGTTGATGAATTTATAAACTTGGTTTTTACTTGTTGTTTGGAAATTTCATGTGAATTTATCTGATTTCATTAATGTTCTTTGTTGCAGGACTGCTGATATGGAATGTTCTTTGCATGTGTATGGCAGTGGCACACCAAAATTTTGTATTTGATTTTGATATGGCAATGCAATGCTTTGCCACATTTTGTAAAATCCTCATATATGACAGTGGTTTGCCACACTCTTGTACATGCTTCATTTATGAAATATATAACTCTTTTTGTACATGGTTCATGGTTCATGGTTCATTCTGATTATTTGTTTTGTGTCCAATAATATTATGTTTAATGAAATCATATTTTGGTTGACATTAGAGTACACATCACATGTATTCGACTTTTTTTGGGCAGAGTGTATTGTCCTTTGCTAAGTAACATCATGTTAATGTTGTTGTAGCAAAAGATGACACACTCTACCCAAAAAACATTTTGCAAATATGGTCATCGGTATAAGCAACGGTACTCTCAATAATGTCATCGGAATAAGCATCGGTACACCCAGTGAGCGCCGGTATACGCGATGGTACACAGAGTAGAGGTGCCACTATGGGCGTCGGTATGGGCGTCGGTAATACCGATGCCTATACCGACGCTCATACCGATGCCCATATCGGCGCTTTAATATCGACATGCATATCGACACCTACATCGACGTCGGGGTAAAAATACACACATTCATTTCCCTCGATAAAAACCTCGGTATACGGCCGATCTATTGTACTGTCATTCAAAAACAAGGTTCTTCATATATAAGTACTCACCTATAAGCAATAAAACATATCAAAGAAATCAACTAGATCTACTCATACAAACATCTGCCTTGTTTTCCAAATTTCTAATCACTAGATGTGTTTGCCCACAACTAGCATTTCTTCATCTTCAGCTTCATACAATTGTAATTCATAATCTTCATGTAGGTGATATTCATAAATACCTTTTTAGGGTGAAAGAAGGTATAAACTTCTATCTTCGTATAGGTGAAATTCATAAATACCTCTATGTGGTGAAAGAAGGCATAAACTTCCGTTTTCATATAGGTGAAATTCATAAATACCTTTTTGGGGGGAAAGAAATTACAAACTTTTGTTCATCATAATTTTTTATTTTTTATTTTTCTTTCTACATTCGTAACCTTTTTGTTTAGAAGGGGAAAGGCTTAACCCTTAAATCCGAGCTAAGGATCTAGGTTCATATAGGAGAAGACATAGGATCTCATAGACAAGAGTCATGCATCTATATGCTCATATGTATATAAGAAATACTTTCATTATTTGAAGTGAATTGCAAATACCTTTTGTTCATATCGAATCCTACTCAATTCATAAAATAGAAACATAAATCAAGTTTTTTATTCCTACTTTGGCTAAAAAGAATCATTTCATAATTTGATAAACCAATTCTAGATTTTTAATTATAATGTTTTTCAGGAAATGCATATGATATGCTTAGATCAAACAAATAGAAAATATAGATCGTAGATAAATACCACGTGGAAATTAGCTTGATCTTCAATTATCTCTCTTCAAATTCATCATAAAATCTTGTTCTTGAAATTTTTATCAAAAAATCTTTAATTTGAGTGTTCAAATCATCATCCAATCCTATTGGTAATCATAAAACTAGAAACTACAAGATAATCAATCATATTTCATCATAAATTTCATCATGTCATAATCGTCAATATATTTTTTCAAATATGTTTTTCATCATATTTTCATACATATTTGTCATATTTTTCATATTTTAGTCATATAAATTTCATCATATCAAAATAAAAATATATTTTCATCATATTTTGTCATATTTTTGTCACAAGAAAATCATCTTCTTCATTATAATATTTTTCATCATATTCATCATCATAATTTTGCAGACATAGATTTCATATTTTTCAAACTTAGTTTTATCAACAAGAAATCATATTATTCATGCTTTTCAACATATTTTCAAACATTATTTTTATTTTTATTTTATTTATTTTTTCATCATATTTTTGTTAAATGTGAAAAGAAAATCATATTTGCATCATATTTGTGTCATAAGAAAATCCTATTTTCTTAATATTTTGTCATATTTTTTTCGAAAGAAATTAATATATTTTTCATCATATTATTGTTCAACATATTCATCATCATAATTTTACAAACATACATTCCATATTTTTCAAACTTAGCTTTATCAATACAAAATCATGTTATTCGTGCTTTTCAACATATTTTCAAACATATATTTTTTTTACCACAATTGTTTTTAAAATCAAATCATAGTTTCATCATACTTGCGGTAAAAGACAAAAATCAAATTTATCATATTCTTCATGATTTGTTTTTGGGAAAAGAGAAATCATTTTTATATGGAAAAGTTTTCATGAGAAAATTTCATTGAAAATTGAAAACAAGTTTATCTTTGAAACATAAAAGTTTACCCAAATATTATTTCTATTCAAAAATCACAATACAATTCACAAGTTATTTCTTCATCAATTAGCACATAAATCCTTTGAAACCAAAGCTTTGTTATAAACTTTTAATAAATTTCTCAAGCATGGAAAATTTTTAGGAGGAGTTTTCATAAACAATCATCAACCATCAATTCAAAAATATGTATGAATTCATCAAATTTTGGGAAATATTTAACATTTTATTTCATCAATCAAAAATTCATCAACTTTGAACATAAACATGAATTTAAAAAATCATAAAAAAATCATCCTTTCAATTCCTTTCCCCTCTTTTTTAGAGGTTGTGAAGAGTTTTTAGTATTTTGCTCAATTTTTTGTATAGCTTATTGTACCCATTTCCTTTCTTTATTTATCAAATCTTGGTCATTAGTTAAATTCATATTTTCCCTAATGTCTTTGGCATCATCAAATTTATTGTGAATACTTTTGTTATCATATTGTTGAATTTTTAATTTATCATATTTATCTTGATCAAAAACTTTGTCATTCTCTAAAACTTTAGGTTCACAATTCACATAATATGTATCTTGCTTTTTATCAATTCTTATTGATTTCTAAATTTCATTTTCATCATCCTTTATCCTTGCATACATTACTTTATGAATCTTTTGCTCGTCCAATGTAATTTGATCATATCTTTGAATATCAATAGATTTAGTTTAATTGTCACTTTTACTCATAAAATTAGGTTTAGGAAGATTTTGCTCATCATTGCTCTTTTTGTCAAAGAATTTACGTCTTAAGTTTCAAAATTGTTTTCTCCTCATATCTCTTAAGTATCCACTGTTTTTGAACTCTTTTACATGTTTTAGGTCTAAACTTAGTTTGATCAAATTATTCTCTAATCCCTCCTCTACCTAAGTTTAAATGCAAAGGTAGATGGGCTTGAAAACCGCAAATATTATGGTCAATTGTAGTAACTAAGTGCAATTTACATGCATCATCATAAGCAAGACAAGCATCATACATATGGCTAATTGAAGCATCTTATTGGACATTTCACTCTCCTATATTGGAGTTCGAGGTCTGCAAAAGCACGCAAACAGCACAAGGAAGAAGAAGAAGCTTGGGGAACAACAAACAATATTGAGTGTATTTCCAATAGAATGTACAAAGATATGTAACCCATTAAGGCTATACGAATATATACAAGCTGGGGAAAAAACCTCCCAAAGAGGGAAAAAAGTGCCCCAGTGGTCCTAGTGTTTTCACACACATCATTACCTAAATATATCAAGAAATCCCCATGGGAGTGATGTTGTGAACAAGGAGCTAGCACTCATGTATAAGGAAGTTCCAAGCTATGTGGAATCAATCCACAAAAGGAAGTAAGCCCAAAGCTTTGTGGAAAGCTTCAAATGTCTCCCTAGGCAGAGCCTTCATGAAAAGGTCTACAATGTTCTCCTGTTGGGGCACATATACGAAGATGAGCTCTCCAGTAGAGAACATGTCCCTGACATAATGATAATGCACCTCAAGGTGCATAGTGCGAGCATGGAACACAGGGTTCCTCGCAACTACCAATGTGCTCTCACTGTCAATGAAGATGGTGGTGGCAAAAGAGTGACCAAGACCCAAATCAGCCATAAGCTATCTGAGCCACACACACTCAACAGTCACTATGACAGCTGCCCTATACTCATCCTCACAACTAGAAGTGGCCACAGTAGGTTGCTCATTGCTCAACGAAGATATACATGAGCTACCAAGCATAAATCAAAAGCCACTAGTGGACACACAAGTGTCAAAGCAACTAGCCCAGTCAGAGTCAGAAAATGCATGTAAATCTAACGGTGGTGATCTCCCCTTGGGATAAAACAATCCAAGTAGCTGGGTACCACTCAAGTAGTAAAAGATCCACTTAACCGCCTGCCAGTGCTTGACACGTGGGCAATGCATAAACCTACTCATTTGTGAGATAGCAAACTAAATATCTGATCGAGTAATGCATCAGTAAATCAAGCATCCAATAGCCTGCTCATGAAGGATGGCATCATATGCATCTGTAGCATCACGAAGACTCAATCATAAACATGTCTCCATAGGAGTGGCAATAGGTTTACAGTCTTCAAGGCCAAAACATTGCAATAATGTGCCAATATATTTCTTTTGACATAGAGCCATTCCATCGTCAACTTGCATAAATTGAATGTCCAAATAATGATACAAATGCCCCAAATTAGACATCTCAAATGAGGCATGCAAATCAACCTTAAAATCAGCAATATGCTTGTCATGAGGACTAGTGAGCAGCATGTCAGCAACGTACACAACAATGATCAGATGCACATCATTAGCACACTTAACATATAAGATGCTTTCACTTGCACTGTTCTTAAAACCATGTGCAATCAGATAGGCAAGTGTCTTTTCATACCAAGCATGTGGTGCTTGCTTTAAACCATATAATGCCTTCTTTAACCTGCACACCTTGTTTTCATGCCCTTTCTGCACTAAAAAATACACTTCTTCATGCAAGTCACCATTGAGAAATGCAGTTTTAATGTCCAACTAATGTACATTCTAATCATGATGAGCTACAAGTGCACAGATGCTAGGAACAGTAGTCATTCGGCATGTAAGTGCAAAGGTCTCATCATCAATGCCTCTTTTCTATGCATAAACCTTTGCAACAACCAAGCCTTATACTTGTCAACTGTTCCATCACGTTTACGCTTCAGCTTGTATACCCACTTAGTGTTAATGGCCTTCTTGCCAAGAGTCATATAAAGACCAGGTACCATTTTGCATGATAGCATCATATTCTGATTGCATTGCAGCCATCCAATGTTCAGAATTTTATGCTTCATCAAACAAAACAGGCTCATTCTCATCATAGAGACTAGAGGCAGCCATAGCATAGCAATCTGATCCAAAAGAGGCATTATGAGAGCTTGAATGAGTACGGTATGACAGAGGTGCATCTAATTTGCTCTCACAAAAAATATGCACCAACCATTTTGGCATAGTTTTTGCCTCCTCAATATCAGCTCTCTCATCAAGAAGTGCATCATGTAAATCTACATTAGAAATGGAGTGATCTCCATCATCACATGAAACCTGCAAAGGGTGAGAAGTTGCCTCATTAGGATGAGCACTAGATTGTCCACCTCTAAAAAGAGGCAGCAAAGTATCATACATGTCTTTGGAGCTAACATATGTCTCCTTTGTACATGAAGTAAAGGCTGAATAGCATCTTCCACAAAAACAACATCACAGCTAACCACAATGCATTTAGTCTGTGGATGATATAGACGATAGCCTTTTCTTAGAGAACTATATCCAACAAAAATACATTTTATTGCTTTATCATCCAATTTCTTGTAATGTTGTTCAGGCACTAATGCATATGTCAGACAACCAAAAACACCCAGATGAACAACACATGGCTTACAACCATGCAAAGCCTCATATGGAGTGATAGATTGCAATGCTTTAGTGGGACACCTATTAAGTACATATGCTACACAAATAATAGCCTCAAGCCAAAACTTATGTAGTAAAGCCTCACTCTTGACCATACGTCTTGCCATCTCCATGGGTGACCTGTTCTTCCGTTGAGAAACTCCATTTTGTTGAGGTTTATATGGCACTATACACTGATGTTTTATCCCACGTTCAACTAGAAATGCATTTAAGTCAGAAGACATATATTCCCCCCTCGATCAAAACGAAGGGTGCCCATTTTACATGCTGACAGATTTTCAGCCAGAACCAAAAACTGTTTGAAGCACATAAACACTTTGGACTTTTCTTTCAATGGATATACGCATGAATGCTTGGAAAAACCATCAATTAAAGTCACAAAGTAAACATAATTTCCAAAAGAGGGTGTCTGCATAGGACCATAGACATCACTATGTACAAGCTGCAATTTCTGAGTAGCTCAAACTGAATCATCTTTTGGGAAGGAGGAACGCTGCATTTTGCCCAAAATACAGACTTCATAGACATGTTTTCCAACTACCTCAAGTTTGGGCAAAGAGGACACCATTTTAGATTTCTAGAAGCATAGCAAACTAGCAAAATTCAGATGACCAAAGTGTGCATGCCAAAGCTTTGCATCTAACATTGCCTGAGAATCATGTACTACACATGTTGAATCATTCACAGATTTTTCATAGTCTATGAGCTTATATAGCCCACGACATA
Organism: Ceratopteris richardii; assembly: GCA_020310875.1. Lineage (NCBI taxonomy): Eukaryota > Viridiplantae > Streptophyta > Polypodiopsida > Polypodiales > Pteridaceae > Ceratopteris > Ceratopteris richardii. The sequence goes on along the minus strand of CM035443.1, from coordinate 17,967,768 downwards.
AAATGCTAGAAGCAATAATCATGTCACCATTTGATAGATCATGAAGTGTACATCTGTCATCAACAAATTTCACAACCAAGCCAATCTTGGCTAATGCAAAAATTGATAACAAATTTTTCTTGATCCATGGCACAAATAAAGCATCTGACAATGTAAAAGAACTACCATCAACAATCATCAGAATGATCTTACCAACTCCCATGATAGGATAAGAGGATTTGTTGGCACATGTGATAGTATTTATGGTAGGGGCAGGCTTAAGTGAAGTGAAGAAACTGTGTTGTGAGGTAATATGTTTGGTTGTTCCACTATCAAATTACCAAACATCTCAGCCTACTGTAGACATACACTACTCATGAGAAGATGGGTCAAAACTGCAAATGATAGTAAACACCCATTCTTCATTTTGCACAAGATTAGTAGACTTTGTTTTTGGTGCAGAGATCTCTACAACAACCATTCCAGCTTCTTTTTCCTTTGCCTCTTTTGCAGCTAGCTTTGGATAGTTCTTTATGACATGATTATTTCCTTGATAGTACTTACAAAAGAATTTTTTATTTTCTCATTTCTTCTCATCTATGCCTTTCTTCTTTGAATATGCAGAATTTGCATATTTTTGCTTACTAGTAGATGAGATCCATTTACCTTTGCCCTTTTGACTAGCCACGAAAGCTTGATCTGCAACACGCATAATGGACCTATTTTTCCTAAACTGATCTTCTTGCAACAGAATAGAGACTAACTCTTCAAATTTCATGATGCATCATATAAGCCCACCATGGGTAATTCATACCATCCAGCTTATCCTCAATAGCCAACATACAAAATACATCACTGGTTTCAACCATGGCCATTGACTAAGATTACTTGATGCAAAAAAATGATTGTATCTGAAAACTTTGAATAGAACTATCCTAACAAGTTCTATTAGACCTGTAGCAAACTTCGAGATGCTTATACTAGCAAACTGAAACCAATATATGTCTTTGGCACAAAAATACAAAATAGCCTACACAAGCACTGTGATAGTGCACTCAAAGGCCAAAATGAGCTCAGATCGTGATTTTGGGCACCAGAAGGTGAAGCTATTTTGATCTCCTAATCACTTCGACTATGCTCACCAAATTTCATGCGATTTTGAGACTGTGATCGGAGGGGTGATGACGATAACCTAGATGAAGCGGCCAGAGTTCCTCTGTCCAAAAGACAATTGAGTTAGAGCTAAATTGTAGGCATGCATGGGTGTATCCACTAAAAATTCCAAGGTGTTCATGTGCTTCAAACAATTCCTAGTTATGACTAAAAAGTATTAGCATGTAAAATGGGTAGCCTCCATCCTAATTGAAGGGGAAATATATATCTTCTGAGTTTAATGCACTTTTGGCTAAGTGTGGGATAAGACATGAGTGTAACGTGTCATTTATACCTCAAAAAAATGGATTTATTGAAAGGAAGAACAAGACTCTCATGGAAATGGTGAGGTGTATGGTCAAAAGCCATGCTTTACTACATAGATTTTAAATTGAGGTTGTTATGTGTAAAGCATATGTACTTCATATGTATCCCACCAAAGCATTGCATTCTATTAGTCCATATGAGGATTAGCATGGTCATAAGCAATTTGTTGCTCATTCACTTGTCTTTGCTTGTCTGGCATATGCATTGGTGTTTGAAAAACAACATAGAAAACTAGATGATAAAAACAACATAGAAAACTAGATGATAACGTAGTGGAATGTCTTAATTACCATCATCACGATTGCAAAGTAAGTACTTGGAATAGCTAATTCTTTCACACTTTCCTTTAGATAAGAGTAACTTGGGCTGTTAAAACTATCTTTGGGTTTAGAACCACCTTTAGTGATCACATATTTTCTAAACTTCAACATGCTTGAAACTTATTTTCTAGACAGATTTCTTGGCTAAACATCTATATCTTGAAGATGTCTACTTTCCCTTTTTTTAAGGCATCTTTTAGGCTTGATGCTTATGTCCTTTCTTCTAGAAAAATATACTTGAAAAGAACTCCAAGCTTTCATTATGTGATAGCTTCTATCATTAGCTCACATATCTTTCAAAAGGACAATATCATTTACTTGTCCTAACATATTTGTGTAATTATTCTTTCTTTTTTGGAAATGTTCATGGGTTAATGCAGATCCATTTCTTGGAACCCCTTTTATTCCCAAAAGATAATTTTTCCTTTAATATGCTAGAAGAATGATTTGACTTATAAAATAGAAAACTTTACTATTTCACTCAAGTTCTTATCATTTGAAAATATCCCATTTCCTAAAGATTACTTTATCTAGGTTTCATTTTTAGATGCAACCTTTAAAAATGAAATGTCAAAACTCTTCTAGGAAGAAGAGGCCTTTCAAAGTTTCCATGTTTTCCTTGGAATTCTACATTGTTACTATGGATGAAATCATGGAACCTAACATCATCAATTGAGCTTCAAAGTTCAATTTGTGTAAAAGTTCAATTTGTGTAAAAGTTCAATCACTATTCTTTGATTTACATCACTCTTTTGGATGGAGTCAAGTGAGAGCTCATATTTCAAAGTGCTCATGGAACTTGGAAATGTTTGAAAGTTATCATCCTACTTAGAATGCTTGAGGAGCTACACGAGAAAGTGTAAGATGTCATTTTTAACTTTTCTTTATGATTCTCTAAGTATTCCTAAACTTAAATTCATAAGACTTTCAAGGTTTTTCAATAGAAATGTATTCTTGCCTAGCAATATGGAAAGCATCTTTTCAGAATCCAACTTGGTTTTCTAGTTTATGCTTACTTTTCTATGTAAGGTAAACTTTACATTAAGTACTTGTTACCTACATATCCCTTTAGGAAGGAATCTGCTAGTTACTTGAGTTGCAAATTTGTGGCAAGCATTAGTTTACAACCAACTAGTTCTTTTTTCCTTCTCAAAATGTCAAGCTCGATCTTACCGAGTAAGCTAACTATTAGAAATCTACAATCAATTATTTACTTAACAAAAAATCATGGTCTTTATACATACAAATGCATGCGTCGGCACATGTTTTGCATGCCCTAAACTAACTCAGGCCTTTGCCGTGCTTTCTATGCATCCACTTCATGCATCTATATTATGAAAAACATAATATCTTTGCTCCTTTTATTGTAAAAGCACGCTAGTGCTCATGCTTAAGTGCATCACAATTTCTTCTAAAAATAAGGAATGTGGTGATGTGCAAATAGACGTCCTTTGAACTAGAGTTGTGAATTAAAAACATTATTTTCCATGCATGAAATGGAAAATAGATTATGAATGCATGCAAGTACTTTCACTGTATGATTGGCTTCCATTAAAATCATGTTTGTCTTTTTTGGCTTCCATTAACTTCTTGATGTTTATTTAATCATTATCAAAATTGAAGTATTATCCCATGCTTCAATGATAATTATATGAAAACTATATGAAAACAAAAACAAAAAAAAAATTATTGAAATCAAGCATGAACTTGGAAAATACTTACCTCCAGACAATAGATATGTCCATCCCATGCCTTGAGTTTGAGTTTCTAACCAACTTGCACACAAGGTTGTTGGAATTTGGGGCCCCAAGATCGTTCCAAACTAAAACCTTTTGAGCATACACAACTTAATTGACAAGATGATAAGTGAGAGATAGAAAGAAAGATCTTTAGACAAGGATAGGGAACGTAAGCAGGATGCTTACTCACTAAAAAATAGATGTCCAAATTACAACGTGGGAGTACTACTCAACCATATAAAGTGGTGCACTCACTAATGGAAGAATATCCAAGAAGATGATGATACAAAATTTAGATTATGTCGAAATAATCTAAGTGCGTGTGAAGTAAACAAAGCAACAAACCTAACCTTATTCTCACAAAAATAGTGTAACAAAATTGTAAATCAACCACAAGGTTAACTCACAAAAGATAGTTACCACCACCTTGTAGAAGATTTCTTGCTCCAAGAGAGTAGCCTCTCCTTCACCGAATCTCCACCTCCTCAAGAGTGTGAGACTCTTCCTCCTTGACCTCCTTGAGCGCTTGAATGAGTGATCTAACAATGAGCCAAGCCTCTTATTATATAGTTTTTGAGTACCCATCTAAAAGCTCTTCAAAAAGAAGCTACGATCGTTCTACGATCCAAAAAGCCTAATCGTGAAGTTCGGCGCTGTCCGAAGCTTTTGAATAAAGCAAAAAACAAAGTTTACTATGCGTTGCCACGCTGCTGCCTATGAGATTCAATCTCTGGTCCCTTGTTTGAAAGATAGTTGCGCTATCCACGCTGCCAGCATAGTTTTCTTATACCATATCTATAAAGAAAAGAATATACGCGTGTTGCGGTTGTCAGAACTTGAAGTTGGAACTTCTTAGTGAAGTTAATTGTTGGACCAATGAAGGCATTGACTTCCAACAATCCCTCCCCCAATTTCATATTGGTACAAGCTTCAATAACCTACAAATCTTCTCATGACTATCTCTAGTCAATGCTTTGGTAAATATATCTGCAACATTTTCACTAGAAGGAACATAAACCAGCTCAATGTGCTTCTTAGCTATCTATTCTCGAATATAGTGGTAGTGTACCTCTATATGCTTTGTCCTTGCATGATGCACTGGATTCTTTGCTATAGCTATAGCACTCTGGCTATCTAAAAATATCTGAATGGGTTCATGTACTCTTACATCAAGATAACTGAAAATCTTCTGCAACCAAACTGACTCTAGAGTAGTTGTAAATGTTGCACGATATTCAGCTTCACACGATGAAGTTGCAATAGTGGGTTGTCTCTTCGAATGCCATGAGATAAGACAATCTCCAAGATAAAAACAAAATCCACTAGTACTTTCTCTTGTGTCTCTATCACCTACGCAATTAGAATCTAAAAATCCTTTTAGTAACAAATATGTAGATTTCAAAAATACCATAGCAAAATTTGAAGTTCCCTTCAAATATCAAAAGATCCGCTTTACTGCTTTCCAATGTAACACTGTCGGATTCTGCATGAACCTTGATGCTTGAGAAACTGCAAACTGTATATTAGGACGTGTATTACAAAGATATATCAAGCAACCAACTACTTGACTATATAGAGTAGCATCAAATGGCTCCCCATCTGCTACCATTTGTAAATAAATGTTCTGATCCATAGGTGTTTGCATAGGTTTCGAATCACTCATCTGAAACCTCTCCAAATGTTTCTCAATGTACTTCTGTTGTGTCTATAGATACACGCATCTCGAAATAGAAACTGAATCCCAAGATAATAATGTAAAATGCCTAAATCATTCACATCAAATGTTTGCTTCATTTCTTCTTTGAACATCTGCAAATCTGCATCTCTGAGACCTATGACTATAATATCATCCACATAAATGATTGCTATAATCATCATAGGTGTTTCAGCTTTGACATAAAGAGTTGGAGCTGCATCTTAGTTATAGAAACCAATGGTAAAAGATGTGTATGTATCTTTTCATACCATGCTCTAGGTGTTTGTTTTAAACCATACAAAGCTTTTACAAGCTTACACACTAAGTGTTCTTTACATGTCTCTTCAAAACCTTATGGCTGTTGAATATACACATCCTCGTGTAAATCACCATTTAGAAAAGCAATCTTAATGTCAAGTTGATATATATTCCAACCAAAATGTGCTGCTAGAGCAAGTATTGACCTAATAACAATCATCCTAGACATAGGAGCGAATGTCTCATCATAATCAATACCTTTTTGTTGTGCATATCCTTTAACAACCAACCTGGCCTTGTATCTATCAATAGTACCATCTGCTTTCCTTTTGATTTTGAAGATCCATTTTACACCTATAGCCTTCTTTCCCTCTGGTAACTCACATAGCTGCCAAGTTTGATTCTTATGAATAGAATCAATCTCTTCTTGCATAGCTTTTCTCCAAATAGGAATGTTAAGTGCGTCTTTAGCACATGCAGGTTCATCTTCAACAGTCGTAAGTGCCAAAATATCATGAATCTCAAAGTCTTCAGCAAAACTTACATGATCTTTTTGTTGTTGATGTCTAGTCTGACTTCTTGTTCTTACATGATCTTGTTGTTGTTGTCTAGTTTGACTCCTTGTTCTTACAGTAAAAGTCTTTATACCACTATCTTTCCAAGTCTGATATAACCAAGTAGGTGTATCGTTAAATAGTGGTGAAACTCTTTCTGAACTTTCAGCTTCCACAGGTTCTGGAACTTGTTCTTCCGAGTTACTAGGACTTTCTGGAACTCTAACTTCTTCCAATTCTGGAATCAAAGTCTCTTGTGGAACCGACTCTTTAGAAGGTTGTGAAATTCCTCTTTCTTCAACTTTTTCTTGAATCCTAAGAATTTTAATTCCCTCCTGATATGGCTGAACATGTCCATCCAAAATCTTTCTAAAGAATCCATAGTCATTTTCACTAATGAACTCCGAAATTTTTTCTTCTTTATCATAAACCTTATCTTCAGCAATATAAGCATTACGTGAAAGAATAATTTCACTTGTCTCTGGAACATAAAACCTGTATCCTTTACTCTCAATAGGATATCCAATAAAAACAGCTTTCTTTACCTTTACATCTAGTTTTCATCGGTCCTTTTTCTCAATATGTACATAAGAAAGTGATCCAAACACTCTGAAATAACTCACATTAGGTTTTCTACCATAATAAGCTTCATATGGTGTGATTCCCTTTAAAGCTTTTGTAGATGACCTGTTCAAAATGTGATTAGTTGTATGTACTGCATCAAACCAGAATTTCAGTGAAAGCTTCTTGGATGACATCATGCTTCGCATCATCTCAACAAGTACTCTATTCTTTCTTTTTGCAACACCATTCTGTTGAGGTGTATAAGCAATAGTAAGGTGTCGAGTAATACCTTTCTCATCAAGAAATTTCTGGAACTCTTTTGACAAGTATTCTCCACCTCTATCACTTCTGAGAATCTGCATAGTTTCCTGACTTTCATTTTCAACCATAGCTACAAACTTCCTGATTATAGGAAAGACTTCTGACTTCAACTTAAGACCATAGATCCATGAGTATCTCGTAAAATCATCAACAAATAGAACAAAATACCTAAAACCTTGAATAGAGTCTACTCTCATAGGTCCATTCACATCTGAATGAATACTCTATAATTTCCTGGTAGCTATAATGTGACCATGTTTCTTGAAAGGTAGTTTATGCATCTTACCTTCAAGACAACCTTCACATATATCTGAATCATTAGATAGCTTGAATGAGGGTAAACTCTCAACCATATCTCTGTCTTTGATAATATGTACAAATCTTTCATGCCATAGCTTCATATCTTCCACCGGTGATGAAGATTTGACTGCATATGCCTGACTGATTTTTGACAAAACAAAGATCCCTCCTTTATGCTTACCTTGTAATATACACTTGTCATCTTTGTGTGATAGGATCATACAAAGATCTCTCTCAAATACAACTTTAAGACCGTCACTTAAAAGTCCAGATATAGATAGCAGATTCTTCTTCATTTCACGTTCATAAAGGACATCTGAAATCTGAAAATTACGACCTTCTCTTGACTTTAGGCTTACTATACCTATTCCCACAACATCCAAATCATTGCCATCTGCAATAGTAACTCTTTTACCTAAAGAATAGGAAAGAGAAGAAAACACATTTCTGCAACCTGTCATATGCTTTGTAGCACCTGAATCAAATATCCAAGGACTTGCTGAAAGAACTTGTAAAGCTGCCTGATCAAAAGCTACTTCCTCAATGGTGATACAGGCATAAGAATCACCTTGAGATTTCCCTTTTTTATCATCTTCTGCAACATTACCTGATGCTTGTTTCTTTTTTTTTGCAATCCTTTTATAACATGTTGCTTTTAAATGTCCAGGTTTCTTGCAGTAATAACATATGACTTCCTTCTTCGTAGAAGACTTCTCTTTAGATGTAGTAGATACAGAATCTTAAATAGAAGGTGAAAGGGTCTTACTTTCCTTCTTGGATTGCTTTTCCTTCTTTTCCTTCTTCTTCTTACCCTTTGATGAAGATAAAAGTGCTTCTTCATTCTCTTCCATTCCCTTCAACTGATCTTCATCTTGAAGCAACAAGAATTCTTACTCTTCAAATGTAAGCTCTCTATCTCTTGTGGTGAGGGTAAGAGTGGTTATGAAAGACCGATATGAGATAGGAAGTGAATTAATCAACGTATTTACCATTTCTTCATCTGATATCTCAACCCCTACATTTAGAAGTTGATCTCCCAAGTCAACGAGTCTCATAATGTGGGTTTGAATTAACTCACCAGCCTTCATCCTTGTATTTGCTATTTGTCTCCTCAAATGAGCTTTCAAAGGAAATCTTCGCAGTGAAAAGTGTAAGTAAACATTGAGGTGATGAAGCACGAGAGTTAAATAGTATGTAAAAAAATTATGTTTAAAAATTGTGTACATGTACATGCTTATTTGCATGTGTGCAATTCAACAAAGAGGGCCTTTAATACTGCATGCAAATACAATGATTCTTAGTCAAATTGAAGATTCACTTCAAAGAGTCGCCTTGAACTACCACCCATCATGCATGAAACAATGATGTGTTTTATTAAATGCATGACAAATGTCACTTTATTCTGAGATTATATAAACTATATGCAATGGTGTCTATAGCATCATCCACGATAAGGCTGCAGCTTGGACCCATTGACTGGAGTCCATAAAAGATCACTTGCTAGCGTGGCTAATTGGAATGTAGTAGGTCCGATCTCTTGATGAATCCAAAAATGACCTTTCCCATGTAGTTTGGATTTACCAACTTGACGCTTCATTTTTTAATTAAAGAATAGAACTAAGTCACCCATCCAAAAAATAGGAGTCAAATAATTTCCATTGGCACGAGCATAGTAGGAGGAGCAAAATTTGTGTTTGATTTTAAAATTATTAGTGATCAATTTGATAAGTTGATTTTAAAATGAGTGACCCTATCAGAAATTAACTCCAAAGGAAGGCCATATCGAGGAAATAATTCGATAATTAAGACTGTGGTGACACTAGGGTCTGTTCAATGTTGCAAACTCCATGCTTTTGCCCATCACGTACAATAATCTTTGCAAGTAAGAATAAATGTTTTACTTGAGGAAACCGTAGGGCGGATTGGAGCAATAAAATCCAACCCCCACTTTTGAAAAGGCTCCAGAGGTAATATTTGCTGCAAAGGGAAACAATGAATATCACATGGTTCACCAGTTTGCTGGCACGGATCACAGCGTAGTACATGATCACAAACATCCTTATGCATGGTAGGCCACCATAATCCACTACGTAGTATTTTTTGAAACATTAACTTTGTACCTTGATGGCCACCAAAGACTCCAAAAGGAGCTTCTATAATCACAACAGGGACTTCTACATGCATCTAGATCCTTAGCTCAGAATAAGGGGTTAATGTTGGCTGTGTATAGAAGTGCGAGAGACACAAAAGAAGCACACACAAGGAGCACAAACCCAGCAAGACACATGGAGAAGACGATGGCTGGAATAGCTCTCTCTATCGACGATGAACTAAACTGAAGTAAAAGCTGAATAATATCCCTAAGTACAAAGTACCACCACATATGAGAGTATCAAATATGTGGTAACATGGGGAGAAAACCTCTAGCCATCACTAGAGTAAAAAGTGCCCATGTATAGGGAAAAGGTTCACATCAAAGCTACTCGAGGAACACATAAGTGTAACAAAAACCCCCTAGAGGGAATGATGTGAACACATAAAGGAGTGACAGATCAGCCCCCACAAGGTAATAAGCCTAAAGCTTTGCGAAAAGCTTCAAATTTTTCACGTGGAAAAGCTTTGGTGATTATGTCTACCACATTAACTTGTGTAGGCACATATACCAAATCAATAACTCCTGCATGAAAGCGCTCTCTCACATAGTGATAATGCACCTCAATATGTTTGGTCCGTGCATGAAACACTAGGTTTCGTGCAACAGCCAAAGCACTCTGACTATCAGTGAGAATATGCGTACCAGCATCAATCTCCATGCAAAGATCCATCAATAGGCGTCTCAGCCATATACACTCCACTGTAGCTGTGAAAAATGCCCTGTACTCAACTTCACAACTCGATGTCGCCACTGTAGGTTGCTTCTTACTCAACCAAGATATGCATGAGTCTCCAAGGAAAAATCAATTACCACTAGTGGACACGCGAGTATCATAACAACTAGCCCAATCACTATCTGTATAAGCATGCAAGCATGACTGAATATCTCTACCATAAAAGAGACCTAAGCGCAAAGTGCCTTGGAGATATCTAAACAAACGTTTCACTGCTTGCAAATGCTTAGTGCCAGGGCTATGCATGAATCGACTCAACTGGGAAACTGCATATTGTATATTTGGCCTTGTGTTGCATGCATGTATAAGACATCCCACACCTTGCTGATAAAGAGAAGTGTCAAATGCATCATTGAAATCCTCAACTGAGAACCTGAATCCTGTCTCAACTAGTGTGGAAATTGGCTTACAATCCTCAAAGTAAAAACGTAGAAGTAGTTTTTCAACATACTTTGCTTGATGCATAACAATTCCCCCCTCAACGGATACAAACTAGATGCCAAGATAGTAGCTCAAAAGACCAAGATAAGTGACATCAAAAGTATGTTGCAAATCAGCCATAAGATGTTTTGCATCACATGACCCACTCAAGAGTATGCCATCAACATAAAGAACAAGCACTATAAGATCAGCCCCATTTTTGCGTACATAGAGGGTGCTTTCAATCGGACTACATATGAAGCCAAAAGCAATCAAGTGCTTATGGATTTTGTCATACCATGCACGGGGAGCTTGCTTGAGACCATACAAGGCTTTATGCAAGCGACAAACCATATGCTCTTTCCCTTTCATATCAAATCCAGGAGGTTGATTCACATAAACCTCTTCTTGCAAATCACCATTCAAGAAGGTTGTTGTTATGTCCAACTGATGCACTTTCCAACCTCGATGGGCAGCCAACTCAACCACGGTATGAATGGTAGTCATGCATGAAGTAGGTGCAAATGTTTCCTCATAATCAATGCCATATTGTTGCGCATATCCTTTGGCAACCAATCTAGCTTTGTAGCGATCAATGCTACCATCAGATTTTCTCTTAATCTTATAAACCCACTTTGTACCAATGGCATTCTTTCCTTTTGGCAATTCACATAACTCCCAAGTACCATTCCTATGTATGGAATCCATTTCTGATTGCATAGCACTCATCCGTTGTGGATTGTCACATGCATCTTCAAAAGAAAGTGGCTCTTCATTACATGTTGTAGCAATAAGAGAATAATCCACAAAATTACTTGATGCATGGTGAGAGCTTGATCTTGTTCTACCAAGTAAAGGTGCACTCAATTCGGTACCCTGCAAAGTTTGTTTTAGCCACTTTGGCATAGTTTGTGCACTCTTAATAGACATGTGTTCATTATGTAAAACATCTTCAATATGTACATCATGCATGGGCTGAATTTCATGCTCATTTTCAGCCATATTTTGACGCAAATGTTCAGCCATATGTGGCTGGAAATTTCCAGCAGTTTTGATAATTTCTGGCTGAAACATTTCAGCCTTGTTTGGCTGGAAATTCTCTGCATTTTCATAAGTATTTTGCTGGAATTTTTCAACCCTTTGAGCCTCAGTTGGCTTCTCTACATGGCCATAGTCAAGCGCACCATTTTGCAACAAAGGCATGAGTGTATCGAACACATCTTGTGAGCTAACTATTAGCTGTTTTTTGCATTCAAGTAGAGAGAAAACTGAATTTTTAGCAAATACCACATCTCGACTCACAATAATTGTGTTTATCAATGGATGGTACAAACAATATCCCTTACTTTCAGCACTATAACCAACAAATATACATTTCTTTGCCTTGTCATCAAGTTTGTGACATTGTTGTGATGGCACAAGAGCATATGCCAAATAACCAAATACACACATATGACTAGCCATAGGCTTATGACCATTCCAAGCCTCATAAGGAGTGATGACTCTCAATGCTTTTGTAGGGTAGCGATTCAACACATAATTTTCACACATGACCGCTTCCATCCAAAACTTATCAGGAAGATGCTTTCATTTAACGTGCCATTTCAAGTAGAGTTCTATTTTTACGCTCGGCAACACCATTTTGCTGAGGTGTATATGGCACCGTACATTGGTGTGAAATACCTCTTTCACGAAGAAAAGCATTAAACTCGTGTGACATGTATTCACCACCAAGATTTGTGCATAGAGTCAAAAGCCTTTGTGAAGAAAAATTTTCAGCCATAGTTGAAAATGCTTTGAAGCAAGAAAATACCTCATTCTTTGCTTTCATAGGATACACCCATGTATGCTGAGTAGCATCATCAATGAAGGTAACAAAATATACATGCTTCCCAAAAGATGGAGTCTTGATGGGACCACATACATCACTATGAATAAGCTGCAATTTTCTTGTAGTGTGTGTATGACTATCTTTTGGAAAAGAAGCATGATGCATTTTTCCAAGAATGCAACCTTCACATGCATGCTTTTCAATGGACTCAAGTATAGGCAAACCAAAAACCATGTCCTTCTTTTGCAAGTAAAGCAAACTATTGAATTTTAAGTGACCAAAACAAGCATGCCAAAGCTCCATTTCAGCCATGGAAGAAGTATGAGCAACCAAGGCATTCAAGGCAGCCCTCTTATATGTATCCATGCGGTACAAACCATTACATAATGTACCAGACATCACGATAACATTGCCATTGTTGATATCATGAACCATACACTTATCATCAACAAAGTGTACATGAAGTCCAGCTTTGGCAATCAACGGAACTGAAATTAAGTTCTTCTTGATACTGGGCACATAGAATGCATTTTTCAAGAGAATCACACCTCCATTTGCAGTCGTAAGCTCAATTTCTCCTACTTTAATGATAGGATAGGAGGCATTGTTTGCACACGCCACATGTCCTCCTTTGGGTGCATATTTCAAAGAGGCAAAAAATCTTTTGCATGATAATATGTGCTTTGAAGCACCACTATCAAAGAACCAATCCGAATCAGCCTCACTCACAACCATACATTTAGAATGCAAAGAAGCATCATAATGACATGTAACAACACATGCCCAAAATTCTTGAGCCATGTTAGCTTCATCATTCTTTACATTTGCTGAATTTTCAGCAATAGGCATGCTGGATTCCTTCTTCTTTTCATTGCGTTTAGCAAGCTTTCTACACTCATCGATAATATGACCAACCTTTCGACAATATTTGCCTCTCTTCTTCTTTTGCAAATCACCATCATTAGAGGAATGAGTGGAAGAGTAAGGTTGAGGCTTTGGTTTTGATGAACCCAAAGTTGAACCATACTTGCTTTTCCCCTTTTGCGAGATAGCAAGTGCTTGTGTTCCCTCAATTAAACCACTCTTTATTCACTCTAGATTGCTATTCTTGCAAAAGAAGAGACACAACCTCATCAAATGCATACATATTAGGATTTCCTTGGAGTGTAGTGGAAAAGCTTTGAAAAGATTTCGGTAATCCTTTCAACAATGTAGAAATGAGTGATGCATCCGAAATGATCTCATCTATGTTTGCCAATTGCTCTTTCAAGTCCTTGATGCGTGTCACATACACATCCGCTGACTCATTTTTAGCCATACATACATCCTCAAGTTGCTTCCTCAAGTATGCAACATGTGCTTCACTACGCACGGCATACAAAGAAGCAAGAGTACCCCATGCATGCCTCGATGTAGAACATGACCGAATCTGTGGAACTATATGACACTTCACTAAAAGTGCAATCAAAGCATGAGCTTGAGCATCTTTTCCATCCCATCTAAGTTGCTCCTGTGTAGGTGGAGAAGGAGAAACCACTTTACTTGAAGAAGAGGCTCCATCTGTGACAGTAGACTGTGAAGTAGAAGAACCTGCAGGTCTTGGATCTACATCTGCCACTATGTTCCAAAGTTGTTTGGCAACAAGAACATGTTTCATCATGTAAGACCACATCAGATAGTTGGTCCCATCAAGCTTATCTTCAGCTTGAAGCATGCCAAACAAGTCATTGTTGCCCGCCATTTCACAAAAGAACAAGAGTGTGACAAAATCTTTACTTCGACGAAAGCTGAAATGAATGCTGAAATTTCAGCTCACAAACCGTCACTCTGATGGCAATTTTGACTGCAGGGGCTTCAAAATGGGGGTAAAACCCTAGCACACCTGGTGGAAATGTTTCTTGGGTGTTAAAATTCAAAATTCTATGCTCTGAAGTTAATCCGTACTATTAAAAGTGTGTGCGCGTCGCGATGCGAAAAACTGAAACTTGAGAAGGAGTTAAACCTGCTCTGATACCACTATTGGCTGTGTGTATATAAGTGCAAGAGACACAAAAGAAGCACACACAAGGAGCACAAACACAACAAAACACATGGAGAAGACGATGGTTGGAATAGCTCTCTCTATTGACGATGAACTGAATTGAAGTAAAAGCTGAATAATATCCCTAAGTATAAAGTACCACCACATATGAGAGTATCAAGTATGTGGTAACATGGGGAAAAAACCTCTAGCCAGCACTAAAGTAAAACGTGCCCATGTATAGGGAAAAGGTTCACATCAAAGCTACTCGAGGAACACATAAGTGTAAGCCTTTCCTCTTAAAACAAAAAAGTTGCAAATGTTAAAAAATTATTATGAATGGAATTTTATACTTTCTTCCTTCCCAAAAAAAGTAAATTATGAGTCACACTTATGTGAAGCTGATGTTGATGAAGTTAATGATGAAAAAAAATTATGAAGCTAATATGAAGGCTAGTTGTGGAAAACACTTCTAGTATTGAAATTGGGCAAACAAGGTGGATGTATGTATGAGTAGAGTTAGTTGAACTTATTTGAGATGAATGAATGTATATATGTCAGTATTATCTAAGAGGAAAGCTAATTTTGAATGAATGGAGGATGGGATTAATTTTTTGACCATCTCTACTAAATTTATGAATGTTTGAGCCTCAATTCAAGTATTGTTGACCAAAATGGTTATTAGTAAAGCTTTAGATTTGATATTTTTATCAAGTAGAACCCATTTGCATCTTCATAAAAATTAAATTTGAAAATTATTTGAATCCCTTAAAAGAAATTTGATATTACTTAATGATTAATTTTTAGGTCGGCCCATCAAGATGCTATGTAGGTTTGGTGGGGATGGATGTCGAAGAGATTTACTCTCCCCACTTAAAAAGAAATCAGTGATCATCATTGGCTATCAATGAGATCAAGGTCATCATTGTACTACGTATGCAAGTTATTGGAGTGTGTCGATTTAAGTGAGAAAAAAGTGGAGGAGCTTGTTGGAAGAGGTACATTGTTAGATTCTCTCAAAGTCAACCATCCCATATCTCTAACTCAAAGGGCAAGTTTGCTTTCTAAAGCACCTCGATTAAACAAATTGGGAACACGCTTATTCGCTAGACAAAGCATAAATTTACTACCTTATTCATCGAAAAGCATGAGGAATCTAAAGTCAAATGATGAGGGATCAAATCCCATCTGCAACAGCAACTAAAAGCAATTTTTTTTAATCACCAAAAATAGACAACTCACTAACGATGGCAATTTTTCTTTTGTGCCGCTAAAAATACGATCTATAGGCTATAAAAAAGAGGAATCTTGATGCAAGGGGGGGGGGGGGGGACTTTGGGATACTTTTCGATATTTGGGATACTTTGGGATAGCAAATTCGAATGTTGCAATAGAAGTACTATGATTTCATCTTCTCTGATCAATACTTCAGATTTAGACCACTAAAACACCAAAGTTGTTGTGTTGCGCTAGTGATGATAAGATGAGATAATCTGGGTTCTGCATACGATTATAGGAAGGGAGTTGAAGATTGTATGGTGGATGACTATAAGAAGTAAATAGCTCCTGATCTCTAGATTATAATATAAAACTTTCATTGAAACATGTTGCAAATATCTGAATATTCAATATATTTCTTTTCCTCTCCATCAACTCCAATGTTTTTGTGCAATTTAAAGTCTCTATGCACTATAGCATTCAAAATAGGAGAGTTTTTTGTCTAATTTTCCCTCTCAATTCGTTTCTATGAAATCATATGCTTCAACACAGCCCTACTGTTAATCATCATCATTACCTTTGATATGCTTTCTACCAAATCATCATGCTCAGAATTTACTCCGAACATGAACAAACCATGAACTTAAATCTAAGACCTTGATGCACTATTTAATTAAATATTTTATTTGAATTGTTGCACTATGATAGGTTTTCAAAAGAGACCTATGTGTCAACTAAAATTTGTGTTCAATGGATAGGCTAAGTCTTGTGAATGCACCAGATATAGAGATCAATATTAACGTGATTTTAAATACTTGAAATCAAATGTACAGAGATATAGAAAGCTTATGAATGTATATGATGAAGCTAGGGTTCTAATCACTTTTCTTGCATGGATATGTTTTCTCTGAGGCTTCCTTGGTCACTTCTGTTGTTGAAGTCACCGTATGTGAGCCGTTGAACTTGGTAGTTGAACTGATCCACCAACTCAGCGTTCCCATCTTCCCAACATCAGATGTGAGAATGCCACCAAAGCTTCCTTAGCCGATCTTGAAGCTTGGTTATATATTCTATGATGTACAAATGCTTTGGGAGTTACTATAGAATCATTGACATTCGGAATTTCTCCAGAGCAAATGAGTATCATAACTGTTGGTTCTTCAAAATTAAGGGTTAGCATGTTAGTCATCGATGCTTTAAGTCTTGCTTCTTACTTCCCTCGATCATAATCTTGGGCATCAAGATAGTCTATACAAATGTGATCAAATTCAAGACAAATTCAATAAAGACCTTTCCCTTCCTTTGGATATTTTGCATCCTCTCTTTGATAACAATTGAAGGGTCGATGACTCCAACCATAGCTTGAATAGTTTGACCTATTTTGCCCTCGATTGCCTGAAAAACTCAATTTTGGTACAATTCATGAATTACCAAAATCATTTACCTGGACATTATGTAAATCAGGGGTGGAGCACCATTGCCCATTCTCTCTAGGTTCTGGTTGCATATGGTTAGTGGATATTGTCTGGTTCTTACTATTATATCTACATTGATCCGTATTATGATTCATCATATTACATATTGCACAATACATTTGGTTCAAGGCAAAGCTTGATGCTACATTCCTTGGATTCGTGCATTTAGTATGGAAGATTTGGCTATAGGGATCAGCCACAATTGAAGGGTTTGAATTTAGCACATTTACAATGTCTAGGGAGTGCTCCCAGGCCGGGTTTGCATCACTGATCTAGTCTAAGGATCTGCTTCCATCTAATGCAAACAAACATATTTTTTCCTTTCATAATGAATTCAATACATCCATGAACCAACCTCTTACTACATCTTTTGGGGGTCTCTCAGTTTCGCGAATTTGTTGCAATGTATTTCGGAATAGCGATGTGTAATTTACCACCATCTAGTTGGGTGGTTGTACCATACACTCGAAAGTAATGAACAATTGACCAATCATTTTTTATTTTTAAAACTGCCTAAAAAATGCATTTTTGAGAGCATCATATGAAGGGAAATGATTTGGGGTGAACTTTGTTAGCCAACAAACAAATTCTCCTCCCAAAGTGGCCTAAAATACTTCGCATTTCCTCACGTCATCTGGATTCCCTTCCAATAAATCATACTACATGTCCAAAAGATTGACATGCATGTTTGGATAATCATCAATTCTTCCGCTAAATCTATTAAACTACATTCCACTGATTCAATGTGTTGGGACTGCCATACTGAATGGGACTTGCCATTGCTTCCACTTGTCATCTATGGGTACCAACAAGATTCCTTCCTCCTCTACCTTTACTTTGTTTGGAAAATCCATCTTGCTTGTTGTGCCAAACTATCTTCATAAAACGGTATGCTTTTCTGCTAGCTACTCCATCTATATAGAATCCAGAAGGTTTGATGTCAAAACCGAATCCCAAGGTCTTCTTGTTGGTTCCCCATCTAATTCATCCTTAGCCTGTCATCCTTCCACATCATCGGTTTGTGCCTTGGCCACCTCAAATCCTGCCTCTACCTCCAGTAGTTGGGCATAGTGGATATGAAAACACACCTTGTTCCACCAAGTATCATAGTTGCATAGATACATGATTGCTATTTGAACTTTCTCCTTTGCGTACATATGTTTGTGAAGTTGTAGTTCCTTCAAAAAATCCAAGTGATGCTTGTGCTTCTGAGTATTTCAAAAACCACTTATCTAAGTGTGTTGGCATGCTCCTTGTCCATCGGAATCCATTTCTTTAATAGTTCAATTGCTTCTTCTTCAGCAATTGTCATCTACTTCCCGTCATGCACTATTACTTTGCACCCCATCCCTTCATGGTCGACAAATGTTTGGTTGCACTAGATTATGTAATATCACTCTACATAATAAGTAGGTTCTGAGAATGGTGAATACCGTAGTTTGCTCTAGTGCGTTTCTATTCTCTTACTTTATATGATCTAACATTCAATAAAACTTAATATAGAATAGAATAACGAAATAATAAATGACACATTGTTGATATACGCAGAGACATTGCATTAAGTTATGTGTGTATATTGATGAATAGGATATAATATGCCTATGTAAATGACTCAAACTCAACTACTCTTTCTACTTAAGGAGATCTCACTAGTCATACGAATAAGAAGTACTTATTCTTCTCTATCCCTTCAGTTACACGGATGAACTTCTATGGAATTCTTTGGAAGTTGAATTGATCTATTTTACAAAATATATAATTCTAGATTTACAAAATTAGTTGTATCGATAGCAGCCTAACAATGGAATACAAAGAAATGGCTCAAGTTGCTTGTGAATTAGTACGGACTAGTTAGTTAATCCAAATTCTGAAAATGCAAGTGGACTTTATCATCTATTGTAGATAAGATCAATAGTGTTTATCTATCTACCAACCCTATGTTCCATGTTAGGAGCTAATACATAGAATTTCATTACCACTATGTCAAGGAGAAGGTGCTACCTAAGGATATCTAGGTTCATTACATAAGTTTTGATGATCAATGCATTAAATTTTCACAAAGGCATTGGATTTTATCAAGCTTTTCAAGCTCAAAAAAGGCATTAGAATGATTGAGATAAGTCAAGGGTTGAGTCTTGAGGGGGAATGTACGAATTCAAGCTCTAATATTAGGAGTGATTGGAGAATTCTCAGCACTCTCATCAAACGTTTCACCAAGCACACTTAGGTGTGCTCTTTAGATTGTAGGAAAGTTGATCCTAATGACCATTTTTAACATGTATATACACATTGTATATGTCACGTTTGTGAGTTTCAACGTGCATTGTGAGCCATTTGAATTTTAAGTGTGGAACGTTTCATCTATGAAAAAAGATGCACCGATACAAAGTGGGATTTCCAATATGAGCCATCATGATGTTGTTGCATGGGGCACTTTTATCCAAAGACACCTTGAAATCTAGAGGATGTTTATCCTTCATTATTTTGGTCTAGATCAATTGTAAAAATAGAAAGTGGGAAGATGTTTCCATCAAACCTTGCGCATACCAAACACGACTCATTTGGTTTCACAAAATATACTGACCATTCTTGGAATTCAAATGGAATGTGCGAGCGTCCTTTTCTTGAGCAAGAAGGAGTACAGGGAAGTGGTCGGCCGCCCCTTGAAGTGTCAGAAAGAGGAGTGTGGATGTCGTTTTGGGTCTTTTCTGAGCATGGGAGGATCATAAAAGGACCTCGATGGGAGTATGGGGTGCTACCAATGAGTTTTTTGGAAAAGGAAGACATTGACTAGGGGGGCTCGCAATAAAAAGGAGGGGGGCAACAAGTAGGACTCCATCATTTTGGCGATCTTGCTGGGGATTGGAAATGTGAGCCAAATCGGGCACAATTGTGGCTTCAAGGTAAATGAACTTGGCAAGTTATGATAAATAGAATAGAGATAGCTAGATATAGTTGCAATTATTTGCACTTTCCCCTGGGGTGAAGACCTTATCCATCATGCTTATATAAGATTATATGATTTTGATAGAGCAACGCATATTCCAACAAAAAAGTTATTTTTTGAAGCTAGTTGATCTTGAAATATCAAATAGAAATGATCAAAGTCAAAAGTACTAGTGGATTGCACCCGAATGTATATCCACTAGCCCTCCACCATTTAATAAAAGTGAAGAGACCTATATGATTCGATACTTTTGTTGCAACTTTTGAAATACATAGATTTAAACAGTTATCCCACTCATAAAAATGGGCTTTATAAGTTTAAATATGCTTTACAACCAGCATGTGATAGAGATGTATCAAAAAGAGTAGATGCACATGAAATACTTAGAGTATTCTCGAATCTAGTTTGGTATGGTTTAAAGATATCCATTACGGATTAAGACCATATTAAAAATGATGTGCATTCATTTGTACTATGTGGATTAAATTATATGGATTCATTTGAATTAAGTGGAGTAAATGATGTGGATCCATTTGAATTATGTGGATTAAATGATGTGGATTCATTTGAATTAAGTGGAATAAATGATGTTGATTCATCTGAATTATGTGGAGTAAATGATGTGGATTCATTTGAATTAAGTGGAGTAAATGATGTGCATTCATTTGTAATATGAGGATTAAATAACGTGGATTCATTTGAATTAAGTGGATAAAATGATGTGGATTCATTTAAGTCGAATAAATCATGTGGATTCATTTTGAGATATGCAGTTTAAATCATGTGGATTCATTTGAATTAAGTTGATTAAATGATGTGGATGCATTTGAACTATATGGATTAAATGATGTGGATTCATTTGAATTAAGTGGAGTAAATGGTGTGGATTCATTTGAAATATGTGGATTAAATGATGTGGATTCATTTGAATTAAGTGGATTAAATGATGTGGATTAATTTGAACTATGTGGATTAAATGATATGGATTTATTTTTGAATTAAGTGGAGTAAATGATGTTGATTCATTTAAAATATGTGGATTAAATGATGTGGATTCATTTGAATTATGTGCAATAAATGATGTGGATTCATTTGAATTATGTGCATTAAATGAAGTCGTATCATTTGAATTATGTGGATTCATTTGAATTATGTAGATTAAATGATGTGTTATCATTTGAATTATTTGATTTTTGTAAATTAGATGATGTGGATTCATTTGACGTAAAATTTTTTATTTTTTTTTTGCAGATTGGAAAGTAAAACATGGCAAGAATGCCATATATGTATAATGACCATGATCATGTTGAATCTGAAAGGATTTTGTGTGAACAAAATGTTCAATCTATGGAATCAGGATTAGCATTTTTATTCCAACAAGATTTAGAACCAGAGGGATTAGAAAGAGAACCATTATCAATGAAAGAAGTAAAAAGGCTATGTCCAAATCCTTTTGTTTTTTATGTTCTCTTTAGAGTTATAAGAAGGGTGAAAGAAACAATACCATTAAAGCTTTTTGACTTAAAACTTAAAGGATTAGAAGAAACCCTACTTCGACACTTCGTTCAAAGATCATTACCAAATAATAATCAAATAGCACTATATTTCATTCAAAAAGTTTTTGTACAAGATATTCTTCATCGACATGTAGATTGGGATGATCGCTCAAAGAATCTAGTTATAGGTTTGGGTCCTCCTCAAAATCGTGCAAAATTTTGTAATCAAGGACACAAAGGTCCTCTTTCTCAAAAGCAGCCCTACATTCTGCTACTTGAAGAACATAACTTTATCCATGATTTATCATCATAGGGAGTAGAATTATATATGGAAGGATCAACAATTCTTGGATTACAAAGAATAATTGATGATCAATAAAAGAGAATTGATGATTTAGAAAATCAAGTGAAAATTTTACAAATATCTCTCGATGCATATGAGAACAGAAATGGAAGACTACCTTCAAAGAAATCACTTTATGCTAAAGGCATAACTTTTGCAATTGAATCTAACCAAAGTATTCAAAGTACATAATTTCATTCATTTTGAATCATCATCTATTATAGGTACAAATGTCATTAATTTCTTCCATGTTTGAACCATCGTTGTGATCTACATGTAAATCATGATCACTCCATGGATCATTTGTTAAACTTTCATGAGTTTTAAATTCTTGTAGAAGCTATCTTGGTTGAAGCATGTAACAAATTCATATTACAAAAAACATATACCCAATCATGGGCATGTGATACACAAGCGATTTCTTCGTTTTGAATGAAGAAAATCATATGCACATCAATTATGTTCATAACTATTGCTTGAAGGCGTTACTGAAAGCACTCTCATAGCTATATGTTGCAACTCCACTGCTTCACCTATATACTCTTTCCACCATATAGGACATGGATACTTTTGAATCGCTTCAATGTGCCATAAATCTCCAAAATATCATTCTTAATTTACATAAGCTACTCTCTAGTGGAATGCATCTCAACCATCTATGCCTGGAAGTAATAACTGACATGTGGTATTGAAATTTGCCATGAATTCTTTGTTTGATGCTTGACCAGTAAATTGAAATGGTGGATCCAAGACAAACGTTGTTCCATGTAAATGAGTATGCATTTGCATCCATGTTTTCTCTGCTAACAATACAATCTGTGTTTTTTCTCATAATGAAAAATGATTAAAGTATTTCACTTTTTGAATAGCTTCTGACATAATCCAATAAACTTTTCCTATCACAAACTTATCGATATCAACAATTCATAAAAGTTCCACAAAAGGTTTAGTGATATGGATGTTTTTTTCAAGATTATGCCAAAACATTTATGACTGTATTAGAGACATACACTTTGAAGTTGGAACTCGATAAGAAGGATAATTCTCTAGCCATGCCTCCCATCTTCGATTTGTAATCATTTCTACAAGAGCTGATTCGAATTCCAATAATCCACTGAGCAGAATATAGGCACTTGCAAATAATGTAGCACAAAAGATATGAAGTACTTTATTGGGAAATTTTGAACGAAAGAGCCAATACGAAAATTGATGCTCTCTGATAAATTTGACTATATGATTTTCATCTAATAAACTTTGTTTAATGAAAGATAATCTACCTATATCTTTTAGTAATAGGTTTAGTGTACGAGCTTTGCATGGAACCCAAGTAAAGCTTTCATACTATTTTGTATTGCAATTCCAGCACTTCAAAAATTAGATGCATTATCTCTCATATTCTTCAGACCACCTACACGTGATCTACCATTTCATATATCGTTACAAGAAAAGGTGAACTTTTCTCTTTGAGAGAAGTATCAACAACTTCCCAAAACATGCTCCCCTTTGGACATATAACCGTGACATTAATCAATGGATTCTTCTGATAACTTTTCCATCCATATAGTGCTATTGTGTATCCATACATGGGTATATAATGAAGCACTATTCATTTTAAAAGAGCTTCAATACTTTTTTTCACTTTATCTACATACTCTGTTTGCATGCTATTGTAATATGGCATGTGAATCCTTTCGGTGCAGTTGACATCAAAGCAACTTTGAAAATAGGACTACGAATAACATTAAAAGGAATCCCACATGCTAAAAATGCTTGAGTCCATTTAAGATGAAGATCAAAACAATCTTGCTTTTCAAAAGCTATAGTATTGTATTTTGTGATTTAATACAAACAAAGCATGGTGACACATTATTAGATCCACCGTTTTTACGACATTCACCGGGTCCACTCTTTCTTGATGTAGGTGAAGAAAATGGATTACATGTATCTTGATTATTCTCAAAGATAGTTTTTGATACTTGAGTAGAAATATCATGAGGATCCTCTGTTGTCATTGATACATCTACTCGTTCTTGCTCTATGCTTTGACTACTTTGAAAGTGTTGTGAACTACTCATGCTTTTAAATCTTTTTTATGTGATACCTTGACACTTATATTTTTTTGCATAACTTGCAAAGTGTACCCATATATCACTATCTGGATTAGAGCATCCTGCCACCTTATTACCTGTACTAAAAAGATGCTCTTTTATTCGAGTTGAATTTCCTACATAACGATGTCCACAACATTTGCATTGTATTGTGGATACTATTTCACCCTCTTGATGAATAATCACATATGACCATTCTTTTCCCTTTCCCATAATGCGTGCTTTATGAAGACTTTATATCTACAAAAAGACAACATAAATCAATATCAAATAAGATATACATTCCACTAAATATATATCTTATAATATATGCAAACTACCCTGAATCTATCTTAAAGTTTTTAAATCTATTAACCTATGTATTTACATTTTCTATCTATTAAAGTTCTCATTCATACACATGCATATAGTTACACATACTATTCTGAAGTATGAATCAATGTCGAGTCAAAAAATCACAATAGTTTTTAATTCTCAATCATACACACACATAAAATTACACATGCTATTGTGAAGCAAGTATCAATGTTGAATCAGACAATTACAATAGGTTTTAATTCTCAACCATACACACACATACACTTACACATACTATTGCGAAGTAAGAATCAATGTTGAGTCAAACAATCACAATAGATTTTAATTCTCAATCATGCACATACATATAGTTACATATACTATTGTGAAGTAAGAATCAATGTTTAGTCAAACAATCACAATAGATTTTAAGTATCAATTATGCACACACATACAATTACGCATACTATTGTGAAGTAAGAATCAATGTTGAGTCAAAGAATTACAATAGATTTTAATTCTTAATCATACACACACATACATTTACACATACTATTGTGAAGTAAGAATCAATGTTGAGTCAAACAATTACAATAGATTTAAATTCTCAATCATATACATACATACACTTACACATGCTATTGTTAAGTAAAAATCGTTATTGAGTCAATCAATCATAATAGGTTTTAATTCTCAATCATACACACATATATAGTTACATATGCTATTATGAAGTAAGAATTAATGTTGAGTCAAACAATCACAATAGATTTTAATTCTCAATCATACACATACATACATTTACATATACTATTGTGAAGTAAGAACCAATGTTGAGTCAGACAATCACAATAGATTTTAAATTCTTGATCATATGCACATATACTTATACATACTATTGTGAAGTAAGAAGCAATGTTGAGTAAGACAATCACAATAGATTTTCATTCACAATTATACACTCATATGCACATACATATACTATTGGATGAAACTTTGTTGAATCCCTTTACAATTGAAGGATATGAGAAGGTGTTAATAAGTCTACAAGACAAAGCCATCTAGAGACCTAGAAAGTTCTAGTTCACTTCTTAACACCTTCTCAATCTTTGAATTATAAACAAGAAGATAAAACCTTTTCCGACACATACAATAGTTTTTATTTCATAATCATACACACACATACACATGCGCATACACAATCACATTAGATTTTCACTCACAATCATATGACATACACACATACACATACACATAGTATTGTGAAGTAAGAATGAATATTGATTCAAACACTCACAATACATTTTTGCTCACAATCATACAGACACATACATATAGTATTGTGAAGTAAGAATCAATGTTGAGTCAAACAATCACAATAGTTTTTAACTCACAAACAAAAATAGTTTTCTTTATTGTTTTGATACTAAAAGACTAAATGTTTTTTAACAAGATCTTATACCTTGTTCTTTGTACGACACTATAAGCTCGCTAAAAAAAAAGTAACTCTTCTGAGGAATGACTTTAAGCGTACTCTTTTTAAAAAAAATATTTGAGCGAACCTTTTTCGATCGAAAAAGTATTTGACCAATAGTTTTTTGATTGAAAGAGTACTTGATTGAAAGATTTTTTATCGAAAATGATTTCAATAAAAAATTCTCTAAATTTTCATGCAAAAATATTCACTCTTGTCCAAATAAGCTGATGTGGCACCACATAATTTGATCGAATAATAAGGGTTCGATGTAAAATTCCATAATTATTCACGAATAAATAAATTGTTGAATAATGAATAATGCAACCAAGATGCTATTTAGCACATGCTCCATTGCAAACATATTGTCTCTGCAATAATCTCTATATGAACTTTTTGAGGAAGTTGCCATGTGATGCATAATGACCTCTACTTCTTCCTCTTTTACTATTTTGCTTATGATAACAATCCCTCTTAAAATGGCCATATTTGCTGCAATGGTAACAGTTTCCAAGTGCTTGCGATCTTCCTCTACCTCTTCTTCTTGGCATACCCAAAGTGTTTATATTTCTAGAGCTTGATCAACCATGACTAGAGCCTCTTCCTCTATGTTGAAAGAAATGATGATCTCTTGTTCCTGATGTAGTCAAAGAAATTTTCACTTCTTCCTTCATACAAAGTGTCACTAGCTCATCAAAATTAGGCATAGTGCCTCTTATCAAAATGGAAGTGTCTAAGCTCTTATATTATGGTCCTAGACCATTCAGCATAACAGATACCATGTTTTTGTCTTCCACCTTGCAATTTATGAAAGCTAAGTCATCAGTAATCTTTCTAATCTTGGATACATAGTCAGTGATAGATCTATTGCCTCACCATACACTATGCAATTTCTACCTCAAGTAAATTTTCCTAGCCTCTATCGATATACTGTAGATTTTATGAATAGAATCCCAAGCTTCTTTTGGTGTACTAGCTTTCATGATGCGTGGGTTAAGGCTCTGAAAAATGCACATAGATATCCAATGGAGAACTTTTCTAGACTTGTCTATCCATGTTTTGTATTCTTTTGCTGATCTATATTGGGGTGATCTGGTAATTCAGGACACTCATCTTCTCTATTTACTAGTCCCCAAAGTCCTTTATCCATTAGGAAATTCTCCATCCTATAAGACGATATACTGTAACTATCCTTGTTAAGCTTCTCTTCCACTATTTGTGCAATATTGTCACCCATTCTTGTGAATTAAGCACTTCTCTATACTATGGCAATTAATGATGAGAACTAGAAAAAAAATTGATAGCATTTTGACTATTTTTCTTGATATAAGCACCAATAAACTCAATGTTCGCAAGTAATCTCAATGTTTTCCTCTTCTTCTATGCGCTCCCTGTCTCTTCTATGCACTAGCATGCTCACTTATGACAAATCCAAAAAAAATAATAGAAGAGTCTTCTTTGTCCAATGTGTATGTGAGCCAAAAAAACCATAATAATCATCTCAAAAACCCAAACTCTAGGTGAAAGCATTAAAATTAACACATAATGTATGCAAAGTCTCTCTAAGGGGAGGCCACAATTTCATATGTTCATCCCGTGATTGATACACGAGGCCTTTGGATTGTCTTTACTTTGGTCTTTTGCATATATCACCAAGGTATCCCAAACATGAGTATATCCCAGTTAAAAGCCTCACCACATCCCTTAATTTTTGTTTAATTCAAGTTTTTAGCATGTTAAATATATCCTCAAAAGCGCAAACTAAGGATCCACAAATCCATACATATATCTCACAACGTGTGAGTAATGTCCAATTCAAGGACCCGCAAGTGTATACATGATGTCGCCTATGACATGCAATAGAATGAAGAATGAAAATAAAATATGTAACTTATAGTATAGATGACCTCTCACAAATCCAAGAATCGGATTCTCAATCACTAGATGAATGACCTTCCTTTTTCTTTGTAAGTCCTTTAAATTTTAACTCTGTTTTTGTGCAAGCCACTGTTTGTATCTTCATGGCAATTGGGTTCTATTTCTGACGTAGCCAACAATGCAAGTCACAGGAACTGTCCCTCATGTAATGGCGGATTTTTACTTTTTTCATGAGTTCGTTCCACCTTCCACATTCCAAGGGACTAATAACACCCTCAACACTCATCCTCTCATTATTTGTGATCGTCTTTCTCATAAAGTCCATGTTCTCGACCAATCTAAGAGATGAAGAGGTTCTAAAGTCCTTCCTCAATAGAAAGACAAATCTCGAAACTACAAGACATAGTGATAAAGGCTAGAAACGCTTAAAAAATGCATGTGAGTTGTTGCTCGAATTTCTACAAAAACATGTTCTCACTATGTAGTTCATTCTGATAGGATAGATTTTTCCATGCTTTGGTGACCATCCATATGCATCATGCTTTCTTAATCTACACAGCCAGTACATGCAATGAATCTTCTAAGTTGTAGTCTCTTCATGCAGAGATACCTTTGGCCAACCTAACATGGTGCTCAATTGTGATGGTTCAAATTGAAGCTCACATTATATGGCAACCTCCTCAAGCTCTAACACGACTTTGAAGGTCTGTAGGAGAATCCATGGCGATGGATATGGAGGCTTCATGATTACACAATCGATGATGTAGCAATCGTCCATACGCACACACACACATACATACATACATACATACATACATACATACATACATACATACATGCAAGACATGTACATACATGCCTACATGTCTTACATACATATACATACATACATACATACATACATACATACATACATACATACATGCATGCATGCATACATACATACATACGTACATACATACATAAATGATGATGTGGCAAAAGAAACTATGTAAAAACAACTACATGAATAAAATATGTGTGAACATCGTTGTGACTCATCCGGTCATTATTCACAAAATGGGTGTTCTCTCTCTCTCTCTCTCTCTCTCTCTCTCTCTCTCTTCCTTTGTGTGTGTGTGTGCACACATATGTATGTATGTATGTATGTATGAATATATGTGTGTACCATTTTTGGATTTTCAACCATACTAGTACTATTTTCAAATTCCAACCTTTTGAAGACTATTAAAAATGGTTGAATAACACAATATCTATAAGTAGATCATTAAACCAAAAAAATCTTTCAATAAGTAACCTATTCTATAGTGCCATAGTTACACAAACTAGGTCATGTCTCCTCTAGGTTTTGAATAATCCTATCGTTAAGTCCATGGAGATGCTATTCCATTTCCCAAGGACAAAAGCAACTAAATTTAATCTTTAACTTTATTGCACTATCATTTATTGTACTTTAGCACATAGTGCAACATATTCTCATGCAATCCAAGTTAGCAAAGGTATCTTTTAATAAGATCATGTATTTATATAGTGTCTTAAATATTCATCAATCTTTCTGATAAAGAGGATTGGCATGCTAATAATTACTAAGCCCAATCAAAACCTTTTCTAATTGTTCATGAATTTATCTCTACTCTTTTTATTTTGTCTCAAACTTAGCCTATAAGATGGTAATGCACTAAATAATTCACCAAGAATATATCTTTAAATTCAAATATTAAATCTTTAGTGTATCATGGAGTCTATGTATTGCATATGAGTCATGCACTATCTAGATTATGCATATAGGAAGTCCAACAATGTGCATTAGACACAAAGACATCATCAATATCAATCCACATCACATGGGTACATGGGACACATCAATATCGGAAAGGGATTGCGGTCTTGCTATATTGAGATCGACATTGTTTCCATACTAATGTGTTCTCCTTTCGTATTAGATCATTGTAATACACACAAAGGTTCACAATGAAAGCAAGAGATCCATATGTGGCAGGTCCTAATCAACACCTAGTGGACTATCATAATCTATTGATAAAAGAGTACCCTTTGCTACCACCACATAAATTCCTTGAATTTTAGGGTCCCATGCCCATACAAGATCCACCTCAAGGATGAATCAACCATATCAGTGTTGAATCTCATTGGTTCCAAGGAATAGTGGGACCCCTCACAGATGTAGAATACATCTTTGAAGCAGGAAAAAATGGGAAAGGATATTATTAACTCAATTGTCGGTTAGGTGAGCCTAAAGTCTACAAAAAATCTACAATAAGACATGTTTTCATGTTCGATTTGGATTTGAAAAGAAAATCTATATTAGCTCCTTAATCAAATTATGCATGGTACAGAGAAGCATCCAATAATGTGTGTGAAGTCACATGGGTGAAGAAGCAAATGAAGGACCCACAATTGTGTGAGTAAACATAGTGATAACATGAGTACTACATAATTGACAAAAAAATGTGTTTTTAATGGAAGAATTAAACGTACAAAGATCAATTTAATTATTGCACCAAGATAATGATATTATCAAAGATTGCTCTAAGTTTTAGGAATTTATAATACTATTTTTTTCGACATGATGAGGAAACTTCTTATACATTTCAGTTCTCAACGTAAGGAGCACCAACAACTTTGATGAGTAGTGTTGAACAAACAAAATCATTGAACTTATAAGATCATAGCTGGATAAATCAAATTATGTGTTGAATCGTAGACAACCAAATTAGGTATAACGTGAACAAAAACTTGACACAAAGAAAGTATCAAATATAGAGTTCTGTAATTGTTCATCACATCAAGGGCTTTCACAACAACTAGAGACACTGTCTATCAGGCCAATCTTATCAAAATATAACAAGAATCTTGATAAAAAATATATTATATTTAATTTTGATGATTATAAGAAATTTCAAATTGAGAACTTTATGGTTAAAACTCATTGGTCTACTGAGTTTTGTTTATGATATTGTCTTTAAAAACTATCAAATACAAAGTTATTAGGGCTCTTGACCATGTTCACATCCTTTAATTGGATCTCAAGTACATGCACTTTTTTGTGACCTTCCTAAACTATTGGTACGACTCTCTTATATCACTTCAAGAAAAATATTGAAATGACTTGTGAAATGCACTTCACTAGTATGAAAGCCAATCCTTGTATAAGTTCCCTTCCCTTATTTCAAGATCTTTGAACCTTAAGAGCAAAAAAAAAAGCATAAATAGAGAGAAACCACCCTAATTTGAAGATGGCATATATCATCCATCCACATATGCTTATTTATATTTACTTCATGTCTACCAATTCCTAGGCATCTCCTATTCTTCTACTAATATTCACTCAATAAAATTTGTTTTGAATCATAAAAAAAGCAAATTGGTGGATACTTGAATCAAAATGTCACTTAAAATTGGGGCTTATCCTTGTGAAAATATTTCCACACCCTTATCCTAGTGTGTACCAGTGAATATCTAACTGGTAGAGATGTTGGTTGGTGGTTAGGTTTTGTCACACACATCGGTATGCTCTTTGTGAACTTTTACAACATTCTCCCCTAACACATACAAGTAGATAGCTTGATTGGTAGAGATTTTGGTGACAAGGCATTCTCTCGAAGTCCAATCCATATGGGGAATCATTTTCAACTCCAAATCAAGTTAAAAAGCCCATCCATCACTAGTTGATTCAAATTTTGATGGAGGGATCCAAGATTCGAATCTCATTTGTTTGGGCTACTTCACCCAAGTGGCCTCTAACATGTTGAAAATCTACTCACAATTATTTTACAAGAAAACATTTTGTATCGTGAATTCCTACATTAAAAGTTGATTCTTTTGATTAGACCTTTTTCTCAAGTCGAAGAACCTTCTTCATACTCTCTGAGATCCCATATCCATTAGAGGCTAAGGGAGGGTTCATATCTCCCTACTCTAAAGTCATCATATAACATTTCCTTCCCCTTAAGTCCATTTTTGTCCCCAATAATGGTATTGGAAGTATCAAATGGAAGTGAAAAAGAATATAGACCAAGTACTCCCATCGAAAACCATGTGTGGAATGTACATGGTCATATCTCCATGATGTTTCCCCGTATCCTTCCTCTTAACAAGAATCTTGATAAGGCAACCTAAAGTTGGAAAATTGTCTGGGAAGGGTTCTAACCAGCTCCCATCTAGCACTATCCTCTAAAATATTTGTCCACTTTACCAAGCACTCTTTATATACGATCCCTTGATATAACCTCTCATAACCAAACAATCTTGTAATAATCACTCTCCAACTATCTTGTAAAAAAATGATGAAACTCACAATGCATATGAGATCATGCATTATCGAGAGTATGCACATAGGAAGTCTAGTGATGTACATTAGACACAAAGACATCATCAATATCACTCCACAATAGAGGGCTACATGGGATGCATATCAATATTGGAAAGGGATTGTGGTCTTGCTATATTGAGTTCGACATTTGTTTCCATACTAATATGTTCTCCTTTTATTGTACATAATTGTAATACACACAAAGGTTCACAATGAAAGCTAAAGATCCATGTGTGGTAGGTCCTAGTCAACATCGAATGGACTATAACAATCTATTGGTAGAAGAGAAACCTTTGCTACCACCATGCAAATTCCTTGGATTCAAGGGTCCCATGCTCATAGAAGATCCACCTCAAGGATGAGCCAATCTTATCAATGTTAAATTTCATTGGTTCCAAGGACTAGTAGGACCCCTTCTAATCGTAGAATATATCTTTGAAGAAAGAAAAAAGGGGAAAGGATATGATTAACTTAATAGTCTATTAGTTGAGTCTTAAAGTCTACAATAATCTACAATAAGACATGTTTTCATGTTTGTTTTGGGGTTCAAAAGAAAATCTATATTGGCTCCGTAATCAAATTTTGTATGGTACAAAGAAGCATCCAATTATGTGTGTGAAGTCGCATGGGTGAAGAAGAATATGAAGGACCCTAACTTGTGTGTGTAGACATAGTGATAACATGAGTAATACATAATTGACAAAAAATAATGTGTTTCATGGTAGAATTAAACACACAAAAAGATCCGTTATTATTGCATCAAGGTAATAATACTACCTTTTTTACATGATGAGGAAAGTTCTTATAAATTTCAGTTCTCAACGTAAAGAGCACCAACAACTTTGAGTAATGTTGAACAAACAAACTCATTGAATCATAGCTAGCTAAATCAAATTATGTGTTGAACCATAGACAACCAAATTAGGTATAACGTGAACAAAAACTTGACTCAAAGAAAACATCAAATATGGAGTTTTGTAATTGTTCATTACATCAATGACTTTCACAACAACTAGAGACAAGGTCTATTAGGTCAATCTTATCAAAATATAAGAAGAATATTTGATGAAAAATATTATATATAATTTTGATGATTATTAGAAAAATGAAATTGAGAATTTTGTGGTTAAAACTCATCGGTCTACTAAGTTTTCTTTACGATGTTGTCGTTTGGAACTGTAAGAGACAAAGTTGTTAGGGCTCTTAGCCATGTTCACATCCTTTCATAGGATCTCAAATTCATGCACTTTAAGGTGACCCTCCTGAAAAAAAAATATCACTTCAAAAAAAATATTGAAATGGCTTGTGAAGTGCACTTCACGAGCCTTAAAGCCAATACATGGATAAGTTCCCTTCCCCTATTTCAAGATCTTTGAACCTTGAGAGCAAGAAAAAAACAACATAAATAGAGAGAAGCCACCCTAATTTGAAGATGCCACGTGTCATCCATCCACATATACTTATTTATATGTATTTCATGTCTACAAATTCCTAGGCATCTCCTATTCAAGTTGTTCTATTAATTTTCACTCTATAAACATTGATTTGAATCATGAAAAAGCAACTTGGTGGATACTTGAATAAAAAATGTCACTTGAAATTGGGGCTTCTCCTTGTGAAATATTTCCACACCCTTATCCAAGTGTGTACAGGTGAATAACTGACTAGTAGAGATGTTGGTTGATGGCTAAGTTTTGTCACACACATCAGTATGATCTTTGTGAACTTTTACAACATTCTTCCCTAACACATACAAGAAGATAACTTGGTTGGTAGAGATGTTGGTGATAAGGCATTCTCTCGAAGTCCAAGCCTTATGGGGAAACTTTTTCAACTTCAAATCAAGTTAAAAAGCCCATCCATCACTAACTAATTCAAACATTAAGGGATCCAAGATTCAAATCTCATTTGTTTGGGATACTTTACCTAAGTGGCCTCTAAGATGTCAATTATCTTACAAGATGCATTTTGTCTGGTGATTCCTACATTAAAAGTTGATTCTTTTGATTAGACCTTCTTATCAAGTTGAAGAACCTTTTTCAAACTCTGGTAAAACTTGTAACTCTTTTCAATGTCCTAGCCCCTAATTGTACTCCTCAAAAGGTTCTCATCGTTATAGTTGACTTTGAGACTTGGGTCAATGTCTTTGATCCAAATCCATATTTTCTTATTCATGTTCCAAAGCTATTTTCAAATCTATAAATTTTTTGTAACTAGTATCTTAGGTTTAGTGAGATGATGTTCGAATATTATAGATATGTTGGTGACAAGGGATTCTCTCAAAGTCCAATCCATATGGGGGATCTTTTTCAACTTCAAATCAAGTTAAAAGCCCCATCCATCACTAGTTGATTCAAATTTTGATGGAGGGATCCAAGATTCGAATCTCATTTGTTTGGGCTACTTCACCCAAGTGGCCTCTAACATGTTGAAAATATACTCACAATTATTTTACAAGATACATTTTGTCTCCTGAATTCCTACATTAAAAGTTGATTCTTTTGATTAGACCTTCTTCTCAAGTTGAAGAACCTTCTTCAGACTCTCTGAGATCCCATACCTATTAGAGGCTAAGGGAGGGTTCATATCTCCCTACTCTAAAGTCCTCATATAACATTTCCTTCCCCTTAAGCCCATTTTTGTCCCCAAAAATGGTATTGAAAGTATCAATGGAAGTGAAAAAGAATATAGACCAAGTACTCCCATTGAAAACCATGTATGGAATCTCCATGATGTTTCCCCGTATCCTTGCTCTTTATAAGAATCTTGAGAAGGCAACCTAAAGTTGGGAAATTGTCTTGTAAGGGTTCTAATCCGCTCCCATCTAGCACTATCCTCTAAAATATTTGTCCACTTTACCAAGCACTCTTTATATAGGTGACTCCTTGTCCATTTCTCTCAAGTACATAGTATTCTCTCAGACTCATGTGGAATAGATTGAGCAAAATAAATCCTCTCATAACCAAACAATCTTGTAATAGTCACCCTCTAACTGTCTTGTAAAAAAATGATGAAACTCACAATGCATATGAGATCATGCATTATCCAGAGTATGCATATAGGAAGTCTAGTGATGCACATTAGACACAAAGACATCATCAATATCACTCCACATCAGAGGGCTACATGGGACGCATATCAATATTGGAAAGGGATTGTGGTCTTGCTATATTGAATTCGACATTTGTTTCCATACTAATATGTCCTCCTTTTATTGTACATAATTGTAATACACACAAAGGTTCACAATGAAAGTTGGAGATCCATGCTATATTGAATTCGACATTTGTTTCCATACTAATATGTCCTCCTTTTATTGTACATAATTGTAATACACACAAAGGTTCACAATGAAAGTTGGAGATCCATGTGTGGTAGGTCCAAGTCAACATCGAATGGACTATCACAATCTATTGGCAGAAGAGAAACCTTTGCTACCACCATGAAAATTCCTTGGATTCAAGGGTCCCATGCTCACAGAAGATACACCTCAAGGACAAATCAATCGTATCAATGTTAAATTTCATTGGTTCCAAGGACTAGTAGGAACCCTCGTAATCGTAAAATATATCTTTGAAGCAAGAAAAAAGGGGAAAGGATATGATTAACTTAATAGTCGATTAGTTGAGTCTTAAAGTCTACAAAAAATCCACAATAAGACATGTTTTCATGTTTGTTTTGGAGTTCAAAAGAAAATCTATATTAGCTCCTTAATGAGATTATGTATGGTACAGAGAAGCATCCAATTATGTGTGTGAAGTCGCATGGGTGAAGAAGAATATGAAGGACCCTAACTTGTGTGTGTAGACATAGTGATAACATGAGTAATACATAATTGACAAAAAATAATGTGTTTCATGGTAGACTTAAACACACAAAAAGATCCGTTATTATTGCATCAAGGTAATGATACTATGAAAGAATATGACTCTAAGTTTTAGGAATTTTTAATACTACTTTTTTTGCATGGTGAGGAAACTTCTTATAAATTTCAGTTCTCAACGTAAAGAGCACCAACAACTTTGATGAGTAATGTTGAACAAACAAACTCATTGAACTTATAAGATCATAGCTGGCTAAATCAAATTATGTGTTGAACCATAGACAACCAAATTAGGTATAACGTGAACAAAAACTTGAGACAAAGAAAGCATCAAATATGGAGTTTTGTAATTGTTCATTACATCAAGGACTTTCACAACAACTAGAGACAAGGTCTATTAGGTCAATCTTATCAAAATATAAGAAGAATATTTGATGAAAAATATTATATATAATTTTGATGATTATTAGAAAAATGAAATTGAGAATTTTGTGGTTAAAACTCATCAGTCTACTGAGTTTTCTTTATGATATTGTCGTTTGGAATTGTAAGAGACAAAGTTGTTAGGGCTCTTAACCATGTTCACATCTTTTCATTGGATCTCAAATTCATGCACTTTAAGGTGACCCTCCTGGAAAAAAAAATCACTTAAAAAAAAATATTGAAATGGCTTGTGAAGTGCACTTCACGAGCCTGAAAGCCAATACATGGATAAGTTTCCTTCCCCTATTTCAAGATCTTTGAACCTTGAGAGCAAGAAAAAAAAAACATAAATAGAGAGAAGCCACCCTAATTTGAAGATGCCACATGTCATACATCCACATATACTTATTTATATGTATTTCATGTCTACAATTCCTAGGCATCTCCTATTTAAGTTGTTCTACTAATATTCACTTTATAAACATTGATTTGAATCATGAAAAAGCAACTTGGTGGATACTTGAATAAAAAATGTCACTTGAAA
The DNA here is from genome assembly GCA_020310875.1 of Ceratopteris richardii. Lineage (NCBI taxonomy): Eukaryota > Viridiplantae > Streptophyta > Polypodiopsida > Polypodiales > Pteridaceae > Ceratopteris > Ceratopteris richardii. The sequence goes on along the minus strand of CM035443.1, from coordinate 17,931,043 downwards.
TTGGGGCTTCTCCTTATGAAATATTTCCACACCCTTATCCAAGTGTGTATAGGTGAATAACTGACTCGTAGACATGTTGGTTGATGGTTAAGTTTTGTCACACACATCAGTATGATCTTTGTGAACTTTTACAACATTCTTCCCTAACACATACAAGAAGATAGCTTGGTTGGTAGAGATGTTGGTGATAAGGCATTCTCTTGAAGTCCAAGCCCTATGGGGAAACTTTTTCAACTTCAAATCAAGTTAAAAAGCCCATCCATCACTAACTAATTCAAACATTAAGGGATCCAAGATTCAAATCTCATTTGTTTGGGATACTTTACCTAAGTGGCCTCTAAGATGTCAATTATCTTACAAGATGCATTTTGTCTGGTGATTCCTACATTAAAAGTTGATTCTTTTGATTAGACCTTCTTCTCAAGTTGAAGAACCTTCTTCAAACTCTGGTAAAACTTGTAACTCTTTTTAATGTTCTAGGCCCTAATTGTACTCCTCAAAAGGTTCTCATCATTATAGTTGATTTTGAGACTTGGGTCAATGTCTTTGATCCAAATCCATATTTTCTTATTCATGTTCCAAAGCTATTTTCAAATCTATAAATTTTTTGTAAATAGTCTCTTAGGTTTAGTGAGATGATGTTCGAATATTATAGCGATTCTTGTGATTGAAAAGAGAAAAGAATCCTACTTTTGACCTTATGAGACATCTCCATATCGAAGTGTTTAGCAAGGGGAACACTTTTGAATCCACTCTCATAGTATCATTTTACATTCTCAATCAAGAATTTGATGCAAGCTTTGAAATCTGATAGATTATCAGATTATCTTGAATTTGATGCAAGCTCTGAAATCTGATAGATTATCTTGAATTTGAAATCTGATAGATTATCAGATTATCCTGAAAGCTCAGATTATCCTGAATTTGATGCAAACTCTGAAATCTGATAGATTATCCTGAGGAGCTTGACATATTGCTGCATCAATTGTTGTCCTTTGGATGACGCAAGTTTGATTCCTAGAACACATGCACATTGATGACATATATGAATGTTGGGCTCAGTTTCTTGGAAAGGCCTTGGGGTAGTCATGTGGTGGCATTTGAACTATCTCGAAGTTGGAATTTAGGTCAATTTTAATGGATGCCTTTCAGCAGTCACATAATGGGCCTTTGTGACAAATTGTAATGCTTTCATTTGAGCATTTCCATTAATAGGTGCACATGCCATACACATGTGATCCATTAGGTTGGGTTTCTAGTGAGCAATGACACAACATCATCCTCACTGACCTAATAACAATCAAACAACTATAAGTGTGTGTTTAGAGTGGACGACAACAAGTATGTCTTGGACTTGGTAGCTCATGGCACAAAGGATTAAGATTTTTTATGATACCCCCCATTGCCCCTCCAGTGTTTGGAGGTTGACTCAAATTCAAAAACACTTCAAAGAGCAAATTTCTATATAATTGAATCTAAATTGAAGAGTGTACTCCACTAATCATAGTAGTTTTTCCTTCTCCATGTGGAGTGAAGGAAGTGGTGATGCTTCTCTCTCTTCCATCCTTCTATTTGGATAGACAAGTGGTGGAATGCCAA
>CM035443.1:17894444-17899444 GCA_020310875.1 Ceratopteris richardii | reverse complement strand
TTTGAGTTTTTCATTATTTTATACATGAATCATGTTTTATAGATGAATCATTTATCTCTAATATGTTTTATGACTATATATGTGCTTTTTTCTTCAAATTTATGAAAAAAAGGGTCACATTCTTAAACATCAGAAACATTTTGGGGGACCTGTCAGATGTACGCATCCCATTTGAAGCTAGAATCCCATCGGTAAAAACTATGCATGCATACGTGCATACATACATACATATATTGTGGGATTCTTACACGTTGAGGACTTCTAGCCCGACACGTTTTTTATGTTTTCTTGATGGCCCATGAGACACAACCCTTGCGCCAATGCTAGAGAGGTCCTTTTTTTTACTATGTGCATGTCCAATTTGGCTCGCTTCTAAGTCTTAGAGAGTCCAATGGAGAAGAGCTTTTGGAGCTCCCTTGCATCTTGAAGATGAGAGATCAAGGCACCAAGCCCCAAGCCCAAGTCCAAGCCTCAAGGTACCTAGGGGCCACATAGTACACTGTAGTATGTATAGTGTACAATGCATATATATAGTATACTATACAATGGGGATTGTGTACTGTAGTGTGTATACATTATGGACCTGCATAGTCTATAGCAGTTCAACCATATTATTTTAAGCCCGATTGGGTCATGTGATGTCATGTGATATATCATATTTGTTGGAATTTGGGGCCCCAGGATCTTCCAATACTAAAAACCTTTGAGCGTACACACTTAATTAAACAAGATGATAAGTGAGAGATAGAAAGAAACTTTGAGACAAGAGTAAGTAACGTAAACAAATTACTTACTCACTAATATAGATGGCCGAATTACAACATGGGAGTACTACTCAACCATATGATGGTGCACTCACCAAATGGAAGCATAGCCAAGAAGATGATGATGTACAGAATTCAGATTATGCTGTTATAATCTGAGTATGTGTGAAGCGAATGAGCAACGAAATGAACCTAACCACTCAAGATAGTGCAACAAATCTGAAAATCAGCAAACCTTAATTCTGAAATTAGGGTTTCAAAAACCCTAAAAACAGAAAATAGGACTAACTTACAAAGATAGCTGCCACAAACTTGTAGAAGACTCCTTGCTCCAAGAGAGTAGCCTCTCTTTCACCTCTCCTTAGCCTCCAAAGCTTTAGAACTCCAAAATTGACACTATGTGAGCATCAACTCTTGCTTGAATTGTCCAAAAGTGATTCATGACCTCTCTTATATAGTCTTGTAGTCTCCAAAATAAAGCAATCGCTAAAATTTGCGAAAAAATTAGGATCGTTACTAGAAAAGCTGCTTATCGCAATTTTTTTACTTGAATCGTAAAAATTAGCTTTTCGCTAATTTTAAAACACCTTCTTTATTTTTGGTCACCTAAATGTGCTTTTGCCGTTTCTCAACTTATGACTAACTTTTTTATGTTTTGTACTTCTAGAACCTTAGAAATATGCATCCACCATTTCAGGGCAGGAATTAGTGTTTGAGTTTTCTCCTAACTTTGACCTCTGATGACAGAATGAAGCATATCACTAGATAGCTCTCACGATGCTCTATCTATCTAGTCTAAAAAAGTTTTACCTAAAAGTCCTAAGTGGGATTTGTTGGAAATGGACCATATGTACATTGATTTCCAACAATATCATTATTCGTGCATGCTCTCATGTATCATGTGCATATAGTTGTGACTCTTACTGTTTACTAATAATAGACAAGGGACATTGGACATCATCATTCGTGTATTATATGTACATGATGCTTGATTTTTGTTTATGCATGGTAACATGCACGATGCACAATTCAAATGTATAGATTTTTACCAGGCGTTTCTATACTTACGAATCATGGTTATGAAATCGATTTCATCTTTTATGGTAATGCATTTGCAAATGCCTAAAAAACTTGGAGATGGGAATATGTGGAGAAAGTAAAATCTTTGCAGAAAGGGAATCGGAAATTAAAATGCAGATTTCACTCTCATTCTTAGGATTGGGAAGCTAATTGTATGAGAGCCCACATGCTTGGTTTGACAGGGTAGGGCTTGACAAATGTAATAGTGCATGAGAGCATGTTAGAGATGCATGCAGGAGAATGCAAGGTAAAATGAGTCAAGAAAGTGGCTCTACTTTTGGGATGCGTTCATAGGAAGAATCACATGCATACACTCCAACAAAAAGCATTGGAGAGATGTGATATTGGAAGCTAAGAGTATCCATTCTCTTATGAAGAATCTTCGAGTATGCATGGAATGAAAAGAAAGAAAGATTCACATGGACCTTTGCAAAAGGCTTTGGAGTCTTAAGCAAGAGATGAGGAAACCAAAGCCTTGAGAAGTTTTTTTTTTTTTTTGCAAAGGACATTCTTTTTTGGAAAGTAAGGATTCCTTACTTTCTTGATATGGTAAATGCAATTGGGTGTGGAGTCCCTTCTTGCAAACCTCCCTTGTATCATTATCTTTGCACAAAGAAGTTATATGATGAGATGATTTGCATTGAAAACGATTTGCTTCAAATGCGTGAAAAGTGGAAACAACTCGGATGCAACATATTATGTGATGGTTGGTCGGATATAAAAAATAGATCAATCATAAACACAATGGTCTCACACATTTATGGCACGATGTTTTTGAAATCCATTGACACCATGCCAAATTAAATTTGGGAAGTACATGTGAAATTTTGAAAATTGCAATTATGGAGGTTGGACATAGTTATGGGGCTCAACTATGTATGGATAATGCATGTAATTGTGTGAGGGAGGGTCATTTGGTTTAGCAAGAATGGCTCCATATGTTTTACACCAGATGCACCTTTCATGGTCTTGATCTTCTCTTTGAAGTCATTGGTGATCTAGCATGGGTGAAGCCTATTTTGGCTCAAGCAATGAAGTTTATAACTTTTGTACTTTCACTCTTTAGTGGCAAAGATTTGATAAAGCCTACACAAACTAGATTTGCCCACATGTTTTAATCTACTTGATGAAAGAGTATATAATGGCTTGTGATCTATGGTTGTGTCTCTTGAATACACTAGGAAGAAAGTACCTAGGACAGAGAAGGAAGGGGATGTTTCTTCCATAGTGTTAAGTGCTTTTTTGGGAGGAGTGCATGTGAAATTGTCAAGTATGTGGTCCTATCTTGCATGTTTTGCGCCTGGCTAAAGGATCCACCATAGGACTCATATATGAGCGTTATGATAGAATGATAAAAAAATTGGGAAATCGAACGATATTGATAACGTAAAACTTGAGGAAGTCAAAGCATTGTGCATTGAGAGATGGAATACGCTACATTCTCCCCTTCATGATATTGCATATATTTTACGTCCTATTAGGGGGGAGATGTCATGAGAAGGATGAACAAGCAAATGATGGTTGGGTGGATGTGATTGAAAGACGTATGCATGGTGATGTTGATAAACAAGGTAGATTATTGAATGAGTTACATATTTTTTTAAGACCATGTCTAGCACATTTGGAAGGCAACTTGCCAAAGAACCAAAATGAATGCATCATGGTGTGATGTGGTGGGAATCTTTGGGGTGCATACACCCAATTTGCATGCATTGGCTCTTCGTATTCTCTCACAAGGTTCTTGTGCTTCCCCTTGTGAGAGAAATCGGAGCACATTTTTTTTGATTCATACTAAAAGAAGGAATAAGCTTCTCTCAAGAAACAATGAAAAATTGGTCTATATTCATATGAATCTTTGACTTGCAATGAAGATAAAAGAAAAGGGTTTTGAAAATTGAAATGCAAGAAGTTAGTTTAGATATGTTTGAAAAGGAGCATGATGATGAAAGGCTAATACAGAGGGTGAGGAAATTCCCTTCACTTCAATCACCTCCATTACTTAGAGACATATAGATGAAGATGAGGGTCCTTCAGCTACACATGATGTTGATGATGATGATCAGGATGATGCTCATGTTGATATTGATGATGATGATGACGATGAGGAGGAGGAGGCGACTGATGATTGATCACTTTTCTATTTTCATCTCTAGAGTCTAAGTTCTAACTCTATTTTCAATTTCTGATAGTATGCAACACTCTTTACATAATGTGAAGTGGTATTTTGGAGTTTGCATTTCATATTCTAGTGACTATGCTTTTGTTAAGTTTTATGTTTATGTTGAAGTACTGATTTATATGTATGTATTTCATTCTTAAAAAGACAAAATGTCGCGTCAAAAAACGTCAGAAATGTTTTTCCTTGTCATAAGGAAGATTCCTTCACAAGTAAGAAGTCAAAGTCCCATCAGTAACAACTATGCATGCATACATATTACATATATACATACATACATATATGTATGCATACATGTAACATCCCTCTGTCCTGGAGGTGTCAAAAACTCCTCTCAATGGCTTAGTAACCCTGATTTGAAGAGTTTATTTATTTTAGCTGACATCTTGTTTAAGGCATTGGTAACATGGGTATGGATTCATCAATTCTTTGTTGGTCTAATTTAAAATATTATAATTTCTGTTTGGATAGGTGTAGCAGTTCAGTTGTATTAACAAAAAAAGAAAACAGATAGAATATTAGAAAGTTTTTACCCCTTTGGAAACAGTTTTTGTTTGAGAGATCTATAAACTTTCATTTCTCATGTTTTTGTGTTTCATTTACTTTATGATGTAAAAAATTGTTTTCTCTTTCAAGTTTGTTCTTTTTTGTTGGCATATTTTATGCATTGTTTAAATTTTATTCTTCCATATGATTTTTTGTTGATGACTTTCTAGTGTGAGTGTTTGCTTGTGTTTCTTAACTACTTGTCCCCCACAAGTTGAGACGAGTGAACTTTTGATGATATATATATATATATATATATATATATTACCATGCTAGATAATTTATTTTATTTGTCTGGTTTATTGGATGTTGAAGTGTGGCTTATCTCTAGTGCTGGTTTAAGGTTAGACTTGAGAGTAAGAAAGTATATGAAGAATGTGGCTAGCAGCTCAGGTGTATAAAGTACTTATCTAGATTGCAAGATCACAGGATAT
>CM035443.1:17826944-17889444 GCA_020310875.1 Ceratopteris richardii | reverse complement strand
GAGGGGGGGAGGGCTGCGGCACGTCGTGGAATAAAGAACTCAGTGAGCTGACTCTGTCTCCCTCCTGTATGGGTTGCTACAGTAGGCTGGAGTAGGGAATCTCTGTGACTCTGTATCTCTAGTAGGAGAGAGAGAGAGAGAGAGAGAGAGAGAGAGAGAGAGAGAGAGAGAGAGAGAGAGAGAGAGAGAGAGAGAGAGAGAGAGAGAGAGAGAGAGAGAGAGAGAGAGAGAGAGAGAGAGAGAGAGAGAGAGAGAGAGAGAGAGAGAGAGAGAGAGAGAGAGAGAGAGAGAGAGAGAGAGAGAGAGTGTGTTTTTACGTCTATTACGAGGCCGAACTCGGCCTATGAGACAAATCGATGTACATGGGTGTATCTTCTGTCAATCAGAAAAGATAGAAGTGCTAAAAAAAAACTGGTAAAGCTGGTATAGATCTCTGTAGTATGCATGTGGAGGTACCCATGAAAATGGGGGGGGGTGTATGGAGTGCGATATCTATGATAGTCTATATGCAAAAGGGTAGTACAACAAGCATGAGAATGCATCTAAAACGACTAACTAGCTCCATCCTGTGCTAGTAGGTGGGTGCAAGATTTGATACATAGGTGGAGGTGGAGTCAGGGCCACCCTGATGGCTGTAGCGGGATCGGCCATCATCTTGGATCGTCTCTCCTTCGTGGCGCGATGGTCACAAGCCTGGATCTCCGCAATCTGGTGTCGGTGAAGTCTCGGGGCCCGATATCCTATAGCACGGGGTCGTCTCCTAGCTCGAGAGCTCTTAGCCTGCTGAAGAGTCACCCCTCTCGGTGTGTGGGCTGAGGGGGGGAGGGATGCAGCACGTCCTCGAATAAAGAAATCAGTGAGCTGACTCTGTCTCCCTCCTGTATGGAGTGCTACAGTAGGCTGGAGTAGGGAATCTCTGTGACTCTCTATCTCTAGTAAGAATCGCCGGAGCTGTCGCTGGTCTCTAAAGCCCATGATCTCTCGGAGGGTCGGATGTCTTGCAAACAGAGTCTCGTATCTCCCTCTGATGCCATCATATGCACTACATCTGCATACAAAGTGCTCCTCATCCTCCGTCTCTGCTCTGCATACCCTGCATATCCGCTCCTCTCTGCGAATGTCTTCGACTCTGCCTGTCTCAATCTCTAGTCGGTGTGATGAGACTCTCAAATGGCCAATTGCCACCCTCGAGCTATGAGGCATGTAAGTATCCATGTAGCACGGTCGTTGGATGAAACCGTCTGCTAGTATGTCTAAGAACTGGTCTCGGTAGTGCGATAGTCTCGATCCCATGTGTGGTGTGTGCCATGTCTGACTAATGTAGAGCTGCCAGAGATCCTCTCTAAGCACAGCATTCCTCTCACGACGAGAGGTGTGGATGTGAGGTGAGTCTGGGTCATACTGAAAAGGAGGCGATCTGTCCATATCAAGTCCATGACTATCAAACCACACTCTAACTTGAGTGTACCAAGCTCTCTCATATCCTGACTCTGATATCTGTATAGATGCCTCAAAAGCCCTGTAGGTGAGTCTATCTGTAGGGAGCACCCTCATCCTCTGAATAAAGAAGATAGTCTGGAATAGTGCATCTACTACCATGGGTGGTGCAGCTAGCTCTGCCCTGATGATGTCATGTGGTACCGACTGTTTCCCGCGAAATAATCATGAGATCATACGTACCTGTGGCCTCTCGATCGCACTCCACTGGGTGACTGTGAGGCTTGGGGCCCAAACCGTCATAGCATACATCATAGCTGGTCTGACTAGTGTGTCAAATAGCCACCCCTTCGTGCGGGGCTCCTGGAAGTGTGCCTGGTGACATCTCCGCTCTAACATGGCTAAAGCTGCATATCCACGTGTGAGTCTATCGGTGGCTGCCTGTCTCATGCTGAAGGGGGGAGGCAAGCTCTTGAATGTGACTCCGAGGTAGACATACGAAGTGACGACCTCCGTCTGTCCACCGCCGGCTCTGAATCCTTCTCCATTCCTCACCATGGGGGTGGTGTGGAAGATCATGACCTTGGTCTTGCTAAGGTTTACTGTCAAGCCCCTCTATGTACAAAACTCATCCAGGGCCTGCAGGTGGCGCTGTAATCCCTGGGGTGACTCTGAAATCAAGACAATGTCATTGGCATATAATAAAATGTGGACATGTGTAGCTGCGAGGTCTGCACCCTCTCCGCCAGCTCGGAGAATGTAGTCCTCAATCTCGTCGATGTAGAGACCAAATAGAGTGGGAGAGAGTGGGCAGCCTTGCTTAACACCGATGGTGCTAGCAATGGCCTAAGACATACCTCTTGGACACTTAACCCTCCCAGTCACACGAGAGAGAGAGAGAGAGAGAGAGAGAGAGAGAGAGAGAGAGAGAGAGAGAGAGAGAGAGAGAGAGAGAGAGAGAGAGAGAGAGAGAGAGAGAGAGAGAGAGAGAGAGAGAGAGAGAGAGAGAGAGAGAGAGAGAGAGAGAGAGAGAGAGAGAGAGAGAGAGAGAGAGAGAGAGAGAGAGAGAGAGAGAGAGAAGAAAGAAAGTCATATTAACGTCTTCTGGAGGCCAAACTTGGCCTATGAGACAAAAACCATGTACAAGTGTAGTAACCCTGTGTTTAAGATAAAATGAAATAAAACGTATATCGCTACACAAAGCTATATAGGGCTGGAAAAGGTTGGGGAGACGTGGCTCTGACTCTGCAGATAGTCGCCACCTAATACATGGGGGGATCCAAAATGTGAGTAAAACACCCTAGCTACTGGTGATGGGTGGAGGTGGGTGTAGTATGTGGTACATCGGTGGTGGTCTGAGTGCCTCTTGAAGGAAGACAACCCAGGGGGTGGTGGTACGCCTATGCTCCATCATGTGGTCGTAGGCAATCCTGATGCGTGAGATATCCTCCTGATATAGTCGTGGTCGACGATATCCGCCCATGCGTGGTCGGCGCCGTGCTCTCTGTGCTGCTGCCTGGTGTAGCGTGAGCCCTATAGATGGACCTCTCTGATGTAGCTCAACTCCCTGAAAGAACTGCGTAATGGTCTGCTGGGTACTCACCCGTGGCTGATGTATGGGCTTTAGTGACCGCTCTCGCCTCTCGTATGCTGCTGTGAGAAAGCGTCCCAAGCGTCTCTAGTCTCCCATAGTCATGCACAGCTGGAATGACTCCTCGATCCGGAACTGTGCTCGTAGGTCTAAGTATGCTGGACATCTGATAACAAGATGCTCCTCACTCTCTACCTCTGTCTGGCATACTGGGCACCACCTCTCCTCACGGGGGACTCCCCTGGACCGACCCCTCTCAATCTCGAGCTGATGTGATGAAACCCGGAGCTTCCCAATGACGACTCGTAGGTGGTGGGGAAGGTAGGTCTGCATGTATCTCGGAATCTCGATGAAGCCCGTGCCCGATATATGTAGAAAATGCTCGCGGTAGTAGAGCATTCTCGGTGGCAATGTACCCCTAGGGCTCACCCATGTCCTCTGTATGTATGTATGCAGTATCTCCTGACGAATGATCCTATTCCTCTCTTGATGAAAGAGTGAGTAGGTGGGTGCATGAGAGTCGTACTGTAGTGGTTGTAGCCTGTCTATGTCAAAGCCATGATGGGCAAGCCAGTCTCGTGTCTGTGCATACCATGAGGAGTTGTCGCCTGCTAATGCCATATCACGTGATGCCTCGAAAGCACGATAAGCAATGCGCTCTGTATCCATGCTCCGAAGTCTATGTGTGTGTGTGTGTGTGAGAGAGAGAGAGAGAGAGAGAGAGAGAGGAGAGAGAGAGAGAGAGAGAGAGAGAGAGAGAGAGAGAGAGAGAGAGAGAGAGAGAGAGAGAGAGAGAGAGAGAGAGAGAGAGAGAGAGAGAGAGAGAGAGAGAGAGAGAGAGAGAGAGAGAGAGAGAGAGAGAGAGAGAGAGAGAGAGAGAGAGAGAGAGAGAGAGAGAGAGAGAGAGAGAGAGAGAGAGAGAGAGAGAGAGAGAGAGAGAGAGAGAGAGAGAGAGTCATATTAACGTCTTCTGGAGGCCAAACTTGGCCTATGAGACAAAAACCATGTACAAGTGTAGTAACCATGTGTAGAAGATAAAATGAAATAAAAAGTATATCGCTACGCAAAGCTATATAGGGCTGGAAAAGGCTGGGGAGACGTGGCTCTGACTCTGCAGATAGTGGCCACCTAATACATGGGGGGATCCAAAATGTGAGTAAAATGCCCTAGCTACTGGTGATGGGTGGAGGTGGGTGTAGTATGTGGTACATCGGTGGTGGTCTGAGTGCCTCTTGAAGGAAGACAACCCAGGGGGTGGTGGTACGCCTATGCTCCATCATGTGATCGTAGGAAATCCTGATGCGTGAGATATCCTCCGGATATAGTCGTGGTCGACGATATCCGCCCATGCGTGGTCGGCGCCGTGCTCTCTGTGCTCCTGCCTGGTGTAGCGTGAGCCCTATAGATGGACCTCTCTGATGTAGCTCAACTCGCTGAAAGAATTGCGTAATGGTCTGCTGGGTACTCACCCGTGGCTGATGTATGGGCTTTAGTGACCGCTCTCGCCTCTCGTATGCTACTGTGAGAAAGCGTCCCAAGCGTCTCTGGTCTCCCATAGTCATGCACAGCTGGAATGACTCCTTGATCTCGAACTGTGCTCGTAGGTCTAAGTATGCTGGAGATCTGATAACAAAATGCTCCTCACTCTCTACCTCTGACTTGCATACTGGGCACCACCTCTCCTCACTGGGGACTCCCCTGGACCGACCCCTCTCAATCTCGAGCTGATGTGATGAAACCCGGAGCTGCCCAATGACGACTCGTAGGTGGTGGGGAAGGTAGGTCTGCATGTATCTCGGGATCTCGATGAAGCCCCTGCTCGATATATGTAGAAAATGCTCGCGGTAGTAGAGCATTTTCGGTGGCAATGTACCCCTAGGGCTCACCCATGTCCTCTGTATGTATGTATGCCATATCTCTGACGAATGATCTTATTCCTCTCTTGATGAGAGAGCGAGTATGTGGGTGCATGAGAGTCGTACTGTAGTGGTAGTAGCCTGTCTATGTCAAAGCCATGGTGTGCAAGCGAGTCTCGTGTCTGTGCATACCATGAGGAAGTGTCGCCTGCTAATGCCATATCACGTGATGCCTCGAAAGCACGATAAGCAATGCGCTCTCTATCCATGCTCCGAAGTCTGTGTAATAGGCATACTGTCTGGAATAGTGCCTCAACTAGCATCGGTGGTGCAGCGAGCTCTGCTCTAATGATATCATGTGGTACTGAAGGCTTGCTGCGGATAAGTCTGGCAATCATGAGGATCTGTGGCCTCTCTAATGCTGTCCATACTGATGTAGCTAATCCTGGTCCCCATAGGGCTGCCCCATACATGAGCGCTGGCGTAACCAAAGTGTCAAAGAGCCACCCCTTTGTGCGGGGCTCCTGAAAATATGCCTGGTGGCATTGTCTCTCCATCAAAGCTAGTGCTGCGTACCCACGTGTGATGCGGTCACGGGCTGCCTGAGCTATAGAGAAGACCCCTGATGCTGCTGTAAATGTCACCCCCAAGTAAACATATGATCCGACCACCTCGATCGGTCCACCTGCTGCTGTGAACAAACTATGTCTGCGTACCTGTGCTGATGTATGAAAAATCAAGACCTTGGTTTTACCAAGGCTCATAGATAACCCTATGTGTCTGCAAAAGTCATCTAGGCCGTGTAGATGATGCTGTAGACCTTCTGTAGACTCTGAAACCAATACAATATCATCAGCGTATAAAAGAATATGGACAGTGGACCCGTGTACCTCAATGCCATCTCCTCCCTGCTGCTGTATGAAGTCCACTATCTTATCAATGTAGAGACCAAAGAGGTTGGGTGAGAGAGGGCATCCTTGCTTCACCCCGATAGTGTTAGCAAGTGGATCAGATAAGCCCCCTGGACATCTGACTCTACCAGATACTCTCTCGTATAAGGCGTAGATCCCCCATATCATCTCCTCCGGAGCTCCGATGTCAAGTAGTCGTCTGAAGAGCCGATCCCTGGGAACAGTGTCAAATGCTTTGCGGAAGTCCACAAAGCAACAATATAATCTCCTCTTCCTCACCTTGGCCTGGTCGATCAGGCATCTCAGAGTGAAGATGTGGTCAACGGTAGAGTAATCTCGTCTGAAACCTGCCTGTCCTGGAGCCCTGATGCCCTTCCTCTCAGCGAGAGTACTCAACTCTGTCTCTAGTACCGCTCCATATAACTTGGCCAATATAGGGCCAATCATGATCGTCCGGTATGTATCACTTGACTTATGAATGGGCACTATGGTGAGCTCAATCCATGAGTCGGGGAACCCTTCAACCAATGCACGGTTGAAGAGATGGGCAATGAGCGGTGCGAGAGTCGTGCCTCCATAGATGAGGTGCTCTGCCTGTAAACCGAAATGATCATGGGCCCTGCCATGCTGCAGCCGGGCAATAGGGCGTCCCACCATAGTGGGTGTGAAGAAGTCAGAGGTAGTAGGACGTGGGCTCTGCGGTCTGGGAATGGGAGGCTGGTATGGGATCTCGTATAGGCTCCGTGCATAGCTATGCCAAGTGCTCGGGTCTCGGATAGGTGTCTGCTGTCTCCTCTCTCTCAAATGTCGCCATGCCACTACACTGTTTGACTCATGAGCAAATGGTAAATATCCCAATACTGTCTCTCCTCCGAGTCTCACCATTTGCGGCGAGTAAGGCTCTGCATGCGACGTTGTGCCTGTGTGTGTGTAATATCTCCTCTATGCTCTAAAATCCGTAGGTGCTTCCGCAGCTCACGACAGTCTGCATCATACCAACGGTTCTGGGGCATGGATCCTGTGCGTGGAGGGTGCATATGTGTGCGGTGTGGGAAGCTGCGGAGAGCCGAGTCCTGTAGGATGGAGGTGATATGTGATGTAAGTGTGTCCAAAGGTGAGAATGGATCGAGGGAGAGTAGGCGGGTGTGTAAATGGTGTGCATAAACGTGTGAGAGCTCGTGTGTGAAGTGTATCGTGGTATGTATCTCAGTGGGTGAAGGAGGGTCTAATGGAATCGAAGATGAGAGTGTGAATGTAATAAATGTGTGGTCCGCACCGAGTGGGCGTCGTCCAATACTAAGTGAAGGGATGAGTGAAGCTCCAGAGGTAGTACCCAAAATGTAGTCGACTGTGCTCTCACCTCCCCCGTGAGGGAAGCAAGTAAATCCGCCTGAACCTGGCCACCGATTCATCCCGTTATATATAATGAGATGATGTCGACTGCCTAGCTCGAGTAGATGTCTTCCATAGCCGGTGGTGTCCTGACCCGTATCTTCCGATACTCTGCTGATGCTAAGCTCAACCGGGTCTCTGGCCCTAGTCCTGAATGCAGATTCCCAATGAAAACCTGCAATGCATGGTAGACCTCTCTCTGGGCTCTCGTGTGTCTCTATGATGCACACAAAGTCATGTGATGCGAGGATCTCCTCGCCTTTGTCTTGTCGCGTCCAGAGTGCCCCGTTGCAGTTCCACACTGCTCCTCTGAGTGGTGTCTCCGGGTGTAGTGATGTCTCATAGGCCGCATGGCCCTATTTGATAGGGTGTCCATCTATGAAGACCTTACCATCATTGTAAAAGGCCTTCCTCCCCTCTCGACGTGCCTGGAGTATCTGTGGCATGCAAGCGCGTCGGTGTGCCACCTGCATACGCGTGAGGTCCTCGTCCATGTAGAGGGTGTCGCCGGGTAGTGCACGTAGTACCGATCGACGTCTAAAAAAGGCGGTCCGTGCCTCCTCTGAACTCATCTTGAGGATGAGTGCTCGCAAACGTGATGTATCCCTCCCAACCCTCCATGCGTCTGTGTAAGGCATGCTCTCGTATCCAAGTCGATGGCAAATGTCAGTGGCGTCTACCTCCGGTGATACCCCTTCGGGTAGGCTTGTAATCCGAATGTGAAGTCTTCGAGTGTGTCGAAGCCTCTCCTCCTCAAGTGTATCCTGGACTCGTGTGAGCTCTTCTTTCTGCACGTCTTCCCTAACTTCCTTCTTAACCCTTTTGTGTACTACTTCTGCCCATGACTCTCGAGTAGATTCTACCTCCGTTTTGATTTCCTTCTTTATTTCTTCCTTGAGTATCTCCACGTTGGAGATCTCCCCCTCTTCTTTCATGTGCTCATAAGCTGTCCTCCAATGGTCTCTTTCTTCTGTGAGAGTCTTCACTTGTTCTTCGAGTCCTTTGATTTTATTCATTACTTGTTCTTCGAGTCCTTTGAACTTTTCCATCATCTTTCGTATCTCCATATTGAGGTTGCGGTTTGCTTCCTTTTTGGCCTCTTTGAGAGCTTTAGCGATAAGGTCGTCCACTTCCTTCCGGTCCATGGGAGCCATTTCAAGGTTTAGGATTAGGGCTCGGGTAGAGAGAGAGAGAGAGAGAGAGAGAGAGAGAGAGAGAGAGAGAGAGAGAGAGAGAGAGAGAGAGAGAGAGAGAGAGAGAGAGAGAGAGAGAGAGAGAGAGAGAGAGAGAGAGAGGAGAGAGAGAGAGAGAGAGAGAGAGAGAGAGAGTTCAGATTACTGGGGTTTCAAGTTTTCGGGTTGGGCTTTAGCTTAGGGTTAGGGTTAGGGTTTTCAGGTCCAAGTTAGGGTTAGGGGTAGGGTTAGGTCATGGCTAGGGTTAGGGTTAGGGTTAGGTTTTTTTGGCATTTTAAGGTTAGTGCTTGAGTCGTATGGATACATGATGTGGATTAGGGTTTCGATGAGAGAGAGAGAGAGAGAGAGAGAGAGAGAGAGAGAGAGAGAGAGAGAGAGAGAGAGAGAGAGAGAGAGAGAGAGAGAGGAGAGAGAGAGAGAGAGAGAGAGAGAGAGAGAGAGAGAGAGAGAGAGAGAGAGAGAGAGAGAGAGAGAGAGAGAGAGTTTTAAGTCTATTAGGAGGCCGAACTCGGCCTATGAGACAAATCAATGTACATGGGTGTATCTTCTTTCAATTTGAAAAGATAAAAGTGCTGAAAAGAAAAGCGGGCAAGGCTGATATAGATCTATGTAGTATGCATGTAGAGATACCCATGAAAGTGGGAGGTGGGGGATGGTGAATGGAGTGCTATATCTATAGCCTATATGCAAAAGGGTAGTACAAGCATGATAATGCATCTGAACGACTAACTAGCTCCATCCTGTACTAGTGGGGGGGTGTAAGATGTGGTACATGGGTGGAGGTGGAGTCAAGGCCGCCCTGATGGCTACAGCGGGATCTGCCATCATCCGGGATCGTATCTCCTCCATGGCGCGATGGTCATGAGCTTGGATGTCTGCAATCTGATGTCTGTGAAGTCTGAGGGCCCGATATCCTATAGCACGGGGTCGTCTCCTAGCTCGAGAGGTCTGAGCCTGCTGAAGAGTCACCCCTCTCGATGTGTGAGCTAAGGGGGGGAGGGCTGTTGCACGTCGTGCAATGAAGAAGTCAGTGAGCTGACTCTGTCTCCCTCGTGTCTGGGAAGCTGTGCAATGAAGAAGTCAGTGAGCTGACTCTGTCTCCCTCGTGTCTTGGAAGCTGCAGTAGGCTGGAGGAGAGAATCTCTGTGATTCTGAATCTATAGTAAGAATCGCCCGAGCTGTCGCTGATCTCTAGAGCCCATGATCTCTCGGAGGGTGGGCTGCCGTGTAAACAAAGTCTCGTATTTGTCTCTAATGTCATCATATGCGCTACATAGTGCTCCTCATCCTCCATCTCTACTCTGCATATCCTGCATAGCCGCACCTCTCTGGGAATGTCTGTGGCTCTGCCTATCTCAATCTCTAGTCGGTGTGATGAGACCCTCAACTGGCCAATAGCTACCCTCGAGCTATGAGGCATGTAGGTATCCATGTAGCATGGTCGTTGGATGAAACCATCCACTAATATGTCCAAGAACTGATCTCGATAGTGCGATAGTCTCGATCCCATGTGTGGTGTTTGCCATGTCTGACTAACGCAGAGCTTGCAAAGGTCCTGTCTGAGCACAAGATTCCTCTCATGACACGAGAGGTGGATGTGAGGTGAGTCTGGGTCATACTGAAAAGGTGGCAATCTATCCATATCAAGTCCATGACTATCAAACCACGCTCTAACATGAGTGTACCAAGCTCTCTCATATCCCGACTCTGATATCTGTATAGATGCCTCAAAAGCTGTGTGTGAGTCTTTCTGTAGGGAGCTCCCTTACCCTCTAAAGAAAGGAGATAGTATTGAATAGTGCATCTACTACCATGGGTGGTGCAGCTAGCTCTGCCCTGATAATGTCATGTGGCACTGATTGTTTTCCATGAAATAATCGTGAGATCATACGTACTTGTGGCCTCTCGATCGCACTCCTCTAGGTGACTATGAGGCCTGGTGCCCAAACTGTCGAAGCATACATCATAGCTGGTCTGACTAGTGTGTCAAATAGCCACCCCTTTGTGCGGGGCTCCTTGAAGTGTGCTTGTTGACATCTCCGCTCTAACATGGCTAAGGCTGCATATCCTCATGTGAGTCTATCGGTGGCTTCCTGTCTCATGCTGAAGGGGCCAGACAAGCTCTTGAATGTGACTCCGAGGTAGACATAGGAAGTGACCACCTCAATCTGTCCACTGCCAACTGTGAATCTTGCTCCATTCCTCACCATGGGGGAGGTGTGGAAGATCATGACCTTGGTCCTGCCAAGGTTTACTGTCAGGCCTCTCTGTGTGCAAAACTCATGGAGGGCATCTAGGTGGTGCTGTAATCCCTTGGGTGACTCTGAAATCAATACAATGTCATCTGCTGATAATAAAATGTGGACCTGTGTACTTGCAAGGTCTGCACCCTCCCCTCCAGCTCCGAGAATGTAGTCCTCAATCTCGTCGATGTAGAGCCCGAAGAGGGTGGGAGAGAGTGGGCAGCCTTGCTTAACACCCACTGTGGTAGCAATGGCCTCTGATAGTTCCCTCGGGCATCTAACCCTCCCAATCACCCGCTCATAGTGTGTAGATGGCCCAAATCATCTCTGATGGTATCCCCAAGCTATGGAGTCTCCGAAAAAGCTTCTCCTGTGGCACAGTATCGAAGGCTTTGTAGAAATCCACAAAGCAGCAATATAATCTCTTCTTCCACATCTTTGCCCCATCAATGAGGCAACACAGAATGAAGATGTGATCAATAGTGGAGAAAGCCCGTCGGAACCGTGCTGACCACGTGCTCCTAGCCCTTCGATCTCTGCATATGAGCTGAGCTCTGTCTCGAGAACCACCCCATAAAGCTTGGCCATGGTGTGACCAATCATGATTGTCCTGTAGTTCCCTGGGTCCAAGGTATCCCCAGATTTGTGAATGGGTACAATGATGTTCTTCAACCACTCCTCTGGGAAGCCCTCCCCTATAGCCCAATTGAAGACATGTGCAATCAATGGAGCTATAGTAGGGGCAGTACATATGAGGTGCTCGCTTTGCAGTCCCGTGTGGTCATTCGAACGCCCATGCTATAGCCGCTCAATGGCGCTCTGGATCATCTTTGCTGTGAAGAAAGAGGAACAAGTTGGGCATGGTCCAAGTGGTTGGGGGATGAGAGGCTGTCCGGGTATCTCATATAGTCTCTCAACCTACTCGTGCCAAATCTGTGGATCTCCAATAGGTGTGGTCGGTCGTGGCTCTCATAGTGTGTGCCATGCAGCAGTGCAATCCCTACTCATAAGTAAATGGTATAGCTCAAGCTCCTCTGCCTCCTCGAAGGCCCGTCTCTTTTGGCGTGTGAGGGTCTTCATATGTCTTCTAGCATCAATTTCTGTGATCTCTCCCAATGCTCTGTGAGCTCGTAGTCGAGGGTAGAGACTCCTGCACTCATCATCATACCAAGGACTCTGCGGCATGGTCCCTAGGGGAGGTGTGTGAGTAGAATGGGTGGTGTGCGGGGGGGGGGAGAGAGAGAGAGAGAGAAAGAAAGAAAGAAAGAAAGTGTTTTTACGTCTATTAGGAGGCCGAACTCGGCCTATGAGACAAATCGATGTACATGGGTGTATCTTCTGTCTATCAGAGAAGATAAAAGTGCTGAAAAAGAAACTGGTAAAGCTGATACATATCTCCGTGAAATGCGTGTGGAGATACCCATGAAAAGGGGGGGGTGTATGGAGTGCGATATCTATGGCAGTCTATATGCAAAGGGGTAGTACAACAAGCATGGGAATGCATCTGAAACGACTAACTAGCTCCATCCTGTGCTAATGGGCGGGTGTAAGATGTGATACATAGGTGGAGGTGGAGTCAGGGCCATCGTGATAGCTGCAACGGGATCAGCCATCATCTGGAATCGTCTCTCCTCCATGGCGCCATGGTGACGAGCCTGGATCTCTGCAATCTGATGTCGGTGATGTCTCGGGGCCCGATATCCTCTAGCACGGGGTCGTCTCCTAGCTCGAGCAGCCTGAGCCTGCTGAAGAGTCACCCCTCTCGGTGTGTGGGCTGAGGGGGGGAGGGCTGCAGCACGTCGTGGAATAAAGAACTCAGTGAGCTGACTCTGTCTCCCTCCTGTATGGGTTGCTACAGTAGGCTGGAGTAGGGAATCTCTGTGACTCTGTATCTCTAGTAGGAATCGCCCGAGCTGTCGCTGGTCTCTAGAGTCCATGATCTCTCGGAGGGTGGGCTGCCCTGTAAATAGAGTCCCGTATCTACCTCTGATGCCATCATATGCGCTACATCTGCATACAAAGTGCTCCTCATCCTCTATCTCTACTCTGCAAACCCTGCATATCCGCTCCTCTCTGGGAATGTCTGCGGCTCTGCCCGTCTCAATCTCTAGTCTATGTGATGAGACTCTCAACTGGCCAATCGCTACCCTCGAGCTATGAGGCATGTAAGTATCCATGTAACATGGCCGTCGGATGAAACCGTCTTCTAGGATGTCTAAGAACTGGTCTCGATAGTGCAATAGTCTCGATCCCATGTGCGGTGTGTGCCATGTCTGACTAATGTAGCGCTGCCAAAGATCCTGTCTCAACACAACATTCCTCTCATGACGGGAGAGGTGGATGTGAGGTGAGTCTGGGTCGTACTGAAAAGGCGGTAATCTGTCCATATCAAGCCCATGACTATCAAACCATACTCTAACCTGAGTGTACCAAGCTCTCTCATATCCTGACTCTGATATCTGTATAGATGCCTCAAAAGCTCTGCGTGTGAGTCTGTCTGTAGGGAGCTCCCTCATCCTCTGAATAAAGTAGATAGTCTGGAATAGTGCATCTACTACCATGGGTGGTGCAGCTAGCTCTGCCCTGATGATGTCATGTGGTACCGACTGTTTCCCGCGAAATAGTCGCGAGATCATACGTACCTGGGGCCTCTCGATCGCACTCCACTGGGTGGCTGTGAGGCCTGGGGCCCAAACTGTCGCAGCATACATCATAGCTGGTCGGACTAGTGTGTCAAATAGCCACCCCTTCGTGCGGGGCTCCTGGAAGTGTGCCTGGTGACATCTCCGCTCTAACATGGCTAAAGCTGCATATGCTCGTGTGAGTCTATCGGTGGCTGCCTGTCTCATGCTGAAGGGGCCAGGTAAGCTCGTGAATGTGACTCCGAGGTAGACATAGGAAGTGACCACCTCAATCTGTCCACCGCCGGCTATGAATCCTGCTCCATTCCTCACCAAGGGGGAGGTGTGGAAGATCATGACCTTGGTCTTGCCAAGGTTTACTGTCAAGCCCTTCTGTGTACAAAACTCATCGAGGGCATCCAAGTGGCGCTGTAATCCATCGGGTGACTCTGAAATCAAGACAATGTCATCGGCATATAATAAAATGTGGACAGGTGTATCTGCTAGGTCTGCACCCTCTCCTCCAGCTCGGAGAATGTAGTCCTCAATCTCATCGATGTAGAGACCAAATAGAGTGGGAGAGAGCGGGCAGCCTTGCTTAACACCGGTGGTGCTAGCAATGACCTCCGACATACCTCCTGGACACTGTACTCTCCCGGTCACCTGCTCATAGAGTGCATAGATGGCCCAAATCATCCCTGATGGTATTCCCAAGCTCTGAAGGCGTTGGAAGAGCCTCTCTCGTGGCACTGTATCGAAAGCTTTGCGGAAGTCCACAAAGCAGCAATATAGTCTCTTCTTCCGCACCCTTGCCCCATCAATGAGGCAGCGCAAAATGAAGATGTGATCAATAGTAGAGAAAGCTCGCCGAAAACCTGCCTGGCCTCGTGCTCGTAGCCCCTCAGTCTCTGCATATGAGCTGAGCTCTGCCTCAAGTATGGCACCGTATAGTTTGGCCATGGTGTGGCCAATCATGATGGTCCTGTAATTCCCTGGATCCAGGGTGTCGCCAGATTTGTGGATAGGCACAATGGTGTGCCTAGTCCACTCCTCTGGGAAGCCCTCCCCTATAGCCCGATTGAAGGCATGTGCAATCAACGGGGCTATAGTGGAGGATGCATATATGAGGTGCTCGCTCTGCAATCCCATATGGTCTGTCGAACGTCCATGTCGCAGTCGTCCTATGGCCCTCTCAACCATCTTTGCTGTGAAAAGAGAAGAACTAGTGGGGCGAGGCTCAAGTGGCTGGGGAATGGGAGGCTGCCCAGGCACCTCATATAATCTCTGAGCATAATCATGCCATGTGTGTAGGTCCCCAATAGGTGTGGTCGGGCGTGGCTCTCGTAGGGTACGCCATGCTGCAGCACTGTCCATACTCATAAAGAGATGATATAGCTCAAGCATCTGTGCCTCCTCAAAGGCTCGCCTCTTCCGACGTGTGAGAGTCTTCATCTGTCATGTGGCCTGTCTCTCTGTGATCTCTCCCAATGCTCGTTGAGCTCGTAGTCGGCGGTAGGTATCTCTGCATTCCTCATCATACCAACGATGTTGTGGCATAGTCCCTGGGCGAGGTGTGTGACCAGAATGGATGGTGTGTGGGAAGGAGCTGATGGCGGATGTCTGAAGAACTGATGCTATCTGTGAGGTGAGTAGGGATAGTGGAGTGTCAGGGTGAAGCAAGAGAAGACCCTTCTCGACTTGGGCCGCATATATGTGAGCTAGCTCGTGTGTGAAGTGGATGGTGGTGTGTGGGATGCGTGCTGCGGGTGTGCGTGTAGGGGTGTCTCCCTTGAGGGAGAGAGCGAGGTATGCGTGATCGGCCCCAATGGGTATAGGTGGGATGGTGAATGAGGTAAGTAGGTGAATGGCCTCTCTAGATCCCATGACATAATCTACTGAACTTCCCCTGCCATCTGTGACTGAGTGTGGCATGCATGTCAATCCTCCTGATGTAGGCCACTGAGCCATCCCGTTATAGATAACGAGATTATGTCGAGAGCCTAGTCTGAGTAAGTGAGTGCCATAATGAGTGTGTGTAGAGTCAGCTGAAGCTTGAGCTGTAGACTCATCCTCTATGGTACGTAGTATCTGTGGGTCTTCTGGGTCAAATATCTCACACTGATCATTGCCTGTCCTGGCATTGAAGTCTCCCATAAGGAAGACTTCCCCTAGTGCTGAGTACTCTGTAATCTCTTCTGATAAGCAAGTGTATGGTGAGTCCTCCTCTCGATCTATGATAGCGAATCGCGAGCTAGAGGGAGCAAAGTAGCATAAAGCTATGAAGATGATCCGCTCCTGTGAGAGCTGGAGTCGAATCCAAAGATATCTGGCATGTGAGTCATGTGTGACTATCTGTATCCTGCTCTGAAGTCCATCTTTGAAGAGTATGGCTACTCCTGATCCTCTGGTGGTATGCTGACGTGTACACTCTCTGTATGTGGACTCCCACTGGAAACCGTGGACTCGAGGTAGGCCCCGGTCCGGGCTCTCATGTGTCTCTGTGAGCATAATGATGTCTTTGCCTTTGCGCACCTCTTCCAACCTCTCTGGGTGTGTCCATAGGTCTCCATTGCAGTTCCAAACTGCAAGGTGTATCTCCTCGAGTGTCTCACAGGCCGTGAATCCCTATGGGATGGCCTTGCCATCAATGATGACACGACCATCTCTGTATGAAGCCTTCTTTCCTTCTTTGCGAGCTTGGTGTACTCTCGGCATGCATGCACGGCGGTGTGCTACTTGCATGGGTGTGAGATCATCATCAAGGTAGATGGGGGCCATCAAGTGCTCTCAGAATCACCCTCTTGCGTAGGAAAGTAGATCTTACATCTTCTGAAGGGAAGTGTAGAGAGAGAGAGAGAGAGAGAGAGAGAGAGAGAGAGAGAGAGAGAGAGAGAGAGAGAGAGAGAGAGAGAGAGAGAGAGAGAGAGAGAGAGAGAGAGAGAGAGAGAGAGAGAGAGAGAGAGAGAGAGAGAGTCATTAACGACTTCTAGAGGCAAAAACATGTACAAGTGTAGTAACCCTGTGTAGAAAATGAAATGAAATAAAAAGTACTTGCTACCCTAAGCTATATAGGGCTGGAAAAGGCTCGGGAGACGTGGCTATGATGCTGCAGATAATGGCCACATGATACATGGGGGATCCATAATGTGAGTGAGTAATATACCCTAGCTATTGGTGATGGGTGGACGTGGGTGCCTCTTGAAGGAAGACAACCGAGGGGGTGGTGGTACACCTCTGCTCCATCATGCGGTCGAGAGAGAGAAAGAAAGAAAGAAAGAAAGAAAGAAAGAAAGAAAGAAAGAAAGTGATATTAACCTCTTTTGAAGGCGAAACTTGGCCTATGAGACAAAACTGTGTACAACTGTAGTATGTCTTGTGGAGAAATAAAATGGAATAGTACTCGCTACAAGAAATTGTGTAGGCAGAAAAAGGCTCGAAATAACCACATGATAGTGTATCAGGTGATGGAGAGGTAGTGGGGATAATGTAGTGGTGTGTGGGGAGACGTGGCTTTGGCTCCGCAAATAATGGCCACCTAATACATGGGCCCCCATGACTTGAGTGAATATGTATGTCCTAACAATAGATAATGGGTGGAGGTGGGTGGAGTATGTGGTACATGGGCGGCGGTCTGAGTGCGTCCTTAAGGAAGGCTACCCACGTGGTGGTGGTGCGCCTGTGCTCCATCATGTGGTCATGGGCTATCCTGATGCGTGAGATATCCTCCTGGTATAGTCGTGGTCGTTCGTATCTAGCCCCATGTGGTCGGCGTCGCACTCGCTGTGCCGTAGCCTGCTCGAGCGTGAGCCCTATGCCTCTAGAAGGTAGGCCCCTCTGATGTAGCCCATCTCGCTGAAAGAACTGAGTAATGGTCTGTTGGGTACTCACCCGTGTGATGCATGGGCTGTATCGATTGCTTTCGTGTCTCATATGCTGCCGTGAGGAAGCGTCCCAACCGTCGTTGGTCTCCTGTGGTTAAGCACAATTGTAGCGACCCATCTATGTGGAACTGTGTACGTAGGTCTGAGTATGCTCGGCATCTGGTAACAAAGTGCTCCTCACTCTCTACCTCTGCATGGCATACTGGGCACCACCTCTCCTCTCTAGGGACTCCCTTGGTCCGACCACTCTCGATCTCTAGCCGATGTGACGAAACTCGAAGCTGCCCAATGATGACTCGAAGGTGGTGTGGTAGGTATATCTGCAGGTATCGCGGAGTCTCAATGAAGCCGTGATGTGAGATCTGTAGAAAGTGCTTGCGGTAGTGGAGCATTTTCGGTGGCAATGTATTCTTGGGACTAATCCATGTCCTCTGTATGTATGTATGCTATATCTCGTGTCGAACTACCCAATTCCTCTCCTGGTGGGAGAGCGAATAGGTGGGGGCCTGTAAGTCGTACTGCAGTGGTGGTAGTCTGTCTATGTCAAACCCATGATGGGCCAACCAGTCTCGTGTTTGTGCGTACCATGAGGAGGTGTCTCATGCTAATGCCATGTCGCGTGATGCTTGGAAAGCTCGATAAGTGATGCGCTATGTGTCCATGCTCTGGATCCTGTGTAATAGGCATATTGTCTGGAATAGTGCCTCTACGAGCATCGGTGGTGCCGTGAGCTCTGTCATGATAATATCATGTGGTACCGAAGGCTTGCTTCGGATGAGTCTGGCAATCATGAGAATCTGTGGTCTCTCCAATGTTGTCCATGCCGATGTAGCTATTCCCGGGCTCCATATGGCTGCTCCATACATGAGTGTTGGTGTGACCAACGTGTCGAAGAGCCACCCCTTTGTGCGGGGCTCCTGAAAGTGTGCCTAGTGGCACTATCTCTCCATCAAGGCTAGTGCTGCATATCCACGTGTGATGCGATCTCGGGCTGCCTAAGACATAGGGAAAACCCCAGAAGTTGCTGTGAATGTCACTCCGAGATAGACATACGATCCGACTACCTCAATCGGTCCGCCTCATGCTGTGAAAGAATTCTGTCTCCTCACTCGAGCTGATGTATGAAAAATCATAACCTTGGTTTTACCAAGGTTCACAGAAAGCCCTCTATGTATGCAGAAGTCGTCTAAGCCGCGTAGGTGGTGTTGTAGACCTTCTGCAGACTCCGAAACAAGCACAATATCATCAGCATATAAAGGAATATGAACAATGGTCCCTTGTACCTCAACGCCCTCCCCTCCCTGCTGTCGCATGAAGTCCACTATCTCATCAATGTATAGTCCAAAGAGGGTGGGTGAAAGAGGGCACCCTTGCTTTACCCCGACGGTGCTAGCAAGTGAGTGGGATAAGCCACCTGGACATCTGACTCTACCAGATACTCTCTCATATAAAGCGTAGATCCCCTATATCATCTCATATGGGGCTCCGATATCGAGTAGACGTCTGAAGAGTCTCTCCCTAGGAACTGTGTCGAAGGCTTTGCGAAAGTCCACAAAGGAGTAGTATAGTCTCCTCTTCCTCACTTTGGCCTTCTCGATCAGGCATCTCAGAGTGAAGATGTGGTCAATGGTGGAGTAGTCTCGTCTAAAACCCGCCTGTCCTGGAGCCCTGATACCAATGTCACAAGGGGATGCGTCCTTGGGCCCTAGGGACGCCGGGATGCCGTCCCCGAATGGAAATATGGTGGGATGCCCAACCGGGACGGTTGGCATCCCCTTAGCCAAATGTGAAACATAGGGACGTCCCCGGGACGGTCCCATGTGACAATGAACAATGGGGACGGTTTGGGGACGGCCAAAATTGGCAAAGGTGATTTAGCTACTATAAAGTTGGTTTTTTATTGCCTTGAATGATTGGCACCTTTTTTGGAGCACCTCTAGAAGGTTCTTGGGTCCACAATCAAGCATAAAATAGAGCTCCATTGAGCATATTCAGCAAGTTGCGACCCTCTCCATACTCTGAGCCCTCTCTTCACCCTTCTTCTCTTCTCAACATGCCAGTGGTCTTCTGTTTATAAGTGAAAACCATAGGACTGAGGATGCTATGTAAGACCTAATGCATGGAAGGATATCCTTTCAAAGAATGCGAGGGAGAGAAGTTGAACCGAGTGCAAAATGAACAACATAAAGGAGCATAAGTCGATGACTGTCATGCATAAGCTGAGACTCCCTGCATAGATTCTCCATAGTGATTTACACCTGTCATTTGTTGTTATTATCCTTTTCATATGTGAGCAAATTCATCGTACAATAATTACTCATTTGATATTTTTGAAAAAAATAAGCATTTTTGAGTGCCGTCCCGGGGACCCGTCCTCGAGACACCCTAGGCTCCGTCTCCGTCCCGGGGACACTACCGTTCCCGGGACCCGTCCCCGTCCTCTGGTGACTTTGCCTGATACCCTTCCTCTCGCCGAGAGTGCTCTACTTTGTCTCTAGCACTGCCCCATATAACTTGGCCAATATGGGGCCAATCATGATCGTCCGATATGTAGCTGGATCCATAACGTCTCGTGACTTATGAATGGGTACTATGGTGTGCTCCGTCCATGAGTCAGGGAACCCTTCAACCAGTGCACGGTTGAGGTGGGCAATGAGTGTTGCTAGAGTCATACATCCATAGATGAGGTGTTCTGCCTGTAAACGCTCTACTTTGCTGTAAATGAGAAATAGCGTGGCTCATCATAGTGGGTGTGAAGAAGTAAGAGGTAGTGGGGAGTGAGCTCTTCGGCTTAGGAATGGGAGGCTGGTTTGGAATCTGGTATAAGCTCTGTGCATAACTATCCAAATGCTCGGGTCTCGAATGGGTGTTTGTTGTCTCCTCTCCCTCGGATGACGCCACGCCACGGCACTATCCCGACTCATGAGCAAATGGTAGATATCCCAATATTGTCTCTCCTCCCATTCCCGCCGCTTACGGTGAGTAAGGCTCTGCATGCGACGCTGTGCCTGTCTGGGTGTAATATCCCCTCTAAGCTCTAAAATCCGTAGATGCTTCCTTAGTTCCCGGCAGTCTGCATGATACCAACGGTTAGGGGGCATGGATCCTGTGCGTGGAGGATGTGTATGTGTGCGATGTGGAAAGCTGTGGATAGCGGAATCATGAATGATAGTGGTGATCTGTGATGTAAGTGTATCTAAAGGTGAGAATGGATCGAGGGAGAGTAGCCTGGTGTGTAGGTGGTGTGCATAAACGTGTGAGAGCTCATGTGTGAAGTGTATCGTGGTGTGTGGCTCAATGAATGAGGGAGGGTCTAATGGGATAGGAAATGAAAGTGTGAATGTGATGAACGTATGGTCAGCACCAATTAGGCGTCTTCCAATAGTAAGTGACGGGATAAGTGAAGCTCGGGAGATGGTACCTAGAATGTAGTCGACCGTGCTCTCACCCCCTTCGCGAGGGAAGCAAGTAAGTCCACCCGAGCCAGGCCAACGGTGCATCGGGTTATATGTAACAAGATGGTGTGTGTTGCCTAGCTCAAGCAGATGGCTACCATACCCGTTGGTATCCTGACCCATATCTGCGGATACTATACTGGTGCTAGTCTCATGTGGATCTGTGCCTCTCATGAGATGTGGATGGCCCATGTCATATGCCTCGCACTAACGTGACTGGGTGCGGCCATTGAAGTCCCCCATAAGGAAAACTTCACCTAGGGTGTTGTAATGTAGTATATGATGTGAAAGTGCAGCGTATGGTGAGTCTCTGTCTCGGGTCGATCCCCCAAAGTCCTGTCCTGCATATCGAGAGCCGCTTGGTGGGAAATAGCATATCGCAATGTAAACCAAGCTCTCCGGTGCTATCTCCATGCGGACCCACATGTATCGTGCCTCCTCGTCTCTTCCTTAGCCCGCATATCCCTATTTGATAGGGAGTCCGTCGATGAAGACTTTACCGTCTCCGTAGAAAGCTTTCTTTCCCTCTCGTCCGGCCTGGATAATCTGTGGCATACATGTTCGACTGTGCTCTATATGCATTCTCGTGAGATCCTCGTCCATGTTTAAAGCTCCTCCGGGTAGTCCACGTAGTACCAGTCGTCGTCGGAAGAAGGCAATACGTGTATCCTCAGAGCTCATATGAAGGATGAGTGCTCGTGGTCGGGACGTGTCTCTACCAACCCTCCATGCCTCTGTGAAAGGCATGCGCTCATATCCCAAGCGTCGGCAAATGTCAGTGGCATCTCCCTCCGGTGACGTGCCTTATAGGAGTCCCGTAATCCGTACATGTAATCGACGTGTGTGTCGAAGCCTCTCTTCCTCGAGGGTGTCTTGGACTCTAGAAAGGTTTCCCTTTCGTGCCTCTTCATAGACTTCCTTCTTGACCCTCTTGTGAACTACTTCCACCCATGTCTCCTGAGTGGATTCCACTTTTGATTTGATGTGAGAGAGAGAGAGAGAGAGAGAGAGAGAGAGAGAGAGAGAGAGAGAGAGAGAGAGAGAGAGAGAGAGAGAGAGAGAGAGAGAGAGAGAGAGAGAGAGAGAGAGAGAGAGAGAGAGAGAGAGAGAGAGAGAGAGAGAGAGAGAGAGAAAAAGAAAGAAAGAAAGAAAGTCATATTAACGTCTTCTGGAGGCCAAACTTGGCCTATGAGACAAAATGAAATAAATACGAGAGAGAGAGAGAGAGAGAGAGAGAGAGAGAGAGAGAGAGAGAGAGAGAGAGAGAGAGAGAGAGAGAGAGAGAGAGAGAGAGAGAGAGAGAGAGAGAGAGAGAGAGAGAGAGAGAGAGAGAGAGAGAGAGAGAGACTTTTTAACGTCTATTAGAGGCCAAAATCGGCCTATGAGACAAAACATATACATCAGTATGATCCAATCCACGGTGATCCCAAAAGGAAAATAAAGTGTGAGTATAAAACAGAGTATAAAAGGAGTCGATAATAGCTACCGTCGAGGGTGTGGGGTGCTATGGGTATGCACTCTATATGCTGAGTAGGTGAGATACAAATATGATATGCATAGGGAGGGGGAGGCTCAGTGGTGTCATAACCCTCTAAATGCTTGGAGTGGGTGTAGGATATGATGGATCGGTGGATGAGGCATCGTGGCAATCCTCAAAATGCTCTGCACGTCGAGATCGGTTGGGGTGCGCAGTTGACATCTCCCATGTCATGGCATGCGTAAACCGCTTGAATCTCTCTTTGGTGGGGACGAGCTCTCCGGAGTGGGGGTCTCGGTCGTCGGCGCTGTGGTCTAAGCTCTTCTGCTCTCTGTAATGTGACACCCCGCGTCAGGTTGGGTCCTCGGGTGGCCGTGGGTGTGAAGAAATCTGTAATATGAGTCTGGGGGCTGGATGTATCTCCATCTCCTGGAGGAGTGAGGCACGACGACGCCCGAGCTCTACTAGGAAACGACCTAGAGGGTGCTGGTCCTCCGTCTCCCATAAAGCCCTAATCTCTCTGGGCCCCTGAAGAGCTGTGGGTAGCGGTCTCTGATATCCTCGTATACTTGGCATCTACATGTGTAATGCTCCTCGTCCTCCACCTCCTCTCGGCATATCCTGCATAATCTCTCCTCCATGGGTGTATGTGTCGCTCGCCAAACCTCAATCTTGAGCTAGTGTGATGATACTCTGAGCTGCCCAATGGCCACTCTCTCTGCTGGTGCCAAGTATGTATCCATGTATCGTGGTCTCTAAATGAAACCATCTGTTGTCAATGTTAGGAAGTGCTCTCTGTAGTGTTGCCTCTTTGTGGGAAGAGGCTCTCGTGGTGCTATCCATGTCTCCTTGACGTGTATCTGTAGTAGGTCCTTACGGATGATCCTGTTCCTCTCCGAACGAGAGAGGGTAATGTAGGGGGAAGAGAGGTCATACTGAAAAGGGGGTAGATCGGTAATGCTCATGCCATGGTCTGCCAACCATCAGTAGGTCTCTGCATACCATACTCTCTCATGCTATGTCTCTGCCAAATGTCTAGAGCTCTCAAATGCAAGCTTGGTGAGTCGACTGGTAGGGAGCCCTCTAACTCTCAGAATAAAAGTCACCAGCTCGAAGAGGGCCTCCACTAGCATCGGAGGTGTGCCAAGCTCGGCTCGTATAATGTCATGTGGAAGGGAGGGCTTGCTGCGGAGCAAGCATGAGATCATGGTGACCTGTGGCCTCTCAATCTGCGTCCACAATCTATCTCTCGCTGCCTGTGCCATGGAGAATACCCCTGTGCTGCCCGAGAAGGTGACACCTAAGTAGATACCTCTATTTGTCCTCCCGCTGTGGTGAAGGAGGCGTGATGGCGTACTGTCCTGTCCTGGAGGTGTGGAAGATCATGACCTTGGTCTTGCCAAGGTTCACTGTGAGTCCTCTCTCCATGCAGAAGGTATCCAGCGCCTGTAAATGTGACTGTAGCCCCTCCTGTGATTCTGAAAGCAAGACAATGTCATCAGCATATAATAGGATGTGTACTGGCGTACCTCCGAGGTCTCCTCCTAGCCCTCCTCCTCGCTGTATATACTCCGTGATCTCATCAATGTAGAGGCCGAAGAGAGTGGGAGAGAGAGGGCAACCTTGTTTCACACCAATGGTGCTAACAAGGCTGTCTGATAGGCCCAGCGCACCCTGCCTCTGTGAGAGAGAGAGAGAGAGAGAGAGAGAGAGAGAGAGAGAGAGAGAGAGAGAGAGAGAGAGAGAGAGAGAGAGAGAGAGAGAGAGAGAGAGAGAGAGAGAGAGAGAGAGAGAGAGAGAGAGAGAGAGAGAGAGAGAGAGAGAGAGAGAGAGAGAGAGAGGGTAATTTTAGAATTAGGGTTTGTTGTAAAACAGTTGTAAAGTGTTCATATTCTCCATATTCTCTCATGCACACACACACACACTCTTCCGACCTCTTAGGCACTTTACACACAAACTGTTGTATCTAGTTCCCAATTTTGCCTAGATTCAGATTTTGTATCATCTACACACATTGTAATTGGATATTCATATATAAGATAGTGTAGATAGGCATTCTAGCTTATTGTACACTTTGTAGAAACTTGTCTACTCTTTCTCTCTCTCTATCCCGCCGTCATCATATTTTTGATTATTAAGGTGTGTATGCTATCTTAAACCATCGTTTTGGACTATCTTTGTTGTTAGTTCCCTTATCATCAGAGAGTAATATTGATGTCTGCATCATGGCTGAATTATACAACCATGCTATAATTATGACATAGAAATTCTGACCTTTAGTGACTTCCAGTCATTTTTCTTAATTATTTATTTTTTTAAAGTTGAGGTGCAGGATCCTAATAAGAGTAGTTCTTAACAGAAGTTTGTCAAGGGCAATTGTTTTCTTACAAATTTATAAGCTTTTTTAAGGAAAATTAAAACATTGGTTGTTTTTTCATAAAATGATTTAGGAAATGGAATTTTCCCATCATTTTATTATCAATTCAGGCAGTTCTGTGTACAACTGTTTATGCAGATATGCAGTCATTGATCTTGCAGCTGGTCCTTGTGTTTATGGGAAAATTGAGACTGAAGAGGGCAGTGTTAGTTACCGTACCATTCCAAGATTAAGAAACCTTCTGTTTCCCAGAGGCCATGATCCAGTGAAGAATGTTTTGACCCAGGAGATATTTGCTGCACAATTAGCAGGTCTCATTGCCACAACTATAGAGCATGTGATCACTCCAGATATTAGGTAGTTGTTTTATGTTTCTAGAGCTTTTTAGTAATTTGATTGGCAAATGTTGCACTTTAGATGTCGTGTTCTGTTCCAGGTTTGAAACCATTGATCCGACATCTCGTGTTCTCGTTGCAATTATTGCTCTGCAAAATCATGACAAGTACGATTTGTTTCAGTCAGGTCACCATCGGAGTATCAATGTAGACTCTATTACAAAAGAGGTGAATTAATGTTTCTATGCTCTTTCTACTTTTTTGGGGAAGTTAATTGTGTAATGTAGCTAATGTTGAGATAGCTGTGTAAGGGAACATCATGATTTGTTGTTATTTGTTCAGCCCTAGACGACTTCACATGCTTCTATGCTGTTGAACAGGATTTGTCCTCCCCCTTCTTACTATCTACTTTCTCCCCTTTTTTTATAAACTCCCTTGAGTGGAAACAGCCTGTAGATTGTCATGTGGGGGACTACTCTTGTTCAGGAAAAGAAACCTTAAAAAAAGGTCATACTGCACTGTTGTTGTTTTATTCCATTTACCGCATGTCTCTCTAAGGTAGTTCCTTCATAGGTCTCCAATCCCGTGCCTGCCTATCCACTGATAGAAGATCCGTATACCTACTGTCATGTGCCTCTCATTTTCTTAACATGCTGTCTGCCTTCTAAAGAACTCAAACCAATAGAAATGATGATGCTGTCATACCCCATTTCGCTCTCTGTTTCCTTGTTTCAGGAGGTCAAGCTTTTAAACAGCTTGTATGTGTTGCACAGGTGTATTTTTATAACTAATGGGGACTCAACTTTTCTGGCCCAGAACTACTTTGAGGGGCATATGTGCTTCAAGAGAATTGTGTTTATATATTTGTGACACAGGGTATTTGTGATGAGTAATAGGTTGAAAATTTTGATACTACTAGAATAGGACCTCATGTTTTAATGCCAAGTGAATCACATGTTACTGGATTGTCAAGCTCATGTTGATATGTGTATGACTCCTCCCCCATCGGCCCTCAAAGTACAAATCTAGCTGGTTTGTAAGTTGCCATCATTTATGCATCCTTCTACAGGTGAGAAGAATGTTGCAGCCTGGCCAGGATGTAGTAGTCGTCTCAGGATCTTATAGCCTTCATCAGCATGAAAAGCTTGCTGTCGCTGTTTCCAAAGCTTTACGTGGCGAATCTATCCAAGAAACAAGGGATGGTCGTTTTCGTGTTCGGACCAGGACATTCTTAGATGGTGCAGTACTTAGAGATGTGAGTAAATCGAGCTTATGTCTTCATTAATGAAAAGAAATTGTCAAAATCAGTCTGACATGGATCTTTTATGCAATACTTTCAAAAATAATGCTCACCATTGAAGCAGAAATAATTTCAACTTTGGAAAGATGAGTCAATTTAATAAAGCAAGTTTGAAATTACAGGAAATGAGACATTCAGGAGATGTTCTGGCAGCAGGTTTGCTAGAGGCTTCTGACCCTTCATTGTTCAGCACATATTTTGGACGTTATAAGGTATAGTCATATTGTCTACTAATGATGCTTAACAAAAGATGTAATTTTTTACAAATGAAACATTTTTTTTGCACTTCTCATGCCATACACTGTAGTTCATATGTGTTTGGTTTACACCATACTTAGATATTCAATATTCCTGGTGAAAGTGTTATAGTCGACTTTAATTTAAGTTTGTATAATTGCTGTCGCTCTGGATGTCACCTTGGATTTGGTAAAAACCAGTTTCTTGAAGCGAGTAACCATCACTGACAAGAAAGACTCTTTTTGTGCCTGCATGTGACCATGCATGCAATGTGCATTTGCAGTTACCCATGAACATGCTGACACATGTACGTCTACACACGCACGTGCACGCGCGCGCGCACACACACACACACACACACACACACACACACACACACACACACACACACACACACACACAGAGGGAACAAAGTTGTCTATGGGTGCTTTATGCAACACACTGTTCTTTATGTGGTTACCCGGCTAATGAGAAGAAGATTGTTTTAGCTAATCAGCTTCTTTTCATGGCAGTTTCCTGTGCAGGATCTAACACATGAAACTGAGGGTTCTGTCATCAAAAGCAAACCATTGTGGTCACTGGCAATTCCTAAATACAAAAGTATCAGAGGGATACCTAAGCAGAATTCTCAAGAAAATGATGTCTATGTATCATATGGCACCCGTGTAATTCCAGTGTAAGTGGGAATTCTGTGATTGCTTGCATTGCTTGGTGGATTGCAAAATGTCACTAACTAGACATTTGTGTTGCCATATTTATAGATATCTAGATGTGGATAACTGAATATGCAGACATTGTATATTTATGGATTAATAGACTCAAATTGAAAAGAGGTCTGATTAAAAACATTCAGGATTATATAAAAAGCTCTCTGAACAGTGAAGTGAATTTGAGGTTCGAGTCAATGTGTGTGTGTGATACAGAGAGAGAGAGAAAGAAAGAAGAAAGAAAGTCATATTAATGTCTTCTGGAGGCCAAACTTGGCCTATGTGACAAAAAGCATGTACAAGTGTAGTAACTCTGTGTAGAAGATAAAATGAAATAAAAAGTATATCGCTACACAAAGTATCTCTGATGTAGCTAAGCTCGTTGAAAGAACTGGGTAATGGTCTGTTGGGTACTCACTCGTGGCTGATGCGTGGGCTGTAGGGACCGCTTTCGCCTCTCGTATGCTACTGTGAGGAAGCGTCCCAAGCACCAGTGGTCTCCCATAGTCGTGCACAATTGGAGTGACTCCTCTGTCTTGAACTGTGCTCGTAGGTTTAAGTATGCTGGGCATCTGATAACAAAATGCTCCTCACTCTTTACCTCTGTCTCGTATACCGGGCACCACCTCTCCTCACGGGGACTCCCCTGGACCGACCCCTCTCAATCTCGAGCTGATGTGATGAAACCCGAAGCTGCCCAATGACGACTCGAAGGTGGTGGGGTAGGTATGTC
Source organism: Ceratopteris richardii (assembly GCA_020310875.1). NCBI lineage: Eukaryota > Viridiplantae > Streptophyta > Polypodiopsida > Polypodiales > Pteridaceae > Ceratopteris > Ceratopteris richardii. Next base: position 17,861,698 of record CM035443.1, on the reverse strand, counting down.
TGCATGTATCTCGGAATCTCGATGAAGCCCTCGTCCGAGGACCTATATATGTAGAAAATGCTCATGGTAATAGAGCATTTTCGGTGGCAATGTATCCCTAGGGCTCAGCCATGTCCTCTGTATGCATGTATGCCATATCTCTTGACGAATGACACTATTCCTCTCTTGATGGGAGAGCGAGTAGGTGGGTGCATGTGAGTCGTACTGTAGAGGTGGTAGCCTGTCTATGTCAAAGCCATGGTGGGCCAGCCAGTCTCGTGTTTGTGCATACCATGAGGTGGTGTCGCCTACGAATGCCATATCATGTGATGCCTGGAAAGCACGGTAAGCAATGCGCTCTCTATCTATGCTCCCAAGTCTATGTAATAGGCATACTGGCTGGAATAGTGCCTCAACTAGAATCGGTGGTGTAGCGAGCTATGCTCTAATGATATCATCCGGTAACGAAGGCTTGCTACGGATAAGTCTGGCAATCATGAGGATCTGTGGCCTCTCTAATGCTGTCCATACTGATGTAGCTAATCCTGGTCCCATATGGCTGCCCCATACATGAGTGCTGGCATAACCAAAGCGTCGAAGAGCCACCCCTTTGTGTCGGGCTTCTGAAAATATGCCTTGTGGCACTGTCTCTCCATCAAAGCTAGTGCTGCCGACCCATGTGTGATGTGGTCACATACTGCTTGAGACATAGAGAAGACCCCGGATGGTGCTATAAATGTCACTCCGAAATAAACATATGATCCGACCACCTCGATCGGTCCACATGCCGCTGTGAACAAACTATGTCTGCGTCCCTATGCTGATGCATGAAAGATCATGACCTTGGTTTTACCAAGGTTCACACATAACCCTCCCTCTGCTTATGCAAAAGTAATCTAGGCCATGTAGATGATGCTGTAGACCTTCTGTAGACTCTGAAACCACTACAATATCATCAGCGTATAAAAGAATATGGATAGTGGACCCGCGTACCTCAATGCCATCACCCCCTGCTGTTGTATGAAGTCCACTATCTCATCAATGTAGAGACCAAAGAGGGTGGGTGAAAGAGGGCATCCTTGCTTCACCCCGATAATGCTAGCAAGTGGATCAGATAAGCCCCCTGGACATATGACTCTACCACATACTCTCTCGTATAAGGCGTAGATCCTCCATATCATCTCCTCGGAGCTTTGATATCAAGTAGTCATCCGAAGAGTCGTTCCTTGGGAACAGTGTCAAATGCTTTGCGGAAGTCCACAAAGCAACAATATAAGCTCCTCTTCCTCACCCTTGCCTGGTCGATCAGGCATCTCAGAGTGAAGATGTGGTCAATAGTAGAGTAGTTGCGTCTGAAACCTTCCTGTCCTAGAGCCCTCATACCCTTCCTCTCAGCGAGAGTACTCAACTTTGTCTCTAGTACCGCCCCATATAACTTGGCCAATATAGGGCCAATCATGATGGTCCGGTATGTAGCTAGATCCATAGTATCTCCTGACTTATGAATGGGCACTATGGTGTGCTCAGTCCATGAGTCAGGGAACCCTTCAACCAATGCACGGTTGAAGAGGTGGGCAATGAGCGGTGCGAGGGTCGTACCTCCGTAGACGACGTGCTCTGCCTGTAAACCGAAATGGTCATGGGCCCTGCCATGTTGTAGACGGGCAATAGTGCGTCCCACCACAGTGGGTGTGAAGAAGTCAGAGGTAGTAGGACGTGAGCTTTGTGGTATGGGAATGGGGGGCTGGTATGGGATCTCGTATAGGCTCCGTGCATAGCTATGCGAAGTGCTCGGGTCTTGGATGGGTGTCTGCTCAGAGAGAGAGAGAGAGAGAGAGAGAGAGAGAGAGAGAGAGAGAGAGAGAGAGAGAGAGAGAGAGAGAGAGAGAGAGAGAGAGAGGAGGGAGGGAGGGAGGGAGGGAGGGAGGGAGGGAGGGAGGGAGGGAGGGAGGGAGGGAGGGAGGGAGGGAGGGAGGGAGGGAGGGAGGGAGGGAGGGAGGGAGGGAGGAGAGAGAGAGAGAGAGAGAGAGGGAGAGAGAGAGAGAGAGAGAAAATGAAATGAAATAAAAAGTGTAGTAACCGTGTGTAGAAAATGAAATGAAATAAAAAGTACTCACTACCCAAAGCTATATAGGGTTGGAAAAGACTCGAGAGACGTGGCTCTGACTCTTCAGATAATGGCCACATGATACATGGGGAATCCATAATGTGAGTGAGTAAAATACCTTAGCTACTAGTGATGGGTGGAGGTGGGTGTAGTATGTGGTACATCGATGGTGGTCTGAGTGCCTTCTGAAGGAAGACAACCCAGGGGGTGCTGGTACGCCACTGCTCCATCATGTGGTCGTAGGCTCTCCTGATGCATGAGATATCCTCCTCATATAGTCGTGGTCGGCGATATCCAACCATGCGTGGTCGGTGTCGTACTCTCTGTGCTGCTGCGTGGTGGAGCGTGAGCCCTATAGATGGACCTCTCTGATGTAGCTCAGCTCGCTGAAAGAACTGAGTAATGGTCTGCTGGGTACTCACCCGTGTCTGATGTGTGGGCTGTAGTGACTGCTCTCGCCTCTCGTCCGCTACTGTGAGGAAGCGTCCCAAGCGCAGTTGGTCTCCCATAGTCATGCATAGCTGGAGCGACTCCTCTATCTGAAACCGTGGTCGTAGGTCTAAGTATGCTGGGCATCTGATAACAAAATGCTCCTCACTCTCTACTCTGTCTGGCATATTGGGCACCACCTCTCCTCACGGGGGACTCCCCTGGACCGACCCCTCTCAATCTCAAGCTGATGTGATGAAACCCGGAGCTGTCCAATGACAACTCGAAGGTGGTGGGGTAGGTATGTTTGCATGTATCTCGGAATCTTGATGAAGCCCTCGTCCGATATATGTAGAAAATGCTCACGGTAATAGAGCATTTACGGTGGCAATGTATCCCTAGGGCTCACCCATGTCCTCTGTATGTATGTATGTAGTATCTCTTGACGAATGACCCTATTCCTCTCCTGGTGAGAGAGAGAGTAGGTGGGTGCATGTAAGTCGTACTGTAGTGGTGGTAGCCTGTCTATGTCAAAACCATGGTGGGCCAGCGAATCTCGTGTCTGTGCATACCATGAAGAGGTGTCTCCAGCTAATGCCATATCACGTGATGCTTGGAAAGCACGATAAGCAATGCGCTCTATATCCATGCTCTGGAATAAAGCCTCAACTAGCATCGGTGGTGCAGCGAGCTCTGCTCTAATGATATCATGTGGTACTGAAGGCTTGCTGCGGATAAGTCTGGCAATCATGGGGATGTGTGGCCTCTCCAATGCTGTCCATACTGATGTAGCTAATCCCGGCCCCCATATGGCTGCCCCATACATGAACGCTGGCGTAACCAAAGTGTCGAAGAGCCACCCCTTTGTGTGAGGTTCGTGAAAATATGCATGGTGGCACTGTCTGTCCATCAAAGCTAGTGCTGCGTACCCACGTGTGATGCGGTCACGGGCTGCTTGAGACATAGAAAAGACCCCTGATGTTACTGTAAATGTCGCTCCCAAGTAAACATATGATCCGACCACCTCGATTGGTCCACTCACTGCTGTGAACAAACTATGTCTGCGTACCTGTTCTGATGTATGAAAGATCATGACCTTGGTTTTACCAAGGTTCACAGATAACCCTCTTTGTTTGTAAAAGTCATCTAGGCCATGTAGATGATGCTGTAGACCTTCTGCAGACTCTGAAACAAGTACAATATCATCAGCATATAAAAGAATATGGACAGTGGACCCGCATACCTCAGTGCCATCACCTCCCTGCTGCCGTATGAAGTCTACTATCTCATCAATGTAGAGACCAAAGAGCGTGGGTGAAAGAGGGCACCCTTGGTTCACCCCGATAGTGCTAGCAAGTGGATCAGATAAGCCCCCTAGACATCTGACTCTACCAGATACTCTCTCGTATAAGGGGTAGATCCCCCATATCATCACCTCTGGAGTTGCGATATCAAGTAGTCGTCTCAAGGGGCGTTCCGTGGGGACAGTGTCGAATGCTTTGTGGAAGTCCACAAAGAAGCAATTTAATCTCCTCTTCCTCACCCTTGCCTGGTCGATCATGCATTTGAGAGTGAAGATGTTGTCAATGGTAGAGTAATCTCGTCTAAAGCCTGCCTGTCCTAGAGCCCTGATACCCTTCCTCTCAGCGAGAGTACTAGCATATAATAGGATGTGTACTGGCGTACATCCGAGGTCTCCTCCTCGCCCTCCTGCTCGCTGTATATACTCTGTGATCTCGTCGATGTAGAGACCGAAGAGAGTGGGTGAGAGAGGGAAACCTTGTTTCACACCAATGGTGCTAACAAGGCTATCTGATAGGCCGCCGGGGTACCGTACCGTGCCTGTGACTCGTGCATACAAAGCATGGATGGCCCATAGCATGTTTGATGGTAGCTGTAACTCCTCCTGGAGCCTCCGTAGTAGTCTCTCTCTCTCGGGACCATGTCGAAGGCTTTGCGGAAATCCACAAAGCAACAATATAGTCTCTCCTTCCTCGCCTTCGCGCTCTCAATCAAGCAGCGAAGCACAAAGATATGGTCGATGGTGGAGAAAGTGCGGCGGAAGCCTCCCTGGCGGGGTGCTCTGATCCCAGCTGCCTCAGCGTGTGTACTGAGCTCTGCCTCTAGTACCGCACCATAGATCTTGGCCAGGATATGGCCTATCATAATAGTCCTGTAGTTCCCTGGGTCCATCATATCGTCGGACTTATGGATAGGCGTAATGGTATGCATAGTCCATGAGTCAGGCAATCCCTAAACCAAAGCACGGTTGAAGAGATGGGCGATCAAGTGGGAAACTACATCTGCTACGTATATAAAGTGCTCTCCCTGTAGCCCCGTGTGGTCTGCTGAACGGCCATGCTGTAGCCTATGGATGACCTGTCGTACTATGCCTACCGTGAAGAGGGTGGATATCATAGGACACGGTGTGGGAGGGATCGACAATGGTGGCTGTCCTGGGACGTCATATAACCTCTAGGCGTAGGTGTGCCAAGTTTGAGGATGTGGTATGGCTGTAGGTGGGCGTGGCTCACGTAGTGCCCTCCACGCGGTGGCACAATCCCTACTCATGAGAAGGTCGATCAACTCTACCTCCTGTCGCTTCTCGAAAGCTCGCCGCTTCCGGCGTGTGAGGGCTCGCATTTGTCGTCGTGCCTCCCTCTTTGTGATGGATCCCAAGATACTTTGTGCTCTGAGATGTCGGTATAGTCGCCTACACTCCTCATCGTACTATCTGTTCTGGGGTGTATGCCCAAGCCATGTCGAATGTGCGGTGCTGTGGGTGGTGTATGGAAAGCTGAGAGTAGCAGATGTGTGGAGGATCGAGGAGAAGTGGGCGGTGAGGGTGTCCAAGGAGGCAGAGGGATCAAGGGAGTAGATGCGCTCTCGAACATGGGGCTATAGATATGTGCTAGCTCATGTCTAAAGCGAATGGTGGTATGGGCTCGTGGCTGTATGGTGACGGGGTGGGATATGCATGGTGAGCCGCGAATGGATAGGGCAAGATATGCGTGATCAACTCCAATTGATAAGGGTGGGATAGTGAATGAGGTGATGAGATGTGTCGCCTCTGGGGGTCCGATAACATAGTCTACCACACTGCCTCCCTGTGATGTCGTGGGTGGAATGCAGGGGAGACCGCTCGAGGTGGGCCAGGTCCCCATCCCATTATATATAACGAGACGGTGTGCTTCTCCCATCTAGAGTAGGTATTGGCCGTATGAGGTTTGTGTGGCGGTGTTGGTTGAGGCTCTCAGTGTAGGCATGTCCTCTATGGTACTAAGCATCTCAGGGTTGTCAAAGTCGTAGATATCACACTGGTGGCTTTGAGTGAGAGCATTGAAGTCTCCTACAAGGAAGACTTCGCCCATCCCGGTATACTCCATAATCGTGTCACTGAGGTAGTCACATGGCGATGTGATGTCTGGTCCCTCCCCCCTGATAGCTGCCCCGGGGAATGTGTGAAGCGCGAACCGATGGGTGCAATATAGCATACGGCGAAATACGCTCCTCTCTCATCTGATAGCTGGAGGCGTATCCACATGAAACGTGCCTCTGGGTCTCTGGCTACCACCTGTACCCTATGCTGTAGCGACCGTATGTAGAGCACGGCTACTCTTCCTGATCCTCATGTGGTGTGTTGTCTCATCTGTCGGCGGTGAGCTGACTCCCACATATAGCCCTCAATCCTCGGTAAGCTCCTCCCCGGGCTCTCATGTGTCTCTGTCAAGAAGATCATGTCTCTGCCCTCCATCACCTCCTCGAGGCGCCCTGGATGTGTCCACAAAGATCCATTGCAATTCGAGACTGCAATGTGCATCTCCTGCTGTGCTGTCTAATAGGCCGCGAATCCCTAGTCAATGGGCCGTCCATCAATGATGACCCGATTGTCTCTGTATATTGCACGATGTCCCTCTCGTCTGGCCTGGATGACACGCGGCATGCATGCACGTCTGTGCTCTACCTGCATCTGTGTGAGGTCGTCATCCAAATAGATGGGGGTGCCCGGTGTAGTGCGTAGTACCGCCCGTCGTCTGAGGAAGTCTCTCCTCCCGGCCTCATCTGAGAACTGAATGATAAGTGCTCTGCTTAGTGTGGTGTCCCGTCTTGCTCTCCAGGCTCTGGTGAAAGGAAGAGGCACATCCGCACGGTATCCAAGTAGTGTGCACAAGCGACGCCCGTCCTGCTCTTGTGATCCGTCTGTCTCTGTGAGGCCGGAGACGCGAACATTAAGCCTGCGAGCCTGTCGCATCCGCTCCTTCTTTCCCTCCTCTCGAAGGTTCTTTTTTACAACCTCGACCCATCCATCTTTCTTAGTCTCAAGTTCGCTCTGAACCACCTCCATGCACTCCTTCTTGATAGTCACTCGAATGTCCTCTAGCTGTGGGGCGATCTCCCTCTCCTCGCGCATGCTATCTAGTTTCGTTCTCATATCAGTAAACTCAGTGTGGAGCTCCTCCCAGTCCCTTGAGTGCTTCTTGCGGATAGCAAGAAGCTCTTCTCGAAGGGATTCATTTTCCTTCTCCAAGGTTGCCACCTTGGCTTCGAGGGCGACGACTCTGCGGGTAACCCCGTTCAGTGCAGAATCTCCTTCTTTCTTGTGTTTTCTTGTAACTCTCGGAGTGCATGCTCTAAGGTGGCCAGCTGTTCCTCCAACTTGGGAGCCAAGGGGGGGGGGGGAGAGAGAGAGAGAGAGAGAGAGAGAGAGAGAGAGAGAGAGAGAGAGAGAGAGAGAGAGAGAGAGAGAGAGAGAGAGAGAGAGAGAGAGAGAGAGAGAGAGAGAGAGAGAGAGAGAGAGAGAGAGAGAGAGAGAGAGAGAGAGAGAGAGAGAGAGAGAGACAGAGACGGAGCCAAGGGGGGGAGAGAGAGAGAGAGAGAAAGAAAGAAAGAAAGAAAGACTTTTTAACGTCTATTAGAGGCCAAAATCGGCCTATGAGACAAAACATATACATCAGTATGATCCAATCCACTGTGATCCAAAACGAAAATAAAGTGTGAGTACTGCAAACGGGTATAAAAGGAGGGATAGTAGCTGGTATGAAGGGTGTGGGGTGCTATGGGTATGCACTCTATATGCTCAATGGGTGAGATACAAATATGATATGCATAGGGAGGGGAGGCTCGATGGTATCACAACCCCCTAAATGCCTGGAGTGGGTGTAGGATATAATGCATCGGTGGGTAAGGCATCATGGCGATCCTCAAAATGCTCTGGGCGTCCAAATCGATAAGGGTGCGCTGCTGACGTCTCTGTATCTCCATGTCATGGCGTGCGTGAATCGCCTGAATCTCTCTCTGATGTGGACGAGCTCTCCGGACAAGGGGTCTCGGTCGTCGACGCTGTCGTCTAAGTTCCTCTGCTCTGTCTAATGTGACACCCCGCATCGAGCTGGGCCCTCGAGTGTATGTGGGTCTGAAAAAATCTGTAATATAAGTCTGAGGGGGGGGGGGTCAGCTGTATCTCCATGTGCTGCTGGCGACGGTGCTAGAGCTCTACTAGGAAACGACCTAGAGAGCGTTGGTCCTCTGTCCCCAATAAAGCCCTGATCTCTCTAGGCCCCTTGAAGAGCTGTGGGTAGCGGTCTCTGATGTCCTCATATGCCTGGCATCTACATGTGTAGTGCTCCTCGTCCTCCACCTCCTCTCTACATATCCTGCATAATCGCTCATCCCTGGGGGTATGTGTGGCTCACCCAATCTCAATCTCGAGCTGGTGTGATGATACTCTGAGCTGCCCAATGGCCACTCTCTGAGCTGGTGCCATATATGTATCCATGTATTGTGGTCTCTGAATGAAACCATCCGCTGTCACAGTCAGGAAGTGCTCTCTGTAGTGTTGCCTCTTTGTGGGAAGAGGCCCCCGTGGTGCTATCCATGTCTCCCTGACGTGTATCTGTAGTAGGTCCTAACGGATGATCCTATTCCTCTTCGAACGAGAGAGGGTAATGTGGGGGGAAGAGAGGTCATACTGAAAAGGGGGGAGATCCGCAATGCTCATGCCATGGTCTGCTAACCATCGGTAAGTTTGTGCATACCATACTCTCTCATGCCCTATCTCTGCCAAATGTCTAGAGCTCTCAAATGCAAGCCTGGTGAGTCGGCTAGTGGGGAGCTCTCTGACTCTCAGAATAAAGGTCACCAACTGGAAGAGGGCCTCCACTAGCATCGGTGGGTGCCAAGCTCAGCTCGTATAATGTCATGTGGAACGGAGGGCTTGCTGCGCAGCAAGCGTGGTGATATCATGGTGATCTGGGGCCTCTCAATCTGCGTCCACATCGCCTCTGTGATCCCTGGTGCCCATACTGCTGCTGCGTACATCAATGCGGGTGTCACTAGAGTGTCAAAGAGCCACCCCTTAGTCCGGGGCTCCTGAAAATGTGTCTGAAAGCAGCGTCTCTCCAATCCTGCAAGTGCCGCATAACCTCGCGTCAATCTATCTCTCGCAGCTTGTGCCATGGAGAATACCCTTGTGCTGCCCGAGAAGGTGATACCTAGGTAGACATAGGAGTCCACTACCTCTATCTGTCCTCCAGCTGCTGTGAAAGAGGCGCGATGGCGTACTGTCCTGGAGGTATGGAAGATCATGACCTTGGTCTTGCCAAGGTTCACTGTGAGTCCTCTCTCCATGCAAAAGGTATCGAGCGCCTGTAAATGTGACTGCAACCCCTCCTGTGACTCTGAGAGAAGGACAATGTCATCAGCATATAATAGGATATGTACTGGCGTACCTCCGAGGTCTCCTCCTCGCCCTCCTGCTCGCTGTATATACTCCGTGATCTCGTCGATGTAGAGATCGAAGAGAGTGGGTGAGAGAGGGCAACCTTGTTTCACACCAATGGTGCTAACAAGGCTATCTGATAGACCGCCGGGGCAACGTACCCTGCCTGTGACTCGTGCATACAAAGCGTTGATGGCCCATAGCATGTCTGATGGAAGCTGTAACTCCTGGAGCCTCCGTAGTAGTCTCTCTCGAGGGACCATGTCGAAGGCTTTGCGGAAATCCACAAAGCAACAGTATAGTCTCTGCTTCCTCGCCTTCGCGCTCTCAATCAAGCAACGAAGCACGAAGATGTGGTCGATGGTGGAGAAAGTGCGGCGGAAGCTTGCCTGGCCGGGTGCTCTGATCCTCGCTGCCTCAGTGTGTGTACTGAGCACTGCCTCTAGTACTGCCCCATAGATCTTGGCCAGGATATGGCCTATCATAATAGTCTTGTAGTTCCCTGGGTCCATCATATCGCCGGACTTATGGATAGGCGTAATGGTATGCATAGTCCATGAGTGTGGTAATCCCTCAACCAAAGCACGGTTGAAGAGATCGGCGATCAAGTGGGAAACTACATCTGCTACGTATATAAAGTGCTCTCCCTGTAGCCCCGTGTGGTCTGCAGAACGTCCATGCTGTAGCCTATGGATGGCCTGTCGTACCATGCCTGCTGTGAAGAGGGTGGATATCACCGGACGTGGTGTGGAAGGAATCGGTAATGGTGGCTGTCCTGGGACGTCATATAACCTCTGGGCGTAGGTGTGCCAAGTCGAAGGATCTGCTATGGGTGTAGGTGGACGTGGCTCACGTAGTGCCCTCCACGCGGTGGCAGAATCCCTACTCATGAGAAGGTCGATCAACTCTGCCTCCTGTCGCTCCTCGAAAGCTCGCCGCTTCCGGCGTGTGAGGGTTCGCATCTGTCGTCGTGCCTCCCTCTCTGTGATGGATCCCAAGATACTCTGTGCTCTGAGATGTCGGTATAGTCGCCTACACTCCTCATCGTACCATCTATTCTGGGGTGTATGCCCGAGCCGTGTCGGATGTGCAGTGCTGTGGGTGGTGTATGGGAAGCTGAGAGTAGCGGATGTATGGAGGATCGAGGAGAAGTGGGCGGTGAGGGTGTCCAAGGAGGCAGAGGGATCAAGGGAGTAGATGCGCTCTCGAACATGAGAGCTATAGATATGTGCTAGCTCATGTCTAAAGTGAATGGTGGTACGGGCTCGTGGCTGTATGGTGACGGGGTGGGGTATGCATGGTGAGCCGCGAATGGATAGGGCAAGATATGCGTGATCAGCTCCAATCGGTAAGGGTGGGATAGTGAATGAGGTGATCAGATGTGTCGCCTCCGGAGGTCCGATAACATAGTCTACCACACTGCCCCCCTGTGGTGTCGTGGGTGGAATGCAGGTGAGACCGCGCGAGGTGGGCCAGCTCTCCATCCCATTATATATATAATATAACGAGACGGTGTGCTGCTCCCATCTGGAGTAAGTGTCGACCATATAAGGTGGGTGTGGCGGTGTCGGCTGAGGCTCTAAGTGTAGGCATGTCCTCTATGGTACGAAGCATCTCAGGGTCGTCAAAGTCGTAGATATCACACTGGTGGCTTTGAGTGCGGGCATTGAAGTCTCCTACAAGGAAGACTTCACCCATCCCGGTATACTCCATAATCGTGTCACTGAGGCAGTCATATGGCGATGTGGTGTCTGGTCCCTCCCCTCCTGATAGCTGCTCAGGGGAATGTGTGAAGCGTGAAGCAATGGGTGCAATATAGCATACGGCGAAGTACGCTGCTCTCTCCTCTGATAGCTGCAAGCGTATCCACATGAAACGTGCCTCTGGGTCTCTGGCTACCACCTGTACCCTGTGCTGTAACGACTGTCTATAGAGCACGGCTACTCCTCCTGATCCCCGTGTGGTGTGCTGTCTCATCTGGCGGCGGTGAGCTGACTCCCACATATAGCCCTCAATCCTCGGTAGGCTCCTCCCCGGGCTCTCGTGTGTCTCTGTCAAGAAGATAATGTCTCTGCCCTCCATCACCTCCTCGAGGCGCCCTGGATGTGTCCATAAAAATCCATTGCAGTTCCAGACTGCAATGTGCACCTCCTGGTGGCTGACTCATAGGCCGCGAATCCCTAGTCAATGGGCCATCCATCAATGATGATCCGACCGTCTCTGTAGAGGGCACGATGTCCCTCTCGTCTTGCCTGGAGGACACGTGGCATGCATGCCCGTCTGTGCTCTACCTGCATCCGTGTGAGGTCGTCATCCAAATAGATGGGGGTGCCCGGTGTAGTGCGTAGTACCGCCCGTCGTCTGAGAAAGTCTCTCCTCCTTGCCTCATCTGAGAACTGAAGGATAAGTGCTCAGCTCCGTGTGGTGTCCCGTCCTGCTCTCCATACTCTGGTGAAAGGGAGAGGCTCATCCGTGCAGTATCCAAGTAATGTGCACAAGCGACGCCGGTCCTCCTCTGGTGATCCGTCTATCTCTGTGAGGCCGGAGACGCGAACATTGAGCCTGCGGGCTTGTCGCATCCGCTCCTCCTCAATGGTGGTATGCACTATGTGGATCTCCTCATGGTGGTTGTTCTTCTTTGCCTCCTGTCGAAGGTTCTTTTTGACAACCTCGACCCATCCATCTTTCTTAGTCTCAAGCTCGTTCTGCACCACCTCCATACACTCCTTCTTGATTGTCACCCGAATGTCCTCTAGATGTGGAGCGATCTCCCCCTCCTCGTGCATGCTGTCCAGTTTCGTTTTCATATCAGTAAGCGCAGTGTGCAACTCCTCCAGGTCCCGTGAGTGCTGTTTGCGGGTAGCGAGAAGCTCTTCCCGAAGGGATTCGTTTTCCTTCTCCAAGGTTGCCACCTTGGCTTCGAGGGCGACAACTCTACGGGTAACCCCGTTCAGTGCAAAATCTCCTTCTTTCTTGTGTTTTCCTATCAACTCTCGGAGGGCATGCTCTAAGGTGGCCAACTGATCCTCCAGCTTGGGAGCCATGAGAGAGAGAGAGAGAGAGAGAGAGAGAGAGAGAGAGAGAGAGAGAGAGAGAGAGAGAGAGAGAGAGAGAGAGAGAGAGAGAGAGAGAGAGAGAGAGAGAGAGAGAGAGAGAGAGAGAGAGGGATGTGGGGGGGTTTCTTAGGGTTTGGGATTAGGGCTAGTTTTAGGGTTGGGTTTTGGAGTTCGGGTTAGGGTTAGGGTTAGGGTTAGGGTTGGGGTTAGGGTTAGATTTTTAGGAGATTGCATGGGTATGTGGAGGTTTAGGTTAGGGTTTGGTTAAGTTAGGGTTTCGCTTAATGTTAAACATGGAGATCGAGGGTTAGGGTTTCGAGGAGGTTAGGTTTCCATGGGAGGCGACGGTGACGGGCATGGGGGGCTGCTGTGGAGGAGTGCCGAAGGGTGCCACTAAGGGGGACGGACGGGCGCGCGAGGTAGTTGTAGAAAGAGGCCGACGGGCGCCGCTGCAGACGAACCGACAAGCGCGGAAGGCTGCAGACCGAAGGACAGGGGAAACCCTAGCGCCGCAGAGCGGGCAGAGAGCCGACGCGTGAGCTGCGGGCAGGTCGACGAGCAGCACATCGACGCGGGAGCTGCGGGCAGGCAGAGAGAGAGAGAGAGAGAGAGAGAGAGAGAGAGAGAGAGAGAGAGAGAGAGAGAGAGAGAGAGAGAGAGAGAGAGAGAGAGAGAGAGAGAGAGAGAGAGAGAGAGAGAGAGAGAGAGAGAGAGAGAGAGAGAGAGAGAGAGAGAGAGAGAGAGAGAGAGAGAGAGAGAGAGAGAGAGAGAGAGAGAGAGAGAGAGAGAGAGAGAGAGAGAGAGAGAGAGAGAGAGAGAGAGAAGGAAAGAAAGAAAGACTTTTTAACGTCTATTAGAGGCCAAAATCGGCCTATGAGACAAAACATATACATCAGTATGATCCAATCCACTGTGATCCAAAACGAAAATAAAGTGTGAGTACTGCAAACGGGTATAAAAGGAGGGATAGTAGCTGGTATCAAGGGTGTGGGGTGCTATGGGTATGCACTCTATATGCTCAATGGGTGAGATACAAATATGATATGCATAGGGAGGGGAGGCTCGATGGTATCACAACCCCCTAAATGCCTGGAGTGGGTGTAGGATATAATGCATCGGTGGGTAAGGCATCATGGCGATCCTCAAAATGCTCCGGGCGTCCAAATCGATAGGGGTGCGCTGCTGACGTCTCTGTATCTCCATGTCATGGCGTGCGTGAATCGCCTGAATCTCTCTCTGATGTGGACGAGCTCTCCGGACAAGGGGTCTCGGTCGTCGATGCTGTCGTCTAAGCTCCTCTGCTCTGTGTAATGTGACACCCCGCATCGAGCTTGGCCCTCGAGTGTATGTGGGTCTGAAAAAATCTGTAATATAAGTCTGAGGGGGGGGGGGTCACGTGTATCTCCATGTACTGCTGGAGGAGTGATGCGCGACGGTGCTGGAGCTCTACTAGGAAACGACCTAGAGGGCGATGGTCCTCTGTCCCCAATAAATCCTTGATCTCTCTAGGCCCCCTGAAGAGCTGTGGGTAGCGGTCTCTGATGTCCTCATATGCCTGGCATCTACATGTGTAGTGCTCCTCGTCCTCCACCTCCTCTCTACATATCCTGCATAATCGCTCATCCCTGGGGGTATGTGTGGCTCGCCCAATCTCAATCTCGAGCTGGTGTGATGATACTCTGAGCTGCCCAATGGCCACTCTCTCAGCTGGTGCCATATATGTATCCATGTATCGTGGTCTCTGAATGAAACCATCCGCAGTCACAGTCAGGAAGTGCTCTCTGTAGTGTTGCCTCTTTGTGGGAAGAGGCTCCCGTGGTGCTATCCATGTCTCCCTGACGTGTATCTGTAGTAGGTCCTGACGGATGATCCTATTCCTCTCCGAACGAGAGAGGGTAATGTGGGCGGAAGAGAGGTCATACTGAAAAGGGGGGAGATCCGTAATGCTCATGCCATGGTCTGCTAACCATCGGTAAGTCTGTGCATACCATACTCTCTCATGCCCTGTCTCTACCAAATGTCTAGAGCTCTCTGACTCTCAGAATAAAGGTCACCAACTGGAAGAGGGCCTCCACTAGCATCGGTGGTGTGCCAAGCTCAGCTCGTATAATGTCATGTGGAACGGAGGGCTTGCTGCGCAGCAAGCGTGATATCATGGTGATCTGGGGCCTCTCAATCTGCATCCACATCGCCTCTCTGATCCCTGGTGCCCATACTGCTGCTGCGTACATCAATGCGGGTGTCACTAGAGTGTCAAAGAGCCACCCCTTAGTCCGGGGCTCCTGAAAATGTGTCTGAAAGCAGCGTCTCTCCAATCCTGCAAGTGCGGCATAACCTTGCGTCAATCTATCTCTCGCAGCCTGTGCCATGGAGAATACCCATGTGCTGCCCGAGAAGGTGATACCTAGGTAGACGTAGGAGTCCACTACCTCAATCTGTCCTCCGGCTGCTGTGAAAGAGGCGCGATGGCGTACTGTCCTGGAGGTATGGAAGATCATGACCTTGGTCTTGCCAAGGTTCACTGTGAGTCCTCTCTCCATGCAAAAGGTATCGAGCGCCTGTAAATGTGACTGCAACCCCTCCTGTGACTCTGAGAGCAGGACAATGTCATCAGCATATAATAGGATATGTACTCGTGTACCTCCGAGGTCTCCTCCTCGCCCTCCTGCTCGTTGTATATACTCCGTGATCTCGTCGATGTAGAGACCGAAGAGAGTGGGTGAGAGAGGGCAACCTTGTTTCACACCAATGGTGCTAACAAGGCTGTCTGATAGACCGCCGGGGCAGCGTACCTTGCCTGTGACTCATGCATACAAAGCGTGGATGGCCCATAGCATGTCTGATGGAAGCTGTAACTCCTGGAGCCTCCGTAGTAGTCTCTCTCGAGGGACCATGTCGAAGGCTTTGCGGAAATCCACAAAGCAACAGTATAGTCTCTTCTTCCTCGCCTTCGCGCTCTCAATCAAGCAATGAAGCACGAAGATGTGGTCGATGGTGGAGAAAGTGCGGCGGAAGCCTGCCTGGCGAGGTGCTCTGATCCTCGCTGCCTCAGTGTGTGTACTGAGCTCTGCCTCTAGTACTGCCCCATAGATCTTGGCCAGGATATGGCCTATCATAATAGTCCTGTAGTTCCCTGGGTCCATCATATCGCCGGACTTATGGATAGGCGTAATGGTATGCATAGTCCATGAGTCGGGTAATCCCTCAACCAAAGCACGGTTGAAGAGATGGGCGATCAAGTGGGAAACTACATCTGCTGCGTATATAAAGTGCTCTCCCTGTAGCCCCGTGTGGTCTGCTGAACGGCCATGCTGTAGCCTATGGATGGCCTGTCGTACCATGCCTGCTGTGAAGAGGGTGGATATCACCGGACGCGGTGTGGAAGGAATCGGTAATGGTGGCTGTCCTGGGACGTCATATAACCTCTGGGCGTAGGTGTGCCAAGTCGAAGGATCTGCTATGGGTGTAGGTGGACGTGGCTCACGTAGTGCCCTCCACGCGGTGGCAGAATCCCTACTCATGAGAAGGTCGATCAACTCTGCCTCCTGTCGCTCCTCGAAAGCTCGCCGCTTCCGGCGTGTGAGGGCTCGCATCTGTCGTCGTGCCTCCCTCTCTGTGATGGATCCCAAGATACTCTGTGCTCTGAGATGTCGGTATAGTCGCCTACACTCCTCATCGTACCATCTATTCTGGGGTGTATGCCCCAGTCGCGTCGGATGTGCAGTGCTGTGGGTGGTGTATGGGAAGTTGAGAGTAGCGGATGTATGGAGGATCGAGGAGAAGTGGGCGGTGAGGGTGTCCAAGGAGGTAGAGGGATCAAGGGAGTAGATGCGCTCTCGAACATGGGAGCTATAGATATGTGCTAGCTCATGTCTAAAGTGAATGGTGGTACGGGCTCGTGGCTGTATGGTGACGGGGTGGGGTATGCATGGTGAGCCGCGAATGGATAGGGCAAGATA
This sequence comes from Ceratopteris richardii, assembly GCA_020310875.1. NCBI lineage: Eukaryota > Viridiplantae > Streptophyta > Polypodiopsida > Polypodiales > Pteridaceae > Ceratopteris > Ceratopteris richardii. The sequence continues at coordinate 17,845,450 of CM035443.1, read as the reverse complement.
TGCGTGATCAGCTCCAATCGGTAAGGGTGGGATAGTGAATGAGGTGATCAGATGTGTCGCCTCCGGAGGTCCGATAACATAGTCTACCACACTGCCCCCCTCTGGTGTCGTGGGTGGAATGCAGGTGAGACCGCGCGAGGTGGGCCAGCTCTCCATCCCATTATATATATAATATAACGAGACGGTGTGCTGCTCCCATCTGGAGTAAGTGTCGACCATATAAGGTGGGTGTGGCGGTGTCGGCTGAGGCTCTGAGTGTAGGCATGTCCTCTATGGTACGACGCATCTCAGGGTCGTCAAAGTCGTAGATATCACACTGGTGGCTCTGAGTGCGGGCATTGAAGTCTCCTACAAGGAAGACTTCACCCATCCCGGTATACTCCATAATCGTGTCACTGAGGCAGTCATATGGCGATGTGGTGTCTGGTCCCTCCCCTCTTGATAGCTGCTCAGGAGAATGTGTGAAGCGTGAACCAATGGGTGCAATATAGCATACGGCGAAGTACGCCGCTCTCTCCTCTGATAGCTGCAAGCGTATCCACATGAAACGTGCCTCTGGGTCTCTGGCTACCACTTGTACACTGTGCTGTAACGACTGTCTATAGAGCACGGCTACTCCTCCTGATCCCCGTGTGGCGTGCTGTCTCATCTGGCGGCGGTGAGCTGACTCCCACATATATCCCTCAATCCTCGGTAGGCTCCTCCCCTGGCTCTCCTGTGTCTCTGTCAAGAAGATAATGTCTCTTCCCTCCATCACCTCCTCGAGGCGCCCTGGATGTGTCCATAAAGATCCATTGCAGTTCCAGATTGCAATGTGCACCTCCTGGTGTGCTGTCTCATAGACCGCAAATCCCTAGTCAATGGGCCGTCCATCAATGATGATCCGACCGTCTCTGTAGAGGGCACGATGTCCCTCTCGTCTGGCCTGGAGGACACGTGGCATGCATGCCCGTCTGTGCTCTACCTACATCCGTGTGAGGTCGTCATCCAAATAGATGGGGGTGCCCGGTGTAGTGCGTAGTACCGCCCGTCGTCTGAGAAAGTCTCTCCTCCTGGCCTCATCTGAGAACTGAAGGATAAGTGCTCTGCTCCGTGTGGTGTCCCGTCCTGCTCTCCATACTCTGGTGAAAGGGAGAGGCTCATCCGCGCAGTATCCAAGTAATGTGCACAAGCGACGCCCGTCCTTCTCTGGTGATCCGTCTGTCTTTGTGAGGCCGGAGACGCGAACATTGAGCCTACGGGCCTGTCGCATCCGCTCCTCCTCAATGGTGGTATGCACTATGTGGATCTCCTCATGGTGGTTGTTCTTCTTTGCCTCCTGTCGAAGGTTCTTTTTGACAACCTCGACCCATCCATCTCTCTTAGTCTCAAGCTCGTTCTGCACCACCTCCATACACTCCTTCTTGATAGTCACCCGAATGTCCTCTAGATGTGGAGCGATCTCCCCCTCCTCGTGCATGCTGTCCAGTTTCGTTTTCATATCAGTAAGCGCAGTGTGCAACTCCTCCAGGTCCCGTGAGTGCTGTTTGCGGGTAGCGAGAAGCTCTTCCCGAAGGGATTCGTTTTCCTTCTCCAGGGTACAGGCAGAGGGCGGGGCAGAGGCGTGCATGCAGCGGGCGGGGCAGAGAGAGGCGCGAGTAGCGGGAAGGGAGAGGCGGTGGGCGCGCGAAGCGGGCAGGGCAGGGCAGGGGGCCGAGCAAGGCGAGGCAGAGAAGGCGGGGCAAGAGGCAGAGCAGGGCGCGGCAGGGCGGGGCAGAGGCGAAGCAGGGCCGCGGCTAGGGTTTCGGACCACAGCAGCAGACGACGGGGGGGGGAGAGAGAGAGAGAGAGAGAGAGAGAGAGAGAGAGAGAGAGAGAGAGAGAGAGAGAGAGAGAGAGAGAGAGAGAGAGAGAGAGAGAGAGAGAGAGAGAGAGAGAGAGAGAGAGAGAGAGAGAGAGAGAGAGAGAGAGAGAGAGAGAGAGAGAGAGAGAGAGAGAGAGAGAGAGAGAGAGAGAGAGAGAGAGAGAGAGAGAGAGAGAGAGGGAGAGAGAGAGAGAGGAGAGAGAGAGAGGGAGGAGAGGAGGAGGGAGGAGAGAGAGGAGAGAGAGAGAGAGAGAGAGAGAGAGAGAGAGAGAGAGAGAGAGAGAGAGAGAGAGAGAGAGAGAGAGAGAGAGAGAGAGAGAGAGAGAGAGAGAGAGAGAGAGAGAGAGAGAGAGAGAGAGAGAGAGAGAGAGAGAGAGAGAGAGAGAGAGAGAGAGAGAGAGAGAGAGAGAGAGAGAGAGAGAGAGAGAGAGAGAGAGAGAGAGAGAGAGAGAGAGAGAGAGAGAGAGAGAGAAAGAAAGAAAGAAAGTCATATTAACGTCTTTTGGAGGCCAAACTTGGCCTATGAGACAAAAGCCATGTACAAGTGTAGTAACCATGTGTAGAAAATGAAATGAAATAAACACAAAGCTATCAAGGGCTGGTAAAAGGCTGGAGAGAAGTGGCTATGACTCAGCAGATAGTGGCCACCTAATACAAGGGGATCCATAATATGAGTGAGCAAAACACCCTAGCTACTGGTGATGGGGGGAGGTGGGTGTAGTATGAGGTACATCGGAGGTGGTCTGAGTGCCTCCTGAAGGAAGACAGTCCAGAGGGTGGTGGAACGCCTATGCTCCATCATGTGGTCGTAGGCTGTCCTGATATGTGAGATATCCTCCTGATATAGTCGCGGTCGACGATATCCTACCATGCGTGGTCGGCGTCGTGCTCTCTGAGCTGCTGCCTGGTGGAGAGTGAGCCATGTAGAAGGACCTCTCTGATCTAGCTCCGCTCACTGAACGAACTGGGTAATGGTCTGCGGGGTACTCACCCGCGGCTGATGTGTGGGCTGTAGTGACTGCTCTCCCCTCTCGTATGCTGCTGTAAGGAAGCGCCCCAAGCGTCGCTGGTCTCCCATGGTCATGCACAACTCGAGTGACTGCTCTAGCTGGAACTGTGCTCGTAGGTCTAAGTATGCTCGGCATCTGATAACAAAATGCTCCTCACTCTCTACCTCTGTCTGGCATACGGGGCACCACCTCTCCTCACGGGGGACTCTTGTGGACAGACCCCTCTCAATCTCGAGCTGATGTGATGAGACCCGGAGCTTCCCAATGACGACTCGGAGGTGGTGGGGAAGGTATGTCTGCATGTATCTCGGGATCTCGATGAAGCCCGCGTCCGATATATGTAGAAAATCCTCCCAGTAATAGAGCATTTTCGGTGGCAATGTATCCCTAGGGCTCACCCATGTCCTCTGTATGTATGTATGCCATATCTCCTGACGAATGACCCTATTCCTCTCTTGATGAGAGAGCGAATAGGTGGGTGCATGTGAGTCGTACTATAGTGGTGGTAGCCTGTCTATTTCAAAGCCATGGTGGGCCAGCCAGTCTCGTGTATGTGCATACCATGAAGAGGTGTCGCCTCCTAATGCCATATCACGTGATGCCTGGAGAGCACGATAAGCAATGCGCTCTGTATCCATGCTCCGAAGTCTATGTACTAGGCATACTGTCTGGAACAGTGCCTCAACTAGCATCAGTGGTGCAGCGAGCTCTGCTCTAATGATATCATGCGGTACTGAAGGCTTGCTGCGGATAAGTCTGGCAATCATGAGGATCTGTGGCCTCTCTAATGCTGTCCATACTGATGTAGCTAATCCCGGCCCCCAAATGGCTGCCCGATACATGAGCGCTGGCGTAACCAAAGTGTCAAAGAGCCACCCCTTTGTGCGGGGCTCTTGAAAATATTCCTGGTGGCAGTGTCTCTCCATCAAAGCTAGTGCTGCGTACCCACGTGTGATGCGGTCACGAGCTTCCTGAGACATAGAGAAGACCCTCGATGCTGCTGTAAATGTCACTCCGAAGTAAACATATGATCCGACCACCTGGATCGGTCCACCTGCTCCTCTGAACAAACTATGTCTGCGCACCTGTGCAGATGTATGAAAGATCATGACCTTGGTTTTACCAAGGTTCACAGATAACCCTCTGTGTCTGCAAAAGTCATCTAGGCAATGTAGATGATGCTGTAGACCTTGTGTAGACTCTGAAACCAATACAATATCATCAGCGTATAAAAGAATATGGACAGTGGCTCCCCGTACCTCAATGCCATCTCCCCCCTGCTGCAACTGTATGAAGTCCACTATCTCATCAATGTAGAGACCAAAGAGGGTGGGTGAAAGAGGGCATCCTTGCTTCACCCCGATAGTGCTAGCAAGTGGATGAGATAAGCCCCTTGGGCATCTAACTCTACCAGATACTCTCTCGTATAAGGCGTAGATCCCCCATATCATCTCCTCCGGAGCTCCAATATCAAGTAGTCGTCTGAAGAGTTGGTCCCTGGGAACAGTGTCAAATGCTTTGCGGAAGTCCACAAAGCAACAATATAATCTCATCTTTCTCACCCTTGCCTGGTCAATCAAGCATCGCAAAGTGAAGATGTGGTCAATAGTAGAGTAATCTCGTCTGAAACCTTCCTGTCCTGGAGCCCTGATACCCTTCCTCTCAGCGAGAGTACTCAACTCTGTCTCTAGTACTGCCCCATATAACTTGGCCAATATAGGGCATATCATGATCGTCCGGTATGTACCTGGATCCATAGTCCATGAGTCCGGGAACCCTTCAACCAATGCACGGTTGAAGAGGTGGGCAATGAGCGGTGTGAGAGTCGTGCCTCCATAGATGAGGTGCTCTGCATGTAAACCGAAATGGTCATGGGCCTTGCCATGCTGTAGCCGGGCAATAGCGTGTCCCACCATAGTGGGTGTGAAGAAGTAAGAGGTAGTAGGACGTGAGCTCTGCGGTCTGGGGATGGGGGGCTGGTCTGGGATCTCGTATAGACTCTGTGCATAGATATGCCAAGTGCTCGGCTCTCGGATAGGTGTCTGCTGTCTCCTCTCTCTCAAATGTCGCCATGCCACTCCACTCTCTCGACTCCTGAGCAAATGGTAAATATCCCAATACTGTCTCTCCTCCCAATCTCGCCGTTTGCGGCAGTAAGGCTCTGCATGCGACGCTGTGCCTGTGTGTGTGTTATATCTCCCCTATGCTCTAAAATCTGGAGGTGCTTCCGTAGCTCACGACAATCTGCATCATACCAACGGTTCTGGGGCATGGATCCTGTGCGTGGAGGGTGCCTATGTGTGCGGTGTGGGAAGCTGTGGAGAGCAGAGTCCTGTAGGATGGTGATGATCTGTGATGTAAGTGTGTCCAAAGGTGAGAGTGGATCGAGGGAGAGTAGGCGGGTGTGTAAATGGTGTGCATAAACGTTTGAGAGTGTCTCAGTGGGTGAGGGAGGGTCTAATGGAATGGGAGATGAGAGTGTGAGTGTGATAAATGTATGGTCAGCACCAAGTGGACGTCGTCCAATACTAAGTGAGGGGATGAGTGAAGCTCCAGAGATGGTACCCAAAATGTAGTCGACTCTGCTCTCACTTCCGCCATGAGGGAAGCAAGTAAATCCGCCCGAACTTGGCCAACGATTCATCCCGTTATATATAACGAGATGATGTCGGCTGCCTAGCTCGAGTAGATGTCCGCCATGGCTAGTGGTGTCCTGACCCATATCTGCCGATACTCTACTGGTGCTCATCTCATCCGGGTCTCTGGCCCTCATGAGATGTGGGTGATCCATGTCATATGCCTCGCACTGATGTGACTGAGTGCGGCCATTGAAGTCCCCCATAAGGAAGACTTCACCTAGTGTGCTGTAATGTAGTATCTCCTCTGAAAGCGCTGTGTATGGTGAGTCTCTGTCTCTGGTCGGTCGGCCAAGATTCTGTCCTGCGTATCGAGACCCGCCTAGTGGGAAGTAGCATATAGCAATGTAAATCCACCTCCCCTGTGCTATCTCCATGCGAACCCACATGTATCTTGCCTCCTCATCTCTACCTATAATATGGATCCGGCTCTGTATCTCCTGTCGAAATATGATGGCCACTCCTCCCGATGCTCGCGTTGTACTCTGTCTTGTCGTGGTCTTGAATGCAGATTCCCAATGAAATCCTGCAATGCGTGGTAGACCTCTCTCTGGGCTCTCATGGGCCTCAGTGATGCAAGCAAAGTCATGTGACTTCAAGATGTCCTCGAGTCTGTCTGGCCGTGTCCAGAGTGCCCCGTTGCAGTTCCACACTGCTCCTCTAAGTGGTGCCTCCTGATGTAGTGATGTCTCATAGGCCGCGTGGCCCTATTTGATAGGGAGTCCGTCTATGAAGACCTTACCATCGCGGTAAAAGGCCTTCCTTCCCTCTCGGCGCTCCTCGAGTATCTGTGGCATGCAAGAACGTGGATGTGCTACCTGCATCCTCGTGAGTTCCTCATCCATGTAAAGGGTGCCGCCCGGTAATCCACGTAATATTGATCGGGAGAGAGAGAGAGAGAGAGAGAGAGAGAGAGAGAGAGAGAGAGAGAGAGAGAGAGAGAGAGAGAGAGAGAGAGAGAGAGAGAGAGAGAGAGAGAGAGAGAGAGAGAGAGAGAGAGAGAGAGAGAGAGAGAGAGAGAGAGAGAGAGAGAGAGAGAGAGAGAGAGAGAGAGAGACTAGGTTTGAACTAGGGTTAGGTACAGATTAGGGTTAAGGTTTCAAGAGGATCCTAAAAAAGAGGAGGTTCAGGGTCGGCAAGGATTGGCTTAGGGTTAGGCTTAGGTTTCTTAGGGTTTGAGATTAGGGTTAGGTTAAGGGTTGAGTTCTCAAGTTAAGGTTAGGGTTCAGGTTCGGTTTAGGGGTAGGTTTAAGGTTAGGTTTAGGAATGCTAGGAGGCTCAAGACGATGGTGTTGGAACTTGGGGGCGACGAAGGGGGGCAGATCCATGGTCGATCTCTACACAAGTCCTAATGGGCAGAGGGCTGACGGTTGACGCGGTCAGAGGGCAGAGGGCTTCAGGAGGGGCAGAGGAGGTGGACGGGTTTAGGGTTTTGTGCAGCAGGTCGACGGGATGAATGGGGGCAGCCGGTCGCGAGAGAGAGAGGTTCTGAATGCATGCGCTTCTCCTAATCGGACGGTATGGTGCAGAGCTTGCGACCGGTTTAGGGTTTCGAATTCGACGGTCTGCTGCGACAGAGGCAGTGGCGGGAGACTGCGACAGAGACCTGCGATGGGTTTAGGGTTTCGAATGTCTGCTGCGACAGAGACAGTGGAGGGAGCTTCTGCTGCGACAGAGACAGTAGAGAGAGAGAGAGAGAGAGAGAGAGAGAGAGAGAGAGAGAGAGAGAGAGAGAGAGAGAGAGAGAGAGAGAGAGAGAGAGAGAGAGAGAGAGAGAGAGAGAGAGAGAGAGAGAGAGAGAGAGAGAGAGAGAGAGAGAGAGAGAGAGAGAGAGAGAGAGAGAGAGAGAGAGAGAGAGAGAGAGAGAGAGAGAGAGAGAAAGAAAGAAAGTCATATTAACGTCTTCTGGAGGCCAAACTTGGCCTATGAGACAAAAACCATGTACAAGTGTAGTAACCCTGTGTGGAAGATAAAATGAAATAAAAGGTATATCGCTACACAAAGCTATATAGGGCTGGAAAAGGCTGGGGAGATGTGGCTCTGACTCTGCAGATAGTGGCCACCTAATACATGGGGGGATCCAAAATGTGAGTAAAACGCCCTAGCGACAAGTGATGGGTGGAGGTGGGTGTAGTATGTGGTACATCGGTGGTGGTCTGAGTGCCTCCTGAAGGAAGACCACCCAGGGGGTGGTGGTACGCCTATGCTCCATCATGTGGTCGTAGGCAATCCTGATGCGTGAGACATCCTCCTGATATAGTCGTGGTCGACGATATCCGCCCATGCGTGGTCGGCGCCGTGCTCTCTGTGCTTCTGCCTGGTGGAGCGTGAGCCCTATAGATGGACCTCTCTGATGTAGCTCAACTCGCTGAAAGAACTGGGTAATGGTCTGCTGGGTACTCACCCGTGGCTGATGTATGTACTGTAGTGACCGCTCTCGCCTCTCGTATGCTCCTGTGAGAAAGCATCCCAAGCGTCTCTGGTCTCCCATAGTCATGCACAGCTGGAATGACTCCTCGATCTGGAACTGTGCTCGTAGGTCTAAGTATGCTGGACATCTGATAACAAAATGCTCCTCACTCTCTACCTATGTCTGGCATACTGGGCACCACCTCTCCTCACGGGGGACTCCCCTGGACCGACCCCTCTCAATCTCGAGCTGATGTGATGAAACCCGGAGCTGCCCAATGACGACTCGTAGGTGGTGGGGAAGGTAGGTCTGCATGTATCTCGGAATCTCGATGAAGCCCGTGCCTGATATATGTAGAAAATGCTCGCGGTAGTAGAGCATTTTCGGTGGCAATGTACCCCTAGGGCTCACCCATGTCCCCTGTATGTATGTATGCCATATCTCCTGACGAATGATCCTATTCCTCTCTTGATGAGAGAGCGAGTAGGTGGGTGCATGAGAGTCGTACTGTAGTGGTGGTAGCCTGTCTATGTCAAAGCCATGGTGGGCAAGCCAGTCTCGTGTCTGTGCATACCATGAGGAGGTGTCGCCTGCTAATGCCATATCACGTGATGCCTCGAAAGCACGATAAGCAATACGCTCTGTATCCATGCTCCGAAGTCTGTGTAATAGGCATATTGTCTGGAATAGTGCCTCAACTAGCATCGGTGGTGCAGCGAGCTCTGCTCTAATGATGTCATGTGGTACTGAAGGCTTACTGCGGATAAGTCTGGCAATCATGAGGATCTGTGGCCTCTCTAATGCTGTCCATACTGATGTAGCTAATCCTGGTCCCCATATGGCTGCCCCATACATGAGCGCTGGCGTAACCAAAGTGTCAAAGAGCCACCCCTTTGTGCGGGGCTCCTGAAAATATGCCTGGTGGCACTGTCTCTCCATCAAAGCTAGTGCTGCGTACCCACGTGTGATGCGGTCACGGGCTGCCTGAGCCATAGAGAAGACTTCTGATGCTGCTGTAAATGTCACCCCCAAGTAAACATATGATCCGACCACCTCGATCGGTCCACCTGCAGCTGTGAACAAACTATGTCTGCGTACCTGTGATGATGTATGAAAGATCAAGACCTTGGTTTTACCAAGGTTCACAGATAACCCTATGTGTCTGCAAAAGTCATCTAGGCCGTGTAGATGATGCTGTAGGCCTTCTGCAGACTCTGAAACCAATACAATAGACTCTGAAACCAATACAATATCATCAGCGTATAAAAGAATATGAACAGTGGACCCGTGTACCTCAATGCCATCTCCCCCCTGCTGCTGTATGAAGTCCACTATCTCATCAATGTAGAGACCAAAGAGGGTGGGCGAGAGAGGGCATCCTTGCTTCACCCCGATAGTGCTAGCAAGTGGATCAGATAAGCCCCCTGGACATCTGACTCTACCAGATACTCTCTCGTATAAGGCGTAGATCCCCCATATCATCTCCTCCGGAGCTCCGATGTCAAGTAGTCGTCTGAAGAGTCGATCCCTAGGAACAGTGTCAAATGCTTTGCGGAAGTCCACAAAGCAACAATATAATCTCCTCTTCCTCACCCTGGCCTGGTCGATCAGGCATCTCAGAGTGAAGATGTGGTCAATGGTAGAGTAATCTCGTCTGAACCCTGCCTGTCCTAGAGCCCTGATGCCCTTCCTCTCGGCGAGAGTACTCAACTCTGTCTCTAGTACGGCCCCATATAACTTGGCCAATATAGGGCCAATCATGATCGTCCGGTATGTAGCTGGATCCATAGTGTCACCTGACTTATGAATGGGCACTATGGTGTGCTCAATCCATGAGTCTGGGAACCCTTCAACCAATGCACGGTTGAAGAGATGGGCAATGAGCGGTGCAAGAGTCGTGCCTCCATAAATGAGGTGCTCTGCCTGTAAACCGAAATGATCATGGGCCCTGCCATGCTGCAGCCGGGCAATAGCGCGTCCCACCATAGTGGGTGTGAAGAAGTGAGAGGTAGTAGGACGTGAGCTCTGCGGTCTGGGAATGGGAGGCTGGTCTGGGATCTCGTATAGGCTCCGTGCATAGCTATGCCAAGTGCTCGGGTCTCGGATACGTGTCTGCTGGCTCCTCTCTCTCAAATGTCGCCATGCCACTACACTGTCTCGACTCATGAGCAAATGGTAAATATCCCAATACTGTCTCTCCTCCCAATCCCGCCGTTTGCGGCGAGTAAGGCTCTGCATGCGACGCTCTGCCTGTGTGTGTGTAATATCTCCTCTATGCTCTAAAATCCGTAGGTGCTTCCGCAGCTCGCGACACTCTGCATCATACGAACGGTTCTGGGGCATGGATCCTGTGCGTGGAGGGTGCATATGTGTGTGGTGTGGGAAGCTGCGGAGAGCTGAGTCCTGTAGGATGGTGGTGATATGTGATGTGAGTGTGTCCAAAGGTGAGCATGGATCGAGGGAGAGTAAGCGGGTGTGTAAATGGTGTGCATAAACGTGTGAGAGCTCGTGTGTGAAGTGTATCGTGGTATGTATCTCAGTGGGTGAGGGAGGGTCTAAGGGAATCGGAGATGAGAGTGTGAATGTGATAAATGTGTGGTCTGCACCGAGTGGGCGTCGTCCAATACTAAGTGAAGGGATGAGTGAAGCTCCAGAGGTAGTACCCAAAATGTAGTCGACGGTGCTCTCACCTCCCCCGTGAGGGAAGCAAGTAAATCCGCCTAAACATGGCCAACGATTCATCCCGTTGTATATAACGAGATGATGGCGGCTGCCTAGCTCGAGTAGATGTCTGCCATAGCCGGTGGTGTCCTGACCCGTATCTGCTGATACTCTGCTGGTGCTAATCTCAACCGGGTCTCTGGCCCTCATGAGATGTGGGTGATCCATGTCGTATGCCTCGCACTGATGCGACTGAGTGCGGCCATTGAAGTCCCCCATAAGGAAGACTTCACCTAGTGTGCTGTAATGTAGTATCTCATCTGAAAGCGCTGTGTATGGTGAGTCTCTATCTCGGATCGGTCCCCCAAGATCCTGTCCTGCGTATCGAGATCCGCCTGGTGGGAAGTAGCATATAGCAATGTAAATCGAGCTCCCCTGTGCTATCTCCATGCGAACCCACATGTATCGTGCCTCCTCATCTCTACATATAATATCGATCTGGCTCTGTATCTCCTGTCGGAATACGATGGCCACTCCTCCCGATCCTCGCGCTGTACTCTGTCTCGTCGTGGTCCTCAATGCAGATTCCCAATGAAAACCTGCAATGCGTGGTAGACCTCTCTCTGGGCTCTCGTGTGTCTCTGTGATGCACACAAAGTCATGTGATGCCAGGATCTCCTCGACTTTGTCTGGTCGCGTCCAAAGTGCCCCGTTGCAGTTCCACACTGCTCCTCTGAGTGGTGTCTCGTGGTGTAGTGATGTCTCATAGGCCGCATGGCCCTATTTGATAGGGCGTCCATCTATGAAGACCTTACCATCACGGTAAAAGGCCTTCCTCCCCTCTCGACGCGCCTGGAGTATCTGTGGCATGCAAGCGCGTCGGTGTGCCACTTGCATACGCGTGAGGTCCTCGTCCATGTAGAGGGTGCCGCCGGGTAGTCCACGTAGTATTGCTCGACGTCTAAAAAAGGCGGTCCGTGCCTCCTCAGAACTCATCTTGAGGATGAGTGCCCGCAAACGCGATGTATCCCTCCCAACCCTCCATGCGTCTGTGTAGGGCATGCTCTCGTATCCAAGTCGACGGCAAATGTCAGTGGCGTCTGCCTCGGGTGATACCCCTTCGGGTAGGCCCGTAATCCGAATGTGAAGTCTTCGAGTGTGTCGAAGCCTCTCCTCCTCAAGTGTATCCTGGACTCGTGTGAGCTCTTCTTTCTGCACGTCTTCCCTAACTTCCTTCTTAACCCTTTTGTGTACTACTTCCACCCATGACTCTCGAGTAGATTCTACCTCCGTTTTGATTTCGTTCTTTATTTCTTCCTTGAGTATCTCCACGTTGGAGATCTCCCCCTCTTCTTTCATGTGCTCATAAGCTGTCCTCCAATGGTCTCTTTCTTCTGTGAGAGTCTTCACTTGTTCTTCCAGTCCTTTGACTTTATTCATGACTTGTTCTTCGAGCCCTTTGAACTTTTCCATCATCTTTCGTATCTCCATATTGAGGTTGCGGTCTGCTTCCTTTTTGGCCTCTTTGAGAGCTTTAGCAATAAGGTCGTCCACTTCCTTCAGGTCCATGGGAGCCATTTCAAGGTTTAGGATTAGGGCTCGGGTTAGGGTTAGGGTTAGGGTTAGGGTTTCAAGCTAGGTTCGGACTAGGATTAGGCTTGGCTAGGATTAGGATTTTGGGAAGGTCATAAGGAGGGGGGGGGGGGGTGTTTTCGGGCACGTTTGTGGAGAGGGTCATGGTTAAGGTTAGGATTAGGTTTTTTGTTTTAAGTTTAGGGTTTTTCTAGGGTTAGGTTTTTCGGGTTGAAGGCGGGCGGCATGGGCAAGACTGGCGCTGAGGGAGGCAACGGAGGCAACACGAAGGGGGTATTGCCGAGGGGGGGGGGTCGAAGGGGTGGGTAGGGCGAAAGGGGGCAGGGGGAGGGTGGCGGGAACGGTGGAGGCCGAGCGAGTGGCAAGCGGGTTGCAGGCGCCTGGCGGGCTGGGGGCGCTTCTAGGGTTTCGCAGGGCAGAGAGAGTGGGTTTCGGGGGGGCGCTGCTAGTGTTTCGCAGGGAAGAATGGCGGGGAGGGAGGGAGGGAGGGAGGGGGAGGGAGGGAGGGAGGGAGGGAGGGAGGGGGGGGGGGGTTGGGGGGAGGGAGGGAGGGAGAGAGAGAGGGGGAGAGAGAGAGGGGGAGGGAGGGGGGGGGAGAGAGAGAGAGAGAGAGAGAGAGAGAGAGAGAGAGAGAGAGAGAGAGAGAGAGAGAGAGAGAGAGAGAGAGAGAGAGAGAGAGAGAGAGAGAGAGAGAGAGAGAGAGAGAGAGAGAGAGAGAGAGAGAGAGAGAGAGAGAGGGCTATGCCTAGTGGAAGAGTGCTTGGCACTATTATATGCAAACTCTACTATAGGTAAGTACTCTTCCCAATTAATTTGCCTTTCATTCATATATGCATATCTTCTAGGATTTGGTTAACCCTTTTTGTTTGTCCATCTGACTGTGGATGCTCAACCATACTCATGCTAAGTTTCGTGTCCAATCTCTTCAAGACCATTCTCCAAATTAGATACGATAGTATCCCATATTCTCTTATCTTTCCCTTGCATCATGTTGGTATTCAGACCTTAGAATACCAACATTTGGTATCAAAGCTGCTTCCAACATATGACATACACACTTAATCAAGATGAGTAGAGATTTGAGAATTAGACAATTAAGTCACATGTTTATTTATCAGTGTGGAGTATGAAGCTCATGATCTGTTAGCAGCCAAACACTCTCGGAAGAATGAAGATACTTGTTATGTTGCAGAAGATTAGAAGATTATGAAATCCTAAAATGCTTTCATCAAAGTTTTTTGTTATGATGTAATAGGATCAGCTAACCTTATTCCAGATTATGGGAAGCTGATGAGTGGCAGTGAAAGCTATTGGCATCTACAGTGCTAGTGAAAAGGGGTTCAGATTATTTGTTTCAAACACAGATATTGATGTTATGGGAGCAATGCTAAATCATTGAAGATTAGATTTATGATAAGAAGGAAGAGATTCCAGATTTCATAAAGGCATATGATTCTGAATTTTTCAGAAGGAATTCGGACGTTTACATTCAGCCATACAAGGGGGGTGATGAGCCTTCCCAAACCCTAAGTGATACTGGTGAAGAGAGAATTTCATTACCTACATGAGTACCTAGTCCATCATCAGTACCTCTTGAAGTTTTGACTTATGAAGTTGGAGAAGGTTCTAGAGCTCTAGAAGAAAGAGATACTTAAGAACTAGAAGATATACCACCACTTTTTACAATTTAGGAATACACCAAAGTGGTTATATCAAACATGGAAGGACGGTGGTATACAGGAATACACAGGAAGAGCTAGAAGTCAGACCTGGAGACAAAAAAAAGACCAGGTAAATTATGCAAAATATTTTGAGGATCATAATAGTTTAGCTCTTACTTCATTCAAGAATGAACCAGGTAGTGTTCAAGATGCACTACAAAGTGATATGATTGTCACAAGTCCTAGGATTCAGTTCAAATACAGAGATGAGTGTATCTATATGACATAGCATAAGAGATAGCAGATTCAGAGTCAATTCATGCTACATATATTGTCGAGCAGTGATTGCTTGATGTATCTAGTTTGCATATCTTCTCAGGTATTATGGTTCATATTCAGCAAATTCAGATTTTTGAAGTTTGAAGAAGTTCAAATTCAGTTTTGAAGAACAATCTTGAAGATAAAGTTTGAAGGGCAATTCTGAAGGACAAGTTTGAAGCTTATGTCAGTTTGCAGGAGAATGAAGTTGCATGTCCAGTTCAGTTTGTACCAATATGACATTGAAGGGGGGATTGTTGGAAAACAATGTCACATTAGTCCAAATCCTTATTAGGGCAGAAACCCTAATTTTGGTACTTAGTCATTTTTGGCACAAAATTTGGGTAAAATTTTTATGATCCTATCTTGTAGAGCTTGATGAGAGCTATCTAATGGTATAGGACATTCAGTCATTAGACATCAGATTTGGGAGAAAACCCTAACCAAAGCTACTTAAAATAGCGATTAAAAAAAGCTAAAAATAACGATAGATAAAAAGCTATGCCAAAGTTAGCGATTAAAAAAAAAAAAGGCGATCAGCTTTTTCCGATTTGTTTTTTTTTTAGCAAGGCTTCAAGTTCTATATAAGAAGGTCATTAGGCACTTGTTTAGACATCCTCTACCATCTAAGGATCAGCCGTTAGGCTGAAATTTTGAAGGTCTTGCTCATAGTTAGTAAGGTACGATCCGTACGATTCGTACCGTACGTATTAGTACGGTACTACGTACGTACCCTAAGATTTGGGGCTTCCCGTACGATATTCGTACGTTCATAAGGTACGATTTTTTTTTTGGCTGAAAATAATATATTTTATATTTGAAATGATAAACATCATGTTTATGAATAACATACATCAAAATAAAGGTAAAAAACTTCATTTAGCTATATTTAATCATGTGGGATATTGTCGTCATATCGAGGAATTGGATATATCAATATCTACTTAGAAGTTAAAACTTAGAACTTAGAAGTTAGTACTATCATTTATGATTTATGTTAAAAACAAAAATCATGCTATCAATTTTCAAACTTCATTCATGACACATGTACATACTACATACATCTAGATTCTACATGATACCATCATACCAAAATGATAAATCTAGCTTCAAATCATAACAAAGTTTCAAACATGATCATCGTGATTCATGAATCATCACCAAGAATACATGAAATAACAAGATGATAAGTCACAAGTCTAGAGTGATGAATAGTAAATATTAAAAAACTAAAAGCCAATGAAAAACATCATCAATCATCATAATGTCCAATGTCAATAAAGTGTCAATAAAGTGACATGATACATCAATCACTCATCATCCATCTCATCAATATCACTATCATCAGAATTCTCATCAAGAGAATCCGATGATGTCATCTCATAAGTAGATGATGGTGGTGTGGGAGGATCACTGATAAGGTTCCCCTCATCATCAAAACGCGGGGATAGTGGAAGCTGCTGCAGCGATGATAATGTACTCCTCTGCCTCCTCGTGTATGTACTAGCCGGTGCTCGACTAGTGCTAGCTCCATCCCCGTGTGAAGTGGTTGATGCACGCCGGATAATCAATCCCTTCCCGCGACCACGGACTCCTCTGACCCTTCTTCTGCTATGGCCCCTTGTTTGCCTCACATCTATAGAGCAAAGCTCTCTATATAGATCGGCAAAAAGAAGCTCTTCCTCATCTTGAGGCACATCATGTGATGGAAGAGGAGTGTCTTTCAGGGAAGGCCAAAATTTGTCCACATTCACCTAAACAAAAAAGAGAATCAAAACATGAATTAGCATAACATGGAAGCCTACAACATTGAAAGCTGAAATTTTATGCAAGCAGCAAATGATAAAGCTACTTACTTGTTTGAGAGTCTCCATGTTAGGGATATTTTGTAGCATCTTAAGATTTGTACGACAATATATTAACTTTTCCATTTGATGAGGACTAAGTCTATTCCTCACCTTTGTGTGGATGAGAGAGAAAGCACTCCAATTTCTCTCACATGCACCGGATGAGCAATCTTGAGATAACACTTTAAGAGCATATGTGAATAATGTAGTGAATGCAAAACCAAAATTTTGCCACCAAAAGAGTGGTTTTACCATTGATTCTCTATCCCAACATGTAGGAAAAAGAAAGGCAGGATTTCCCCTCTCATCCATATAACAATTAATTTGCTCCAACATGTCATTATGTAGATGTGTGGGAACTACACGTGACATATATTGAAGACGATCCGATAATAATTCCACATCATCATATAATCGGGTGCTTTTGAATGCCGGATGCAATAAACCTGCAAACCCATGGATAGGCCGATGCATCCATGTCCATCTTCTCATTGTTGCCTAAAAAAAAAGAAAGAGGGTTAAATATTAAAATTTAATAATAAGAATGAATTATGAGATGAAAATTATAATACACACACACACACACACAAACACACACACACACACACACACACACACAAACACACACACACACACACACACAAAAACACACACACACACACACACACACACACACAAAAACACACACACACACACACACACATCAAAATATCTTACCTCAAGTACTTCATCTCTTTGCTCCTCGGTGACAAGAGTGCATTCCCTTATCTCTTGCATAGCTCTTCTCATGATATGGATGAGAAGACCGAGAGTAGCACCTTCACAATCCGTCATGCGTAGAGCTTTGTAGATAGGTGTGATGACACCTAAAATAGCTCTCACACCATCCCAAAAGCTCTCATCCAAACATAACCTTTGCATGCTTTTTGACTCCTCCGATGTGCTCTCGTCCCACTCGATCCAAAAGGTAGATACCACCGTTTGTCGTAGAGGCACTTTCACTTCAAGCAACCTTGAAAGGACAATCCACATGTATGCAAAGCGTGTGGTGGCGGGCTTCTTTATTTCAAGCTTGCTATGCTCTCTAAACATAGCCAACACTTTCACTTTTTGTGTGAAAAATGTAACTATGTTCGAGGCTTGTAGTGTGCAAGCTTTCACCCATGTTAGCTTTCCAATATCCTCTATGAGCAAATCAAGACAATGAGTTGCACATGGAGTCCACACAATATGTGGATACTCACCCTCCAAAAGCTGCCCCATATGCCTACAATTGCTTGCATTATCGGTGACAACTTGCACTACATTTGATGAACCCACCTATGCATAAAATCCATAAATTAGTGTCAAAATATCAAAATGAAATTAAAATAAAATAAAAATTTAAAACTTACTTCTTCAATGGCCTTCTTGATATGCCGATAGATGAACACTCCGGTTGTCTTCTTTCCCTTCTTTCCAACCTCAACGGCACGTAGGAAAAAAGTACCAATAGGGCATGACACAAGAATATTAATTATGCCTCTATTTTTTCTATCTCTCCATCCATCCGAGAGGATAGTGCATCCATACCTAAACCATTTCTCACGCATAGGGGCAAGTGAGAGATCTATTCTTTTCTTCTCCTCATCAATCTTGGTTGTCCTCATATCGGAGTAGCTAGGTCCACTCCATCCTTGGCATGGACCCACTTCACTAATTGCTTTCACCATAGTCTTCCATTGGTTTGAATTAAGAAGATTAAATGAGAGATTTTCCATAATTACCGTTCTTGCAATCTCTATGTCGGCTATCTTTTGTTTCTCTTTGATCCATGTGAGAGAGGACCTTACATGCCCGGGAGCTTGCCCTAATCCACTTTGCCTCATTGATTGTGACTCCCTTTGTAATGGTGATTGGGAGGATGAACCAACATTTGAGTCATGAAAATGTGACTCCTCTTCATGTGAAGAAGTAGAGACCGTTGCACGAGAAGAATGGCTTGCATATCCTCTTACCGATGTAGGTAATGTGCTAGGAGATCCCATCATTTTTTGCCTAATCTCGGATGCAATATGATCGGGAATTTCCTTGCATGCGGCCACTTGCCCTCCAAGCTTGCTTATGTGTTGAAGTAGCCTTGTGGCCCCGCTTGTGTATCGCTTGCCACAATATTTGCAAGTCCAATGATGGGAATTGGACTTCTTTGTGTCTTTCTCCACCCCAACACGATGGAGATCAAAAGCCTCATGCTTTTCTCTCACCATGTTGCTTAGAGAAAGGCTAAAGCTGAACTAGAAGAGAAAGGTTTGAAGCGAGCTTGAGAAAGCTTGATAGAGCTTGAGATAGAGCTTGAGAGAGGCTAGAGCTTGAGGAATCTTAAGTGTGTATGTGTGACATGTGTGTTTGAAGATGGGCTTAGGTAGTAGACTCGTGAGCGAGCGGCTGCAGAAAAAACCCGAAAGCGCAAATGAACAGAAGTGAACCGAACGAAGAAGTTAGAAGTTCTTTAGGTCTTTTTTTTTTTCGGAAAAAAAATTCGTACGAA
>CM035443.1:17661944-17819444 GCA_020310875.1 Ceratopteris richardii | reverse complement strand
GTGTGATGGGGCAGTTCAATACTCATCTCATGTGTGGGTGTATGTGCATGGTCAGAACCATGTAGAGCACAACTGAAAATAGGAGAATTCATCGAGGTCTAATTAAAGGACATGTTAGCTGGTATCAAAAGCAAGATGTGACAAAACATACTACAACGAAGCCACTTGGTTGCATACAGATGCCTAGAAAGGGCTGGAGGCATGCAAAGGTGAGAAACTTGATTGCATACAGATGGTTGGAGGAATGTAAGAGTGGGAAATCAAGTTGTTACAACACATACAACAACAAGACTACCTGAGTGCATGTGGATGGATGCCTAGGAGGATTTGGAGGCACACAAGCTGTGACAACATATATACCAGAATGAATCCAGGTAAACCCCAAATTCACCCTCAAAGGAAAGTGCAACTACAAGCTCATGGTAGTCAACCACAAGACTACATAGCAAATCAGCTCCACTATGCACAGTATCGACTCAATACTATGACATCCCCACTAACGTCCTCAGTGCCCAATAGTGGGTATAGAGCTCAGAATGAATACATGCTCACACACACACCCCACAATGCACACACACCACGAGCATGAACTCACAAGAAGCTCTGCGAACTGAGTTTCTATCACTTCCGGAACAGATTCTATCACTGAGTTTCTATCACAACGCGCACACACCACGAGCATGAACTCACAAGAAGCTCTGCGAACTGAGTTTCTATCACAACATATACTACAACGAGGCCACTTGATTGCATACAGATGCCTCGAAGGGGCTGGGGGCATGCAAAAGTGAAAAATTGTCCTCTCTCTACTGGCACTGGAAGGTATGTAAAGTGGGCACCACATCTATTTATTCTTTATCTCTTCCGAACATCACATGCAGAGTTAGTGTTAAGAGCACATGCTTTGGTGCAAGCTTCTCCCAGTATGTGAGTACTCACAGAGGTAATGTATGATTAAAAATTTGGGTTCCATCCCCATGTACATGCACATAAGGGTTGAAGAGGGATTTATGTAACAGGGAACTCATTTAGAGTGCTAGGAGGGCCTCTTGAAGCTCACAAGGCCATCCTTGCGGAGGAGACTTCTGGGTCTCTTCATTCATCTCTTCAATAGCTATGCTCACATACATGCTTGGATTCTGACAGCCATCTTCTTATCTATGTGTTGGATCTAGATAATTTATTGGCTCAAAATAAAGTCCTTGAGGCAAGGTATAGGATATATGTTTCAAACATGAGACATTTGAAGTTTTACCAGTTTCATACAGATTCGGTAACTCTGGCAGATAATCTGCCTAGGCTTGCTAGCTCATAGCTTTGCAATTGAGTGTTCATTAAAAGAAAAAAAATTTCAGAGCTCCATAAACTGGAAGAGCAAGTCACAAGATGTTGCAGATGACAGAAAGTAGTACAAAACCGTTTGCAGATTTTAAAGAAGTAAAGAGTAGTTGGATTTGATTTCAACTTTGAAGACACTTTTTAGGATGCCCTGCACTTGTTTTGGGGCTGTCAATGTTCAAAATGGAGGTTTTTTTTTCTGTTCTAGGCTTGATGGGGAATTCCCAACACTCAACTTAAGGCTTGGAATCATACTTTGCTGCTTCGAGCTTTGGACAAGAATCAGGAACGTGGTAAGTCCTTTTGTTCCTTCTGCAATACCTTGAAAACCTTCTTTGAATTTGAATAGGTTAATTAATGTTATATGACACATGTATGGGAAAAATGAGGTGTGGTAATTCACACACATGTAAACGTAGCAAGGGATGAGAGAATGGTCAATACATATAAGAAAGTGAACATTGCATAGACCTTATGAAGAGTTTACAACTCACATGAGCTTTTGGAGAGGGCAATGAGTATTGAGTCATATCCCACAAACTCTTATCTATTTCGTTGATCTCATCTATGTCTTGATCAAATTAAAAGCTCAAATGATACTCCTTAACACTAACTTGACTCGTGCAAATGGAAATAGACCATACCCTCAATCGTATCTTGCAATGTTTGCATCATAAAAAATAAGAGAGTAGGTACTTTAATAGAGATTGGGAAGTACAAGGGAAGAAATTCTTTAAATGCCTAAAACTACATTATTCATGGGGGATGGTTTAGATTACAATACGCAATCTACAATTTTCTTGCAAAAAAGTGGCAAGTATTGCTTCCTCGAAGGAAGCCCTGTTAGAGTACAGGATCTGGAATTGAGTTCTTTTCTTGAAATTAGAACATATAAGTGGTGGGAAATATGTCTTTGGATTAGGCTAAACTTGTAATATTTCCTCCAACTGGCAAGAAAAGAAATCGGAAAGAATGGAGGAGGGCTATGTATAGTTAATAGCTTTTACTTATTATATTTCAAAATGTAGAAAAATAATTTTCAAAATATAGGGATTGTACATGTTCTAGAAGTTAGGAGAATTCATGAGGGGGGGGTGCATAAACCATTTTCACTTTAACACTAGATACAATTAAATATGTCCAATTATATGATGATCATACATGTGTAGGCATCATATATATCCCAAATGAAATGAAGCTTAGGTAGTGTAGATCCACTTGGTGATACACTCTTTGTTGAGTTTTTCTCTAAGCTTTTTCTTCTTCCTTGTGATGATTGTATGCTTCTAGAGTCTTGGAACTCCCAACACGCCTTGATGATTAGATATTCTCAAAATTGTTTGGCCTAATGATAAACTGAGCTAGGGTCATGTATAAATGATGCACCATTTTTTCTAGGATAACTAAATTTACAATGTTTGACTTGGCTAGCTTGATGCAGTTCAAACGACAAAGTAATTCTATAACCTAAGGGATTAGGTATTTTTTGATGGGAGTTTGTAGGGGGTTGGCAAGGCCATGAAAAGGGAACTCAAGAGAATGCACGTAAAATGGTAGAGGCCATTAAAGGTATTCAAAAAACAATGAAAGGGTTGTACGAGGATTGAATCTAAATCAATGAAAGGGCTGTACGAGGATAGCTTAGGTTTGAGTTCCTATGTTCGTTCAATGTGGTCGTCACATGAATTGATTGAATGGCATTGATCTATAGGAGGGATAAGTATGAGTAATACTTGATATTCCAGCAGGGTGATCATTACAAGGTTGTTTGGTTATGAGAGGTTATAATAAGGGATCACAAAAAGAGGTTTTTGTTCAATCTATTCCACATGAGCCAAAGAGAATACTATGTACTTGAGAGAAACAGATGAGGAGGCACCTAATAAAGTGGACAAATAGTTTAGAGGATAGTGCTAGATGGGAGTAGGTTAGCACCCTTCCGAGATAGTTTCCCAACTTTAGATTGCCTCGCCAAGAGTCTTCTTAAGGGGAAGGATACGGGGAAACATCATGGAGATATGACCATAAACATCAAATACATGGGGTTTAGCAGGATTACTTGGTCTATATTCTTTTTCACTTCCATTTGATACTTCCAATACCATTTTGGGGATAAAAATGGACTTAAGGGGAAGGAAATGTTATATGAGCACTTTAGAGTAGGGAGGTATAAACCCTCCCCTAGCCTCTTATAGATATGGACTCTCATAGAGTTTGAAAAAGGTTGTTCAACTTGAGAAGAAGGTCCAATAAAAAGTCAACTTTTAATGTAGGAATTCACGAGACAAAATGCATCTTGTAAAATAATTGTCTGAAATTTTTTGACATGTTAGGCCAATCGGGTAAAATAATCAAAACAATTGAGATTTGAATCTTGGATCCCTCTGTCAAACTTTGAATCAACTAGTGATGTATGGGATTTTTAAATTTGAAGTTGAATAGGGCTTGGACTTTGAGAGAAGACCATATCACCAACATCTCTACCAATCAAGCTATCTACTTGTATGTGCTAAGGACGAATGTTGTAAAAGTTGACAAAGAGCATAATGATGTGTGGGACAAAACTTAACCATCAAACCAACATCTCTACCAGTCACGTTATTCACCTGTACACACCAAGATAAGGGTGTGGAAATATTTCAAAAGGAGAAGCCCCAATTTCATGTGACATTTTGATTCAAGTATCCACCATGTTGCTTTTTCATGATTCAAATCAATTTATAAAGTGAATATTAGTAGAAGAGCTTGAATAGGAGATGCCTACGAATTTCTAAACATGAAGTAAATGTAAGTAATTATGTTTGGATGGATGACATATGCCATCTTCAAATTAGTGTGGTTTCTCTCAACTTATGTTTTCTTCTTGCTCTCAAGGTTCAAAGATCTTGAAGTAGGGGAAGGGAACTTATACATGTATTTGCTTTCACGCTAGTGAAGTGCAGTTCACAAGCCATTTCATATTTTTTTTGAAGTGATGTATTTGAGATCCAATAAAAGGATGTAAACATGGTTAAGATCCCTAATAACTTTGTATCTCACAATTTTTAAAGACAACACCATAAACAAAACTCAATAGGCCAATGAGTTTGAACCATAAAATTCCCAATCTAAAATTTATTATAATCATCAAAATAAAATATAATCATCAAAATAAAATATAATATTTTTAATTAAAGATCCTTATTATATTTTGATAATATTGGCACAATAGACCTTGTCTCTAATTGTCGTGAAAGTCCTTGATGTGATGAATAATTACAAGACTCCATGTTTGATACTTTCTTTGTGGCAAGTTTTTGTGTTCAGTCCACTTTGAGAAGTTTCCTCATCATGTAAAAAATTTAATATTATAAATTCCAAAAACTTAGAGTAATATCTTTGATAGTACATTACCTTGGTGCAATAATTAGATTGATTTTTGTGCGTTTAATTCTGCCATGAAACACATTATTTTTTGTCAAATATGTATTACTCACACAAGTGTGGTTCCTTCATGTGCTTCTTCACCCATGCAACTTCACACACATTATTGGATGCTTCTTTATACCATACATAATTTGATTAAGGAGTTAACATAGATTTTAACTTGAACTCCAAATTTCTTTTAAGGATTTAATATAGATTTTCTTATTGTAGATTTTTTGTAGACTTCAGGACTCACCTAATCAACAATTAAGTTAATGATATCCTTTCCCTTTTTTCTTGCTACTTTCTTATTTGCTACAACAATGCATCTCCAATTTTTAAACTAGTTTCTACATTTGTACAAGGGATTATTTTCCATTCATCATGACCACATAGACTGTGCATTCGTCTGCATGCTCATTAACATTTAAACAATCATGGTTCCCTCTACAAATCTCATGTATAGGTCCATTTTGAATACAAGAAATTTATTTGTGTAAGCTTATAATTACTTCATCATCTATGATTGACAATAGTTAGTAGTTTTTGGTAGCTAGGTGTGTCTAGAAGACTTACTTATAAGCTACCTATATTGCACATTACACACTAACTAATATCACTAAGTTTTGTTCCTGATATTATTCTTCCTTGTGCTATTTTGTGTGTCCTCACTCCTCAAACTTCAACACTTTGTATTAGAGAAGTTAATAGGCTCTTGAAGTGTCCTTTCAACACACTCCACTTGCTAACTTAGTCTTCTACAAAATATGATGGCAACTCTTGGATTGAAGAAAACTAAAGGATCACTCGAAGATATGAGTGTCATGAAGAGAATACAGTCATGCTCATTTGAACCTTCATTACACTATAACAACTACTACGTTAGCAATTTTGTCCTTTTTTATAGATTTTCTTCTTTGGTTTTTATTCTCTAGTATAGGCACTTGTTACAAGGCTGATGGAGCGAGACAACCGCAACCGCAGAAGAAGGATAAACAAGACTTGTGGCTGAAATGACGGAGATGTAGGAAATTTCGCAAGAGTCGGTAAATGAAGAATGCGAGAGCAATAAAAAGCAGAAGACACGAAGAGAAAAGAGTTCTGTAGTCGAAGAGAAAAGAGTTCTGTAGTCGAAGAGAAAAGAGTTCTGTAGTCGAAGAGAAAAGAGTTCTGTAGTCGAAGAGAAAAGAGTTCTGTAGTCGAAGAGAAAAGAGTTCTGTCGTCGAAGAGAAAAGAGTTCTGTCGTCGAAGAGAAAAGAGTTCGATCGTCGCATCGTCACTTTGTTAGACTGGTGGAGCAGAGTTTACTGTGTTAAACAGACTCTTGGATTGATAGTTAACAGGAATGTATTTGAGAGAGACAGAAGGATAGATACGTCGCTGTTCTGTTATGCACTGTAGTGAATAGGGTTGATCACATTGAAACTGAAGTATTCGGAGACCACGAGTAACATATTTTAAGAGACTGTGTATGGGATATTGTTGAGGACATTGAATACTGTTCCATTCTATTCATAATTAATTGTTCTGCTATTCTTTGGTTGAATCGATTCTCATTGGGTAGTTTGTGATGTTGTGAGTCTATTTGTTGATCAGTTATATATGATTCTGTATTCCTCGACTGTGAGATTGTGTGTTTGTTGTCTGGCGTGAGACTGTGTAAGAGCAGAGTTTGGTACCATTTCGGTTAAGTGACCTGGTTTTATACAATAAGCTGTAATTACTGAGTATTCGACAAGGATCTATGTGTGGAAAGAAGTCGTAGTTGGTCATTAATTGCGGTAGAAATCTATGATCTGAGTTAGAATACGACAAGTTTAATATAATCTCGATCCGAATTGTCTGTGCATTTCGTTCGGTGTGTTTAGTTGTCATATGAAAGCGCCTTATTGAGGAGTATTTTGAGAAGAGCGTATTCTCGTAGTTGTAAGTTTCGGTAGAATCACTGTGTTATTACCATAAGTATATTCATAGTCGAACGTTCTGACACTTATCATACCGAGGAATAGTTAGTATTCAAACTCAACCCCTGTGTTAAGAAGTGAGAAAATACTTGCGATTGTGTAAGGAATTGGGAAAATAGTACAGGGCCTCTGTTTAACAGACCCCTACCACTCCCAAGAACCTAAGGACCCGATAATACTCGTCCGAAAGTTGGATTGAGTTATTATCGTCTAACATTTGGCGATCCTGCTGGGGATGTGGCATTGAGATTGCCTGGTATTTTGTTCAAATTAAAATTTTGTTGGAAGGACAGTAGCAACAGAATCAGATTGTTGCGATACTGTGTGTTCGTAATACTATATGATCAGTACGGAAATGCTACATGCCGATTACTCGATCAGGAGAAAAGTATCCCAAGAATCATCAGTTAGGGATATTAAGAACAACTTTGGGAGGTACTAGTACAATTAGACCTGACCCAGTTGTCGAAAAAGTGACAAACGATAATACTGATTCCGGTGAAATTACGGTAGAACGTAGTACATCTCTAGAATTGCCTGGTGTTACTAGGGTACAGACTGTCGAAAATACAGCAATTTTGGAACCGATCAAGACGCAGTTGGAATCTAGCATAAAAGTCTTTGGAATAGATTCAGATACGATTAGAAACACTTTAGGGAAGGAAATTAATACAGGTGAATCTACGCTGTATCCAGACACGATTTTGAATCCTTCCGGTGGAACTTCGGTAAGAAAAACACAGTTTTTCGGTGATGATTCAGCACTTTCGGCTGAATCTTCAGCTCAACTACAACGTTTGGGAGCAAGTCCTTCTACTTTGGATATCAAGGAGGAAGGAAGACTATTCGAAACAGAAATTCGCAATATAGTAAGTAAGCTAATTGCACCGGAAAGTGTACCAGTAGGCGAAACAAATTCCGGTAGTTCAGAAACTCCAACCAGAATTACAGAAGGAGTGTATAATACATTTACGATGAATGAACAACTACAACGACAATTAGGTCAACCCAGATTGGCTTCAACGGGAGTAACATACACCAAGTTTAGTGGGTTTCCAGGAGATGACCCAGATGCTCACGTACGCACCTTCGAAATCAGTTATGTTGTCCTCAACCATCCACCGGATCCGGCGTACAAAGCAATTGTTTTTCAATCTACACTTGTGAATGAAGCAGAAAGATGGCTTACTGAATATGATATTAATCATTTCGGTACTTATGAGGCAGTACGAGACGCTTTTCTGCAGCGATTCAGGCTGAAAAAGAATCCTGCAGAGATCTTTGAGTATTTACAGAACAATAGACAGAAACCAAATCAAACTGTACAAGAGTATGCTACCCTTTTCAGAACTCATTTAAGACAGCTACCCCAGGCTCATGCTAATTTACCAGACGATGTTATTACACAGTGGTTTATCAATGGTTTGCTTCCTCAACTTAGGCAAATCATGATTATAAGATGTGTAGGAGCCATGACCCTCGATGCAGTGATAGCAATGACCCTTCAGCTAGAAAACAAAGTCGGTGGATTTTCAGAGGATTTGGAATGGATTAAAACAAACAAACATGTGGCTGAAGATATAACTAGGCAAGTATATTGCACCACCTGCAAGAATTCAGGACATACAAGTGCCCAGTGTGCGTTAAATCAGACTTATTGCGCCATCTGTAACATTGCGGGACATACCACTGAGAATTGTGCATATAATGCTAGAAGACAAGGAGCAGCAACAGTTAATGCAATCATTCAAGAGCAAGGGCAGTCATCCAATCAATATGTACCCCCACATTTGAGACACAATCAACAACAAGGGTATCGACATTATCGAGGACAGAGGAACAACAACTATAACACACCATGTTGGCAGAATGGACCACCACCGGAAAATCAAAATTTACCACCACCTCGATGTCATTTCTGTGGACAATTGGGCCATATTAGAAGATTCTGTAGAGATGCAGCGGAATATGATCAAAGGAAAAAAGAACGTCAAAACCCAATGGCCAATGTGGTAACAATTACACCTGTAGAGACGCAGGCAGCAGCAGTTCAAACGCGTTCCGGTAAACAATTGCAACCAGCAGCAGAATTATTTGAGCCAGGGATACGTGAACAACACAGAATGTATCATAAGGCTAGCCAGTGGACTACCGTAGAACCACCTGTTTTTCTAGAACCTACTCCAGTGATCCAGTCCTCGGATACCACACAAGTTCTTGCTGACAATACAAAAACAGGTACATCATCTGTAGTAGAATTACCGCCTTCAGACCAAGCTTCGTCTTCAACAGTTAAGGAAGATGCAAATCAAGTGCAACCAACTTGGGATATATTGTCAAAAGCATCCATCACACTGCCTTTCGGGCAATTACTGGCATTAGTACCAGGAATACGCCAACAATTTCAACAACAGTCTACTACAAAATCTGCTTGCATTCCGGCTACCGCAACCGTACAACCGGAACCAGACTCTACGGTAGATCACTCAGTTCCTCTGATTACGGTATGGTTTCATAAACATCAAATTCCACAAGTTTTAATTGATGGAGGGTCCGACGTGAATATTGCCACTGCGTCACTTTGTAAAAAGTTAGGATGGACTAAGATAGAACCAGTTCAATTCTTTGTTAGGATGGCTGATCAATCCAGAGTTCATCCAGTAGGACTGGTCCGAGATATACCTATAACTGTCCAAGACACAACATTCAAGATGACTTTTGTTGTTTTAGAATTGCCGGAATCCACCCTAGACTACAATCTACTTTTCGGTCGTCCTTGGTTAAAACAAGCCAGGGTAATTCAAGACTGGTCAGCTCAGGAACTTACATTCGAAGATAAACACCGTAAATGTGTTGTAAAATTAGATGCTATACAACCCTGTGAGTTACATGCTCGACCATATTTCGCCGAACCAGTCCATATGTTAGATGGATTGTCGGATGACGAAGAAGAAGAATTTCTAAAGAATAATGTTGATTTGATGACAGTAGGAACTATTGATTTACAGTCTGTGGTAGATACTTGGAATGCTTCAGTATGTACAGTAATACCCATTGTCGAAGAAATTAAGGAGGAAAATACCATTTCGATTCAAGGTAATGAATTACAGCAGCTTCTCGAACCATCCGCTGATACAGAGAAACATCAACAATTTTATGTTCCAGAAGATCAGTTAATTACTTATAATCTTGGAGATGAAGACCACCCTCGTCCTGTAAAGATAAAGCAAAACTTACCTGAAGCTTTTCAAGCAGATTTAGTCAAGCTACTCCAAGAATTTACGGACGTCTTTGCATGGGATTACAAAGACATGAAGGGCCTGGATCCTCGTATCTATCAACACAGAGTAATGCTAAAACCAGAAGCAAAACCGATAAGGCAAACCAGTTACCGGATGAACCCACATTATGCATCTCAGGTAAAGGCTGAACTTGATAGGTTATTAAAAGTGGGGTTCATAGTACCAATAGAACATGCAGAATGGATTTCACCAATCGTAATTGTACCAAAGAAAAACAAGCAATTGAGAATTTACGTAGATTATCGAAAATTAAATGCTGCAACAATACCGGATCCTTTTCCAATTCCTTTTTTGGATACGATGCTTGATAAAGTAGCAGGTCATGAGATGTATTCATTTCTAGATGGATACAGTGGATATAACCAAGTAAGAATGGCTGAGGAAGATATACCGAAAACTGCATTTATTACAAATTGGGGTGTTTTTGCTTGTACCGTAATGTGGTTTGGATTGAGGAATGCGCCAAGCACATTTCAAAGATGTATGCAGGAAATATTTTCTCCTTATCTAACCTCATTTATGCAAGTATACCTTGATGATTTTTCAATTTTCGGTAAAATGATCGCACACCTAGTACATTTACGATGTTGCTTTCAGAGATGTAGGGAATATAGATTGTGTTTAAACCCAAACAAATCTGTATTTGCGGTTTCATGTGGTAAATTACTTGGTCACATCATATCAGCACAGGATATTCAAGTTGATCCCGATAAAATTTCAGCAGTATTAGAAGCTCCGGTGCCTAATACACCTAAGGAAGTAATGCGATTTATGGGACAAGTGAGATGGCATGGAAGACATTTACGGTGGCTTGCTCATGTGGCAATACCACTGAACAAATTAATTTCCAAAACTGCAAGGCAATTTGAATGGACTCAGGAATGTCAGATAGCATTTGATCGACTGAAACAGTTATTAACACAGGTTCCCATTTTACAGCCACCAGATTGGGATAACCCATTTCATGTATTTGTTGACGCATCTGATATAGCAGTAGGAAGTGTACTGATGCAACAAACAGATAAATGGTTTAGACCAGTATACTATGCTAGCAGAAGATTAGCACCTGCAGAGAAGAACTACTCGGTAACTGAGAGGGAATGCTTAGGATTAGTATATTCGGTAAAAAAATTCAGACATTATTTATTGGGCCGAAAATTTACATTTCATGTCGATCACGCTGCACTGGTTTACTTGGTTCGACAGCAACATATAGGTGGTCGCCTAGCACGATGGGTTCTACTACTGCAAGAATTCGACTATGATGTCGTTCATCGGCCAGGTAGTTCACATGCTTTAGCAGACTTTTTGTCACGCTTAGATTCAGGTGAACCTCCGGTTGGTATAAATGATACAACGCCAGCCATTTATACTTCAGAACCAACTACTGAAGAATTGTCAAACCAACCAGTGCCAACTACGTATTATGATCAGTTATTGACCTTCCTTTCAAGTGGATATCTACCTTCTGAAGTACCCACAGCTACACGCCGAAAAATTGCAGGTTTTAGCCGACGATTCCGGTTAGTTGCTGGAGAATTATATTATACAGATCATACCGGAATCCTACTTCGCTGTATTCCACCACATGAAGTTAACTCAGTTATCACTTTGGCTCACTCAACTCCTTCCGGTGGACATTTTGCAGCAGATCTTACTCACCGGAAAATTCTGCAAAGTGGACTTTGGTGGCCAACTATGTATAGAGATATACTGGAATTTATCAAAACATGTGATAGCTGTCAAAGGACTGGACAACCATTACAACGCCATTACTTTCCACTTCATCCAGTACTTCCTTTAGAACCATTTCAGAAATGGGGTCTTGATTTCATTGGTCCAATCACACCTCCCGCGGTATTCAGCAATAACAGGTATATATTGACTTGCACAGATTATGCAACCAGGTGGGCAGAAGCATGGCCTTTACGCTCGGCTACAGCAGTTGAAGTAGCGAAATGTCTATTAACAGATGTCTTTCCAAGGTTTGGACTGCCACTAGAGATTGTTTCAGATCAGGGTACTCATTTTATGAACAAGTTGATGAAAGTATTAACACAGTCATTCCAGATCAGTCATAAATTTAGCTCACCATATTATCCTCGTGCAAATGGATTGGCAGAAAGTACCAACAAATCTCTGCTAAATATGCTTCAGAAATTGACTAGAGAAACACCGGAAAGATGGGATCAGTTGCTACCTGCAGTCTTATGGGCCTATCGCACTACATATAAGGTAACCACCGGCTTGACACCATTTAAGTTAGCCTATGGAATAGAAGCAATAGCTCCGATGGAAATTGTAATACCAAGTTTAAGAGTAGCAACGTCTCAGAAGCTGTTACCCGAAGAGTCATTGATATTTCGGTTGGAAACACTTAGAGAATTAGATGAACACCGATGGCTCAGTTTCTTAACTATGAAAGAAATCCAATTAAGACAGGCCAGGACACATGACCGAAATTTAAAGACGACAGTATTTTCGGTAGGACAGCTTGTTCTTTTTTACAATGCGAAGTCCAATAGATCAGCCGGAAAATTCAAGTTACGATGGTTCGGTCCATTCAAGATTGCAGAACAAGTTGGTCCGGCTACTTTTCGATTGACCACATTGACTGGACAAACACTTCCAAAAGCGATAAACGGTTCAAAGCTACAGCCGTATCAAGTAGCGCCACCTCGGCTATAACAAGGGTACACAGCGTACCACAAATTTTTTACTTTTCTTTTGTTTTTTAATTCCTTTTTTTTAATTCGGTGTAATCAATAAAATAAGTGTAATCGCCGTACTTTAATATCTATTTATGTCCAGCCGCCCGCTCCTTTTCTCTCTCTTTGCATGCACGCACGTCAGATATAGACATTACTGTCCGTTTTGTGTAATTAGTACCGTTTAAAATATTCTTTGTACAAATTTCTTATATAACTCACTTAAACTCGCCGGATAGGTAATTTAGTCTTTTGCGACCACAGCCATAGTTTCTGAATACTTGTGTTCTGCGTCTTGCATCTCTGTGTAATGGAATCCCTAGCAAACTATACAGCTTTTGCCGATGGTATCCCTGATGAAGTAGGAAATTATCTGCATGTACGAGGATTGGGTAGTTTCGCCGAGCTGCCCTGGCACTCAGTTGAAGCTCACCCCTTCTCCGCACAGATCATTCAAGCCATTGCCCAAAGCTCCGCCACCGAACGACAGTGGACCTTCCTTTCCCTCCCACACAGAACCGTCATCACCCTTCAAGCCTTCGCCGACGCCTACCGCCTCACCCCGCAAGGTCGCGAAAATGGCCCTACCATCACTGTAGCCCGTATGACCAAACTCTTTCCCCGTTCCTCATCAAACGAATACGCCATTCTATGCCGCCCCGAACCCGAGCGATCCGCCCTCCAGTTTCTTGTAGCCATCCTTAACCTGCAGAAACGAACTTATGGCATCTCTCGCCCTTTCTACTCCGCCTTAGATTTAGCTGCCCGCGAACCGGTAAATTTTGCCTCCTATTTCTTCTATAGAATCCATAAAGAATGTGTAGCTATCGTAAAACAGCTCCAAAAGGGTTCTACCCCCCGCTCTCGCCTTCCACACATCATCTCCTTCCTCTTCCCAACCATCCTCGCCGCACAACCCCCACCCGCAAGCCCCGCACTTCGACACGAAGAGTCCGCACAACCAATCGAGGACAGTGAAGAAGAAGACGAAGAAATTAATCAGCTCTTCCGTACCAAGCGAATTCGGATCAGCTCCTCGGAAAGTGAAGTTCAAGGATCCGCCGAAAAAGATCAAGAGACCAAGCCAGACGATCAAGAGGAAGAGAGGTTCCATGATACAAATACATCGATGCACCAGGAATCATCAACATATTCATTAGCATCTGAGCATCTACAAACGCAGAAGCAAACGGACACGGAAGCAATGTCAACTGATAAAGTCTGTCAACAGCAGCAGCAAGAGAATCAACAAATCCACGAACGTCAACCTACTAATGATGCACTAGATAAGCTCCTGAAGGCAGCAGAAACAACAGATGAACAACAGAATGCAAAAAAGGTAATTAGCTCTAACACAGTTCGTCCTATTTTACCACCGCAACAAGAAGTACAGCCCATCCAGGATCACCCCGACCATACATCATCATCTTCCCCTAACTACTCACCACCGAATTCTGACCAATTACGCACCAATACGGTTGCCCAACCGCGACAACTTCCACAAACACAATCTGTTCAGGTATTTTCCGAATTAGCATCAATGGGACAGTTTCTTATTAACCTCTCCCAGCAATTACCTGCTCAGATGAGAGCTGATACAGACAATATTTACAAGGAGTTACAGCAGAAAATAGAAATACTGGAAGCCGATATCACTCCGCTTCAAGAAGAAGTATACACAGTAAAAGCAGAAAATCAAGCCCTACAAGAGCAAGTGAGACAGCTGCAAGAACGACTCAATGATCAGGCAGATATAACAAAACAGCGGGATGAAGCTCTGGAAACAATAAACAATCATAAAGAAATGTTGACAGAAGCCACTGCAGAAATTAATAGGTTAACACAGAATTTCAAAGATGCAGAAGATGGCAGAATAGCATTAGGCAACTTACTGGAAGAAACTAGAAGGAAGTTAACTCAAACAGAATTCGAGTTAGATACAACAAAAAACAGTTTATCAACAGTCAACAACATACTGCATAAGTATCTCATTGAAGAGCCTCAGAAACAGAAAAGATTAGCAGATACGAGAAGAGAAAGAGATGCATTTTACAAAACAATCCAATTCCTGAACCAACAGTTAGAAAGACTCGAGAATCAATTACGTAACAAAAATGATAACATCCATCGAATGCAGCAACAAGTAACAGATATGAAGACGGCCAGAGATGCAGCATTGGCCAATGAATTTTATTTACAGGAAGCATTTTTACAAACAGAGGCTGAAAATATACTTTCGGGAGCTATTGCGATCAGTTCGGTGCGGACAGATGCACAATTATTAGAACCCGACACCCTGAAAAGTGTATTAGAAACACTTAAGAAAAAGATTGCCCGTATCTTTCGGTCAGCTAGAAATATGTATTTAGAAGGTCTCGAAGCAGAACTTTAGATTTCGGGCCTACAAATCCGGTGTTGTACTGGTATATTTTGATAAAAGTCATGATTTTTTGTGTATAATACTTTTCGCACATGTAAAAGACGGTCCAAGTCCAACATCGATCTCCAGAATGATGATTTTGATTCTAGAATCCTGGTAAGCAGCATGAAGTGTCATGTCTGAATGAAATATCATCATTCTAGCAAATGGCAGCTCAAGGTCTAGCACTTATAAATGTGTATACCCGGCAAAGTATTTTTCTGCATAGTATTCTGCAAGTCTTACAACCATGTCTGAAAAGGATATACTGAGATGACGACTCAGGGAGCGCATACTTACACAGAACCGATACTACAAGGTTTAGGGTTTAGGGTTTAGGGTGATGAAGCAAGATAGCGTCAAGGATGGTACTGATGCAAACGAAAACAAGACAAGGAGCGACGAAGTGCGAATACGACTTCGGGAAGAAGTGATCATTTCTAGCGATTCGGAAGACGAAAGGCGAAACGAACAGGATAGTGACGAGGATTTGGTGGAGAATGTGAGTGAGGATGTTGATGGTGAAGATAACGCAAGAAATTCGACAAACATCACCAGAGGACCGAACTCCTACAGTTGGCTAAGTTACCCTGGAGACAGTAAACTTGTTCCGCCACTAGAACAAGTGCGATCAGAAAGAATTAGTGAGTTAAAATCCTGGCATGGACCGACAGACACTGTAAAAGGATATTTCCGCCAGGTGGTGATACGATACTGTATGGGTACATGACTTCTGCAGAAGACATGGATTCAACAGCACAGAGGGTACTTTGATTCCATACACGAAGCACTTAAAGCACAAAATCAAGAAGGTGGACCCAGGTAACAACGAAATCAAGAGCAGATTCTTATTATAAAGGGCTTAGATGTTCAAAAAGCTATTTAAAGGAAGAGCTGCAGCTGAAGAATATGAGTATGTAAAGCATGAATTTTTGAAGCAACAGCATATAAGAAAGCAGAACTTCATGAAGAGGCAACTAGACCAGCTATACGAGTTTGAGGAAGTTCTGGCGAAAGATACGACCTATTACGTACGGTGACACATTCGGGATTGAAAGATATTTGCTGAATCACCAGCAGGATATGGACAGTATACAGAGTCTTTCTGATGCATGTAAAGAAGAAAAAAACAGGAGGATAGTCCCAGGCAAAAGCATATCATCTACAGTATTGCACTTGCGGGTTCGAGTCCACCGTGCGTGCCAGTGTTACAAGGCTGATGGAGCGAGACAACCGCAACCGCAGAAGAAGGATAAACAAGACTTGTGGCTGAAATGACGGAGATGTAGGAAATTTCGCAAGAGTCGGTAAATGAAGAATGCGAGAGCAATAAAAAGCAGAAGACACGAAGAGAAAAGAGTTCTGTAGTCGAAGAGAAAAGAGTTCTGTAGTCGAAGAGAAAAGAGTTCTATAGTCGAAGAGAAAAGAGTTCTGTAGTCGAAGAGAAAAGAGTTCTGTAGTCGAAGAGAAAAGAGTTCTGTAGTCGAAGAGAAAAGAGTTCTGTCGTCGAAGAGAAAAGAGTTCTGTCGTCGAAGAGAAAAGAGTTCGATCGTCGCATCGTCACTTCGTTAGACTGGTGGAGCAGAGTTTACTGTGTTAAACAGACTCTTGGATTGATAGTTAACAGGAATGTATTTGAGAGAGACAGAAGGATAGATACGTCGCTGTTCTGTTATGCACTGTAGTGAATAGGGTTGATCACATCGAAACTGAAGTATTCGGAGACCACGAGTAACATATTTTAAGAGACTGTGTATGGGATATTGTTGAGGACATTGAATACTGTTCCATTCTATTCATAATTAATTGTTATGCTATTCTTTGGTTGAATCGATTCTCATTGGGTAGTTTGTGATGTTGTGAGTCTATTTGTTGATCAGTTATATATGATTCTGTATTCCTCGACTGTGAGATTGTGTGTTTGTTGTCTGGCGTGAGACTGTGTAAGAGCAGAGTTTGGTACCATTTCGGTTAAGTGACCTGGTTTTATACAATAAGCTGTAATTACTGAGTATTCGACAAGGATCTATGTGTGGAAAGAAGTCGTAGTTGGTCATTAATTGCGGTAGAAATCTATGATCTGAGTTAGAATACGACAAGTTTAATATAATCTCGATCCGAATTGTCTGTGCATTTCGTTCGGTGTGTTTAGTTGTCATATGAAAGCGCCTTATTGAGGAGTATTTTGAGAAGAGCATATTCTCGTAGTTGTAAGTTTCGGTAGAATCACTGTGTTATTACCATAAGTATATTCATAGTCGAACGTTCTGACACTTATCATACCGAGGAATAGTTAGTATTCAAACTCAACCCCTGTGTTAAGAAGTGAGAAAATACTTGCGATTGTGTAAGGAATTGGGAAAATAGTACAGGGCCTCTGTTTAACAGACCCCTACCACTCCCAAGAACCCAAGGACCCGATAATACTCGTCCGAAAGTTGGATTGAGTTATTATCGTCTAACAGCACTCCAAAGTTTTCTATAGATGTAGGAAAGCTCCAAGCGTAATTTTATTCAATTTTTTTGCAAGCAAGAGATTGTTTGCATCAAGCCATAATCATTAGTATATTAATTATATATTGATAGCTGAGTATAATTTGGATGGTTCCTATTATCCATTGAGGGCATAAATGCTAGACAATATATTTGTAATAAAGGGCTTATGGAATGTTGTTCAAGATCTTGAAATATGTCCAATTAAAGCTATAAATGCCACAAATCTAGATGCTTTAAGTGGTCTTGAGGATGTCGAAAGGTCTAATTTTATTCTAGTTCATGCTATAACTATGTCAAGTACACCATTATCAACCTCATCCATTGTAGAGCAACTTTCATGTGGGGTGACAAAGATGCAACAAGCCCATGCCTTGATTTCTTTGTATATAAGGTTGATATTATCCCATGTATTTTCTCATGTAAAACAACTAAGGAAGCTTGGGATAATCTTTCCACACTACATCAAAAAAGAGATAAGGCTCATGTTTCTTACCTTGAAAATGGTTGGAGAGTGATAATATGAATGAAGATGAGCATATAGATAACTTCTTGAAAAAATCAAATATTAAATTGAGAATTTGATTTCCATATTCAAAATTTGCTAGATAGTTCACAAGTCCACATTATTCTTCATGGGCCACCTAATTCTTATTAGAGTTTTATTTCTAATCTCAATTTGGTAAGGTAGCTCAAATGCTAACATTTGAAGAGCTTATTCTTATGATATCTAGAGAGGATCAATCAATCCAAAACAAGTCCATCATGTATGTTGTAGATCAAGATTTTGTTGCTACGTAGAAGAGCAAGGCTAATGTTGGCTCTTTCTTTAGTAAGCAAGCATCTATCAATGTTGCACAACCAAATAAAGAAGATGAACATGATAAAAAATTAGAAAATAAGAAATATTTTGCCAAGGATTGTATGGCTAATTTCATATTAGTATGTCTTTTCCTAAATTAGATGCTAAAGAAGCAAAGGAAAAAGAGTTTGGAATGGCTTTGTAGATGCCTTTTCTAAGACTAGCTCGAATAATCTTATGAAGAATAAAGAATGGGATTTTACTACACAATGTAGTTATGAACCATCACCTCACGATTTGTTATATTTCCATGTATTTGGGATCTGGATTAGCCTACCATTGATATGCCCACAAGGAACAAGGGACATTGATATGCTTGCCAATGTTACTATTAGTGTCCATATGAAAGTCCAAATATAGTGGCCTGGTCAGCTATAAACTATAAGTTTGACTATATTTGTAACACCTAGGAAATCTGTGTTTGCTCTCTTTATGTATTGTGTGTTTTCTACATATTCTACATGCCTTGTGTGATTTACTATGTGCGGCATCTAGAGCTCCATTTTCTATTGTGAGGGTATCATCGTGGAGCTCTCAGAAAGTAGAATCCAAATTGTTGCATTTCCATCACATCACTTTAGTGGTACCAGAGCATTTTGATGCAAAAATTTTATTGCTTTTGTGCGAGCGAAGCAAGCACCCCCCCACCCACCCGAGCTTTCTCCAAGGCTTACGACTAAGGTGGTGAAAGGACATAGCAGATCAGTTGGGAAGCATTGGAGAGGTAATAGAGGAAGAACAAATTGTAAGGCAGATCATCAATGGCTTGAAGCCAGATGACAAGTGGGAAGCATTCACCACAGCTATGGATCTGTACATGGATATGCATGTACCAGATTTCAATACACTCATAGGACAACTACTTACTCAAGAGGCCAAGCTTATCAAGAATGGAGAAATCTCCAAAGGTAATCAATCTTCTACCTTGTATACTGCTAAAAGCAAGTCCAAAGAAAACAAAGGAAGAGGAAAGAAAGTGGATGATGAAGCACATACACATCAAGCTAACTATGCAGGAAGAGGAAGATATGGTAGAGGTAGAGGCAGAGAAGGAAGGCAAGGCAAGGGAAGATCCCAAGTCTCTAATTCTATTTGTGGATTAACTAATCATACAATTAAAAATTGCTTTAGGAATTCCAGGTTTCAAAGAGGTGTTGGAAATTTGGTAGGCCCATAACTAATACCACAGGTCCAAGGTTCCATAGGTCCAACATTTAAAACACAAATTCTAGCAATCTTCCAATATTGACAAAACATGAACATACCACATTTAATCATACAAATGATGAGACAAAGATAGAGAAAGATTAGGTGTGTAAAGTGTTACATAAGCCACTTCTTACTCACACTATCATATATACCAATGTCAATTTACAATGTGGGAGCAAAGCTCTCAACCACTCTATGTGAACAGAAATAGATGGATGAGTGAATGTACAAATGTAACAAACATATTCAGATGTATGGACAGAAATGTGAATATATATGAGATGTGCGACCTAATAGGTTGTAGAAGAGTGAATATGAGTGATAGAAAGAGGAAGGATCAGTCTAAAACTGATAATAAAAAAACCCTCATCTGAACTTAGGCTATGGAAGACCCTAAGTTAGACATGTGTGTGAAAAGATCACATACTTACAAAAGTAGCAAACAATGCTAACAAGTTTGTTGCCATAAATCCTCAAACTCGTATGAACATACCTTCTCGAACACCTCATCCAAATATGCATAAAGCATACATGTACTGATTCTCTTGTACCTATGCCGAATATGACTCCTCCTGATATGGATGCCACTTCCATATACTTCAAGTAGTACCTGTGTGCATAAAGAGAATATGTACCTGAATTCTTAACATAAGATGCAAATCTTATGTTAACCTCCATCCAATGTCTTTGAAGTAAACTGAAATCTTCATGTAGAAGACAATCTTCAAATACATCATTTAGATGGATGTTCCACACCACCAAGCTGCTGATGGGCAAGTCCTCTCCATAAGCATGAGTGTGAGCACACTCTTGTCCTCCAAGAAGAACTCCATAGTTGCTCCTCAACATGCTCCAAGATAGCAACAGGGCTGCCCCATGTGCTAAGAAGCACTACCTCTAATGAGGGACCAAGCTCCAAAGCTTGTGTTGCAAAAGGTGTAGGATGAATAGATAATGAGCCAATGGCTTCTTATATAGCTTTGATTATACCTTGAAAAGCTCCTCCAAAAGCAACTAAATAAAGCTATCGCTCCAATAAAGCACATATCGAAACAAAATGTACGTGATCGCTTAATCGGTATTGGGACGACTGTTTGTGTGCTTTTATATGAGAAAAGCAGGAATAAGAAAAACTCATGTTGTTGCGCGCTGCTCTCCATGGGTATCGAACCTAGGTGGGTTCAATGGGAGGTAATTGTCTTATCCACAAGCACTAGGCACTTTTCTTGTACAAGGAGTAATAAAGTACTCTACACATGCTGTGATACCTGAAGATTTTGGAGCATTTTGGACATTGACTCCAACAAGAGGCAAAGGATACAATAGAGGAAGCTATGGTTACTCTAGAGGAAGGAACAACAACTTCAATGGCTACCACAACAACTAAAACCATTCAAACTATCAAGGAGGCAATAAGGGAAGAAGATACTTCAATAACTACACAGAAGACTCAAATCAAGAGGACTCGTTGCTAATCATGAATATGGCTATGCCACAAGGTAAATCTAATGAGCATATTTTCTACATAGATTGAGGTTGTTCCAATCATGTGGTAGGAAATGTGGCCCTCCTATCAGATTTAGAAGATCCAAGGAACAAACATGAAGTGGAGACAGGTGAGGATAGAAGGCATTTGGTGGAAAAGATAGGAAATGTGAAAGCACCTAATGGAAATATCAATCTACTTAGCAAGGTACTCTATGTCCCTACCATCACAAAGAATTTGATAAGTGTAGGATAGATTGTGGAGAAAGGCCTATAGGTTAGGTTCACAAAAGCAGGAGCATTTGTTGAAGATCCAAGTTCAAGGATTTAGGAGAATTGCAAAGGGTGAAAAGACAAGTAGACTGTTCACATTTGAATTACAAGACACTATAAACATTTCTCTCTTTAATTATGGTAGTCAGACACTCACAAAATTGGAAGTATGGCACAAAAGGTTAGCACATATTGGTGAAAGATCATTAAATCAAATTTGTAGGGATCAAAGTGTACTTGGAATCCCTAACTTGTCAAAACAACACATGATTTATAAGTGTAGTGCCTATCAATTTGGAAAGTCTCACAGGTTACCATTCATGAAGAAAGGATATATGCATGGAGACCTCTTGGACTTCGTTCATACAAATGTATGGGGACCTAGCAAGGATGCTTCAATATCTGGATCAAGGTATTATGTATCCTTCATTGATGGTTGTAGTAGAAGTGGCAGAAAGAAGGAATAGGATAATTGTTGAAACTACAAGGTCTATGTTAAATGAGAAGCACTTACCTAATTACTTATGGGTTGAGGTTGTAACCACATCCACTTATTTGATTAACAGGTTACCTTCAAAATCACTTGATGGCATGAAACCATATGAGGCTTGGAATGGAAGAAGACCAAGCTTGGATCATTGTAAGATTTTTGGATGTATTGCTTATGCTCATGTTCCTTCACAGGTTAGAGGGAAGATGGATCCCAAAGCAGAAAGGTGTGTATTCATTGGATATGACAAAAATCAAAAGGGCTATAGATTATACAACCCAACAACCAAAGGATACTTGGTGAGTAGAGATGTAGTATTTGATCAGAATAGTTCTTGGTATGAAGATTCATGTAGAAAGGTCAACTTACCTTATGATCTTGAAGAAGATTTTCCAAAACTTGTTAAGGATAATCCTCTTAAAGTTGAAGAACAGGATACCTTAGAGGATGATGAAGAAACTCAGTATAAAAAACTCAAAATGTGGAAGTCTAAAGGTAAAGCAAAAATGCAAGAAGTTGGACAAGAGGCAGAATCATCACACCATGGCCTAAGGAGGTCTATGAGGGAGAAAAGAAAACCAGAAAGGTATGGGTTTGATGCTTCTCTAGTCACTAAACATTCAATCTATCTAGCATAGGACATAAATAAAGAGGAACCCTCAACATTTGAGGAAGCAAAGAAGAAATAAGAATGGAGGCATGCAATGGAAGAAGAGATTGAAGCTCTTGAGGAAAACAACACTTGGAAGTTAGTTCCTAAGTCTCCATCAATGAAAGTGGTAGGCTCACGATGGATTTACAAATTAAAGAAGAACTCAAATGGCTCCATTAATAGGTATAAGGCAAGGCTTGTAGCAAAAGGCTTTGCAGAAACTCAGGGAATTGATTATGAAGAGACGACCTCTCCTGTGGCAAAGATGCCTACAATTAGGGCTCTGCTTAGTATTGCCTCTTCCAAAAATTGGAAGATACTTCAATTGGATGTAAAAAATGCATTTCTTAACAGAGGAGGTGTACATGGCACAACCACCTAGTTTTGAGAATCACATATATCCTGATTATGTGTGTAAACTTCATAAAGCTTTATATGGACTCAAACAAGCCCCAAGGGCTTGGAATCACAGGCTTGTCTCATTCTTGCAGGACAAAGGATTTCAACCTATTACCATTAGTGTCCATGTGAAAGGCCAAATGGCCACCGAACAATTCTTTGTATATGTTCTTTAATAAAACATATAGTGGCTTAGTCAGTCACAAACTATAAGTTCGGCCGCATTTGTAAGACCTAAGAAGTATGTCTTCGTGCTCTCTATGTACTGTGTTTTTCTGTGTATTTTATAGTCTCTGTGCAAAGTATCGTGTGCGGCCTCAGGACCTCAGTTTTCTACTCCGAGGATATCGTCGTGAAGCTTTGCAAGAAGCAGAGCACACTATGGAGCATTGCCGATGAAATACTTCACTGATATCAGAGCTATTTGATGCAAAAGCTTTGTTCCTTTTGTGTGAGTGAAGTGAGAACCCCCGCAGGCTTTCTGCAAAGCTTACGACCAAGGCGGCGACCAAGGCATAGACCTTGGCATACCTTGTCATCCAAGTCACCAAAGTCACCGTTGGCTGCACGCGAGGGAGGACCTCAATGATCAAGGAATATAGAGGTTCCCAGTACTTCCTGAGAGGTCACCCATCCTAGTATTGTTCCCCCCCTGTTCGCTTAACCGTGGCAATCTCTTGCCACTAAGTTTCACTCTTGTGGTGTCTGAAGAAGGGGAAAGACTAAGGTTGACATTATCATGAACATGTTTTGGTCCCTCAAAGCTTCATTCTTTGCTTTCAAAGCCTATTTTTTGAAGCATTTCTGGGTGTCTTTTGGAGCCGTTTTGGAGTACTTCCGCACATACTTCTCTTCACACAAGTCCCAGAACATAAAGAAGAGTGTTCTTTGTACTTCTCCGATAATCAATATCAACCTTTGGGGCTGTGTTTTTAGTCGCACTCATAAAACTACAGGTTTCTTGAAAGGTTTCAATTTTGTGGGAGCAGCCGCTGAAGTTTATGGAGGTTTTTTGAGCCTAAAACATCAGAGTTGACATACACTTGTAGGTGTTATTGGCTAGTTTTTGGGATGTGCATTCAGGCTTTTAGTGTCATTTTACTGCATATATTGAGCACATACACACCATGTACGCTTCTGTGGATACCGCTTATGTATGTCCATGTGGTCATTGATATAGTTGTTATGTTCTTTGCATAAAGCCTTTTACGTTTGATAAAGAGGGTCAAGGTGAAGTTTTCTTAACTGAGAGACACCCAGATGTCGGGGTCTCTTCGGTGATGCAGGTGGAAGACTTACCGAGCCTCGCCATAAGAGATGTATGATAGTTGTTCATAGGTGCTCGATAAGCCTATTTGGCTTCTATTGGGTAATTGATTATATGCACTGGAGTCAATGATTCACTATACAGACAAACATGTCAGTACTTGTAGTTTTATGATATTTTGACACTCATCATATGCTCATTTTCTAGAGGATACTCTAGCAAATGTTTTCCAGATTTTTGGTTTTGTCAACTATACAGTGGTCGATTTACTCCTTGATACACTTATTCGTTGGTGCTCGGACTCTTCTAGCTCCATTATCATTCTATTCAGTTCTCTACCATCATGGCATGAGAGGTCTTAGGCACATCTGGTGGATGAGGATCTAGTGCTAGTGTTCCAAGGAGGAGCTATAACTTGCAGGGCAAAGACCATTTTGAGATCCAAAAATTTGATGGCACAAACTTTGCTCTATGGAAGAATCAGATTAAAGATGTGCTGATTCAAAGGAGGCAATGGAAGCTAGTAAATGGAATTTCAAAGAAGCTTGCTGACATGGATGAAGATGATTGGGATGAGTTAGATGAAATGGACAGGTCTACCATTCGCTTGCACCTGGCAGATAATGCTTACTTTATAGTATTAGACTATGAAAGTGCAGAGGAGCTTTGGAAGGAGTTATGCATTACATATGAAAAAGAGACAGCATCAAATAAAGTCTATCTGATGAGAAAATTATATGACCTTTGTATGAAGGAAACAGATAGTGTTCCTGCTCACCTAAATGAGTTTGATGCTATATTCTCTCAGCTAGAGGCTCAGAAAATGGATAGCGATAATGAAATGAAAGCAGTATTGATGTTATGCACCTTGTCATCATCATGGGATACATTTTGCACAGTTATTAGCAATAGTGCACCTAGTGGTAAACTCATCTATGATGACATATGTGGAGCACTCTTGAGTGAGGAGATTCATAGAGAATCTATGGTTGGAACTTAGAGTGTAGATGCATATAATGTTCGTGATTCTTACCAAGGAAAGAATCAACAACACAGCAGGAGCAAGAACAAGGAAAAGAATGGTCAATGGAATCAGAGTAGAAGTAAATCAAGGAAGAGGGATATCGAATGTCATTATTGTCATAAGAAAGGACACATGAAGAAAGACTGTTATGCATTAAAGAATGCTAAAGGTAAAGGATAGAATGTTGATGGGCATGTTAAATAGTTACCTGCATCATCTACTTTGATTGTGAAGATTGACGAAATTAATGCTATT
Source organism: Ceratopteris richardii (assembly GCA_020310875.1). Classification (NCBI taxonomy): domain Eukaryota; kingdom Viridiplantae; phylum Streptophyta; class Polypodiopsida; order Polypodiales; family Pteridaceae; genus Ceratopteris; species Ceratopteris richardii. The sequence goes on along the minus strand of CM035443.1, from coordinate 17,793,899 downwards.
TCTGATGATGTTGATGTGTTGACACTTGATAGTATTGTGCCAACTGAGGCTCTATGGCTAATTCTCTTTCCCACACCTGGCTGCTAGATTCTGGTGCTTCTTTCCATGTGACACCACATAGAGAATGGTTCTCTAATTATGTAGCAAAGTCTCTTGGTATCATGATACTTGGTGACTCTTACCAGTGTGATGTTGTGGAGATTGGAGATGTGGTTGTGTAGTTCATTGATGGTTCAAAATTTACTATGCGTAATGTATGCCATGTACCTCAGTTATTATGCAGTTTCATGTCAGTTGGTCAACTTGATGACCTTGGTTACAAGGTGGTCTTCTATGCTCAGTCCTTTGGCATATCAAAGGACAATATGGTTATTGCAAAAGGAAGCAAAGTTGGCACACTTTATCTTTTATTTGTAACACAAAAAGAACACTTGTTAGCTATTACTGAACAACCTATGGCTTGTATTTGTCATGGTCATTTGGGCCATATATCTCATAGTGGAATGGAAAATCTTTCTCATTTTGTCTACTTACCTGTGTTATCTTTTTCTGATTTTTCATTTTGTGAGCATTGTCAATATGAAAAGCAAACCAGACATGTGCATAGAATGCACATTGACTCTTCAATTCAGCCTTTAGATCTTGTTCATAAAGATGTTTGTGTCTTATGCCCACTAGGTCCTTAGGTGGTTCTCTCTACTTTGTCACTTTTCATAGATGATGCTACTAGAAAAGTCTGGGTATATCCTATCAAATCGAAGGCCTACTTTCAGAAAATGTCTTGCTTCAGTTGAGACTGAAAAAGGAACTAAGCTTAAGGCTTTACATTTAGGTAATGGGGGTGATTATACCTCACATGAATTCAGCCTTTTCAGTCAGTCTAGAGGGATTCGTAGAGAGTTTACAGCTCCTTATACCCCAATACAGAATATGTAGCTGAGAGGATGAATAGAACTATTCAAGATATAGTAGTCTCTATGTTGCATCATGCAAATCTCTCACAAGGTTTTTGGGCAGAAGCAGTATTGACTGCAGTTCATGTGGTTAACCTTTCACCTAGTACTGCCAAAGGCCTGAAAGTGGCACAAGAGTTATGGACAGGGAAGCCACCATATAATGATCATCTTTGAGTTTTTGGGTGTGAAGAATATGTTCATATACCCAAGAATCTTAGACAAAAGTTGGACATAAGTCAAAGAAATGCATTTTTCTTGGATATGGTCAAGAAGGACAATTTGGATATCTCTTATGGGATCCTAAAACATGGTCAATGATCAGAAGTAGTGATGTCATTTTCAATGAGTCTAAGATGCAAAAAGAACCCATTAAGGAGGTTGAAGTGAGAAGAGTGATGTTTGAGGATACTAGTCCTCCGGTTAGCATGCATAAAAATGGTGCACATAGGGATGTTCAAGAGAATGTCCATTCAAATCAGTCTACACATGTTCCTATTCAGCAACCATTGAAACGTTTTGCACGTGTCTCACATCCACCTGATAGATATGTTCCAAGTTTAGATTTTGTTATGCTAACAGATGTCGGTGAGCCTTCTTGCTACAAAGAGGCTATGCAGACAGAGGATCATGTCACGTGGGAGTGTGCCACGAAGAGTGAGTTGGATTCTATTCACAAGAATGGTACTTGGGATTTAGTGCCTTTGCCAAAGGGCAGGAAAGATTTACCATGCAAATGGGTATATAAGCTGAAATTCACATCAGATAGTGTTTCTCCAATGTATAAAGCACGACTTGTTGCAAATGCTTTTAAGCAACAACATGGTGTTGATTTTGAGGAAATCTTTTCTCTAATGTTCAAGAAGACTACCTTGCACATGTTGCTTGGATTCATTGCATTGGAGGACTTAGAGCTAGTCCAAATGGATGTGAAAATTGTTTTCTTGCATGGAGATCTTACAGATGAGATCTATGTGCAACAACTAGAGGGTTATGTAGTTTCTTGCAAGGGAAGTCTAGTTTGTAAGCTTAAGAAGAGCTTGTATGGACTTAAATAGTCACCCTAGACAATGGCATCAAAAGTTTGATGCTTTTATGAAGTCTCAAGGCTATTCTCGAAGCAATGAGGATCATTGTCTCTATACAAAGAGATGCTCAGATGACAGCTTGATATGCTTGATACTTTATGTGGATGATATGTTGATTATGCTGCAGTCTCTCTGCAGAGTACTGTGTGTGGCCTTAGAAGCTCAGTTTTCTACTCAAGGATGTCTTCGTGGAGCTTGCAAGAAGCAGAGCGCACTGTGGAGCATCGCTGACAAAATACTTCACAACCTAGCAAGGCAGATCCATCACTCTTCATTAAAAAGAGTAATTCTGAAGTCATCTATTGATATGTGTATGTGGATGATATTATACTAACAAGAAATGATGCAGATGGAATCAAGAAAGTCAAGGAGAAGATGAAAGAAGAGTTTAAGATAAGTGACTTAGGGTCACTCACATACTTCCTAGGATTGGAAGTGGTTTACAAGGATCATGGTTTATATCTTACTCAAAGAAAATACATTAAAGACTTGTTGACAAAGTTCAAAATGCAAGATTGCAGGATTGCAGGTACTCCAATGGAGGTTAGTCATAAATTGAGCTCATATGAAGGTGAACTCATAGAAGATGTGATAGGTTATCAAAGCCTTGTAGGTAGTTTGAACTATGCCACATTGACAAGGGTATATATATGTTATAGTGTGAGTGTGATAAGTCAATTTATGCACACACACAAGAAACCTCACATGGAAGCTGCCAAGAGGATACTCAGGTATCTCAAAGGGACCATGGATGAAGGGTTATACTACCCTTATGTATCTGATTTTAAGTTTGAAATTTTTCTTTGATGGATTGGGCTGCTCCAAGGAAGATAGAAGGAGCACCTCAAGATATCTTACCTTTGCAGGTTCAAAACTTGTCTCATGGTCATGTAAGAAGCAACACATAGTTGCACTTTCTTCTACTGAAGCTTAATACAAAGGTCTTGCTATAGCTACTCAAGAAGCAATGTGGATGAAGACACTATTTACAGATCTTGGATTGGAGATTGAAACTCCAAGTATTTTTGGTGACAACATGGGCTCCATTCACTTGGCTTCCAATCCAATTTTTCATGGAGGGACTAAACATATTGAAGTACATTATCACTATGTAAGAGAGAAGATTGTGAGCAAGGAAATTCAGCTCTCTCATGTGTCAACCCATCAACAATGTGCAGATATCTTAACCAAGGCACTAGATGGAACCAAACTCAGCAAATTCAAAGGTATGATTGGCTTACAGGTAATCTTGAAAGATTGAAGACCTCAAGCTCACTTGATTTGAGGGGAAGCTGTTGGAAAAAGTCAATGGCAAGCCTAAGTGGTGGCTTTGTTACATTTATGTGTTCCTCGAGTAGCTTTGATGTGAACCTTTTCCCTATACATGGGCACTTTTTACTGTAGTGCTGGCTAGAGGTTTTTTCCCCATGTTACCACATACTTGATACTCTCATATGTGGTGGTACTTTGTACTTAGGGATATTATTCAGCTCCTACTTCAGTTTAGTTCATCGATCTATAGAGAGAGCTACTCCAGCCATCGTCTTCTCCGTGTGTCTTGCTACGTTTGTGCTCCTTTGTGTGTGCTTCTTGTGTGTCTCTCGCACTTCTACACACACCCAATAGTGGTATCAGAGCAGGTTCAGCTTCTTCTCAAGTTTCGGTTTTTCGCGTCGCGGCGCGCGCGCACTTTAACAGTGCAAATCGACTTCGAAGCATAGAAGTGTGAATTTCAGCAGCCCGAAAACATTTCCATCAGGTGTGCTGGAGTTTTACCCCCATTTCAAAGCCATTCGTGCAGTTAGAATCGCCATCAGAGTGACGGTTTGTGAGCTGAAATTTCAGCACTCATTTCAGTTTTCGTCGAAGTGAAGATTTTGTCACATTCTTGTTCCTTAGTGAAATGGCGGGCAGCAATGACTTGTTTGGCATGCTTCAAGCTGAAGATAAGCTTGATGGGACCAACTATCCGATGTGGTCTTACATGATGAAGCACGTTCTTGTTGCAAAACAACTTTGGAACATAGTGGCAGATGTAGATCGAAGACCGGCAGGTGCTTCTACTTCACAGTCTACTGTCACAGATGGAGCTTCTTCTTCAAGTACAGTGGTTTCTCCTTCTCCACCTACACAAGAGCAGCTTAAATGGGATGGAAAAGATGCTCACGCTCATGCTTTGATTGCACTTTCAGTGAAGCGTCATATAGTTCCACACATTCGGTCATGTTCTACATCACGACAGGCATGGGACACTCTTGCTTCTTTGTATGCCATGTGTAATGAAGCACGTGTTGCATACTTGAGAAAGCAACTTGAGGATGTATGTATGGCTGAAAATGAGTCAGTGGATGTGTATGTGACACGCATCAAGGACTTGAAAGAGCAATTGGCAAACATAGATGAGACCATTCCGGATGCATCACTCATTTCTACATTGTTGAAAGGATTACCAAAATCTTTTCAAAGCTTTGCTACTACACTTTGTTTGGTTGCAAAAGGAAATCCTAATATGTATGCATTTGATGAGGTTGTGTCTCTTCTTTTGCAAGAAGAGCAATCTAGAGTGAATAGGAGTGGTTTGATTAAAGGAACGCAAGCACTTGCTATCTCACAAAAGGGGAAAAGCAAGTATGGTTCAGCTTTTGGTTCATCAAAACCAAAGCCTCAAGCTTCCTCTTCCACTCATTCCTCTAATGATGGTGATTTGCAAAAGAAGAAGAGATGCAAATATTGTCGGAAGGCTGGTCATACTATTGATGAGTGTACAAAGCTTGCTAAACGCAATGAAAAGAAGAAGGAATCGGGCATGTCTATTGCTAAAAATTCAGCAAATGCAAAGAATGATGAAGCTAACATGGCTCAAGATTTTTGGGCATGTGTTGTTACATTTCATTATGATTCTTCTTTACATTCTAAATGTATGGTTGTGAGTGAGGCTGATTCGGATTGGTTCTTTGATAGTGGTGCTTCAAAGCACATAACATCATGCAAAAGATTTTTTGCCTCTTTGAAAGATGCACCTAAAGGAGGACATGTGGTGTGGGCAAACAATGCCTCTTATCCTATCATTGGAGTAGGAGAAATTGAGCTTACGGCTACAAATGGAGGTGTGATTCTCTTGAAAAATGCATTGTATGTGCCCGGTATCAAGAAGAACTTAATTTCAGTTCCGTTGATTGCCAAAGCTGGACTTCATGTACACTTTGTTGATGATAAGTGTATGGTTCATGATTTCAGCAATGGCGATGTTATCGTGATGTCCGGTACATTATGTAATAATTTGTATCGCATGGATACATACAAGAGGGCTGCCTCGAATGGCTTAGTTGCTCATACTTCTTCCATGGCTGAAATGGAGCTTTGGCATGCTCGTTTTGGTCATTTAAACTTCAATACTTTGCTCTACTTGCAAAAGAAAGACATGGTTATTGGCTTGCCTACACTTGAGTCCATTGAAAAGCATGCATGTGAAGGTTGCATTCTTGGAAAAATGCATCGTGCTTCTTTTCCAAAAGATAGTCACACACACACTACAAGAAAATTGCAACTTGTTCATAGTGATGTATGTGGTCCCGTCAAGACTCCATCTTTTGGGAAGCATGTATATTTTGTTACCTTCATTGATGATGCTACTCGCCATACATGGGTGTATCCTATGAAAGCAAAGAATGAGGTATTTTCTTGCTTCAAAGCATTTTTAGCTATGGCTGAAAATTTTTCTTCACAAAAGCTTTTGACTCTACGTACGGATCGTGGTGGTGAATACATGTCACATGAGTTTAATGCTTTTCTTCGTGAAAGAGGTATTTCACACCAATGTACGGTGCCATATACACCTCAACAAAATGGTGTTGCCGAGCGTAAAAATAGAACTCTACTTGAAATGGCTGATGTATGGTTAAAGGAAAGCATCTTCCTCATAAATTTTGGATGGAAGCGGTCATGTGTGCAAATTATGTGTTGCATCTCTGCCCTACAAAAGCATTGAGAGTCATCACTCCTTATGAGGCTTGGAATGGTCATAAGCTTATGGTTAGTCATATGCGTGTGTTTGGTTGTTTGGCATATGCTCTTGTGCCATCACAACAACGTCACAAACTTGATGACAAGGCAAAGAAATGTATATTTGTTGGTTATAGTGCTGAAAGTAAGGGATATCGGTTGTACCATCCATTGACGAACACAATTATTGTGAGTCGAGATGTGGTATTTGCTGAAAATTCAGTTTTCCCTCTACTTGAATGCAAAAAACTACCAACAGTTAGCTCACAAGATGTGTTCGATACACTCATGCCTTTGTTCCAAAATGGTGTGCTTGACTATGGCCATGTAGACCAGCCAACTGAGGTTCAAAGGGCTGAAAATGTAGAGAATTTCCAGCCAAACATGGCTGAAAAAATTCAGCCAAAAATTGCCAAAACTGTTGGAAACTTTCAGCCACATATGGCTGAACATTTGCGTCCAAATATGGCTGAAACTGAGCATGAAATTCAGCCCACGCATGATGTACATATTGAAGATGTTTTACATAATGAACGCATGTCTATCAAGAGTGCACAATCTATGCCAAAGTGGCTGAAACAAACTTTGCAGGACAGCAAATTGAGTGCACCTTTACTTGGTAGAACAAGATCAAGCTCTCACCATGCATCAAGTAATTTTGTGGATTATTCTCTTATTGCTATAGCATGTAATGAAGAGCCACTTTCTTTTGAAGATGCATGTGACGATCCACAATGGATGAGTGCTATGCAATCAGAAATGGATTCCATACATAGGAATGGTACTTGGGAGTTATGTGAATTGCCAAAAGGAAAGAATGCCATTGGTACAAAGTGGGTTTATAAGATTAAGAGAAAATCCGATGGTAGCATTGATCGCTACAAAGCTAGATTGGTTGCCAAAGGATATGCACAACAATATGGCATTGACTATGAGGAAACTTTTGCACCTACTTCACACATGACTACCATTCGTACCGTGGTTGCATTGGCTGCCCATCGAGGTTGGAAAGTGCATCAGTTGGACATAAAAACAGCCTTCTTGAATGGAGATTTGCAAGAAGAGGTTTATGTGAAGCAACCTCCTGGATTTGTTATGAAAGGGAAAGAGCATATGGTTTGTCGCTTGCATAAAGCCTTGTATGGTCTCAAGCAAGCTCCACGTGCATGGTATGACAAAATACATAAGCACTTGATTGCTCTTGGCTTCACATGTAGTCCGATTGAAAGCACACTCTATGTACGCAAAAATGGGGCTGATCTTATAGTGCTTGTTCTCTATGTTGATGACATACTCTTGACTGGGTCATGTGATGCAAAACTTGACATTCTTATGGCTGATTTGCAGCATACTTTTGATGTCACTTATCTTGGTTTTTTGAGCTACTATCTTGGCATCCAGTTTGTATCCGTTGAGGGGGGAATTGTTATGCATCAAGCAAAGTATGTTGAGAAACTTCTTCAACGTTTTGACTTTGAGGATTGTAAGCCAGTTTACACGCCAATTGAGACAGGATTCAGGTTCTCGGTTGAGGATTCCAGTGATGCATTTGATACTTCTCTTTATCAGCAAGCTGTGGGATGTCTTATATATGCATGCAACACAAGGCCGGATATACAGTATGCAGTTTCCCAGTTGAGTCGATTCATGCATAGCCCTGGCACTAAGCATTGGCAAGTGGTGAAACGTGTGTTTAGATATCTTCGAGGCACTTTGAGCTTAGGTCTCTTTTATGGTAGAGATGTTCAGCCATGCTTGCATGCTTTTACAGATAGTGATTGGGCTGGTTGTTATGATACTCGCGTGTCCACTAGTGGTAATTGTTTTTTCCTTGGAGACTCATGCATATCTTTGTTGAGTAAGAAGCAACCTACAGTGGCGACATCGAGTTGTGAAGCTGAGTACAGGGCAGTTTTCACAGCTACAGTGGAGTGTATATGGCTGAGACACCTATTGATGGATCTTTGCATGGAGATTGGTGTTGCTACACATATTCTCATAGATAGTCAGAGTGCTTTGGCTGTTGCACGAAACCCAGTGTTTTATGCACGAACCAAACATATTGAGGTGCATTATCACTATGTGAGAGAGCGCCTTCATGCAGGAGATATTGATTTGGTATATGTGCCTACACAAGATAATGTGGCAGACATATTCACCAAAGCTCTTCCACGGGAAAAGTTAGAAGCTTTTTGCAAAGCTTTAGGCTTATTACCTTGTGGGGGCTGGTTTGTCACTCCCTCTATGTGTTCACATCATTCGCTCCAGGGGGGTTTGTTACATTTATGTGTTCCTCGAGTAGCTTTGATGTGAACCTTTTCCCTGTACATGGGAACTTTTTACTGTAGTGATGGCTAGAGGTTTTTTCCCCATGTTACCACATACTTGATACTCTCATATGTGGTGGTACTTTGTACTTAGGGATATTATTCAGCTCCTACTTCAGTTTAGTTCATCGATCAATAGAGAGAGCTATTCCAGCCATTGTCTTCTCCGTGTGTCTTGCTGCGTTTGTGCTCCTTTGTGTGTGCTTCTTGTGTGTCTCTCGCACTTCTACACACACCCAACAAGCTTGAGTCATCAAAAGACATAGAAATTTAAAGGACATGTCAAATCTTTGTAGAGTTCTCTTGTGAACTCACTCTTGTAATTTTTGAGCTTATACTTGATGTAAAAGTGAAAGCATCTAAAGTGGTTGAGTGCACTCGATGAATATGAAGGAGAAAACCACAAATTCGTGATTGAATTATTTGAAGAATCAATCACTAAAAGATTGGAGACTGATTTTAGGTGAGATTCAAATTCAAATTTAGGCTCCAAACATCACTATATATACATGGCTTTTAGTCTCATTTTTTTGTACCTCCATTAGTAGGGCTTCATGCCATATTAGAGTGTGGTTGCAAGGCACACACATGTACCAGTAAGTCCATTGTACTTTACAATCAACATTTATTTTCATGATCATTTATGTCCATATCTTCATGTCTATGTGAGTGTATTATTCACTGCCACACTTCATAGTTTTTTAGTTTGATTGCAAAGATGATTTGTCTAAGATTTGTGCATCATTTTTAGTGATTCAACCTGGTAAAGATAGGTCTCTAAGTCTACTACATATTCGCAAAATTTCACTTCATTTAGATTTCACAACTTTGAGATATGTTCAATTGAAGTCACATGTGTCTCTCGTTCATGTAGCTCTTGAAAAGTCAAAATCACATACCTCACTTGTTAAACTTATTTATGAAATAATTCCTAATGGGCTGCATTACTTCCTAATTAGATTCCTCTAAAAGCTCTCTAGTAAATTGTAATAAGAGGATGAGCACTGAGTGAAATACTGAAGCACTCTTGACCAAAATAGAAAGTTTGTTCATGTTGACTATTGGTCAAACTAGTCTATTTTGATTCAATAGTTTGAGAGTGATCTTCCAAGGTACATAGGGTGTCTAATACATCCATTGGGAAGCTAAAAGGGTCCACTTCATGTCTCTTGAGTTTATTTGGCTCGTGTAGTGCAAAGTTTTTGAAGCACTCAAGAGTGCTCCACATATATTATCATAGACTTTCCTTGGTAAGAATCACGAACATTATATGCATATAATGTTCGTGGAAGGAGAAAGAACAAGGCAAATAATGGTCAATGGAATAAGAAGAGAATTAAATCAATGAAGAGGGATATCAAATGCCATTGTTGTCATAAGAAAGGAAATATGATGAAAGAATGCTATGCATTAAATAATGCTATGCATTAAAGAATGCTATGCATTAAAGAATGCTATGCATTAAAGAATGCTATGCATTAAAGAATGCTAAAGGTAAAGGACAAAATGTTGATGGGCATGTTAAACAGCTACCTGTACCATCTGTTTTGAATGTGAAGATTGAAGAAATAAATGCTTTCTTGGATGATGTTGATATTTGGTGACACTTGATAGTATTGTGCCCACTGAGGCTCTTATGGCCAACTCTCTTTCCCACACATGGCTAGTAGATTTTGGTGCTTCTTTCCATGTGATATAGCATAGAGAATGGTTCTCTACTTATGTAGTAAGGTCTCTTGATACCATGAAACTTTTTGCCTCTTATGAGTGTGACATTGTCACGATTGGAGATGTGGTTGTGCAGTTCATTGATGGATCAAAATTTAGTATGCATAATGTATGCTATGTACCTCAGTTACCATGCAGTTTGATGTCAAGTGATCAACTTAATGACCTTGGTTACAAGGTGGTTTTCTATGCTCAATCCTTGCATATATCAAAGGGAAATATGGTTATTGCAAAAGGAAACAAAGTTGGCTCACTTTACCCCTTATTTGTCTCACAAAAATAACACTTGCTAGCTAATATTGAACAATCTATGGCTTGTATTTGGCATGGATGTTTGGGCCACATATCTGTTGATATATTTAGGTAGTGATGTGTGTGAACACTCTAGGACGGCCGGGGCACTTTTTTCCCTCTTTAGGAGGTTTTTTTCCCCCGGCTTGTATATACGCCTATTTCCCTAATGGGCTACTTATCTTTGTACATTCTCTAGTAATACATTCAGTCGTGTGTGTTGTGCTCCAAGCTTCTTCTTCTTCCTTGTGCTGTTCGCGTGCTTCCGCAGACGTCTAACTCCAACAATTGGTATCAGAGCAGGTCGTCGCTTCATCTAGGGCACCGTCGACACTCCTCTGTTTGCAGTCTCAGATTCACACGAAATTTGGTGAGCATACTCAAGGTGTTTCTGAGATCAAAACATCTTCGCTCTGTGGTGCCGAAATCGCGATCTAAGCTCGTTTCGACCTCCGAATGCACTATCGCAACGCTTGTGCAGGCTATTTCGTCCTTTTGTGCCAAAGGTATATACCAATTTCTGTTCGCCAGTTTAAGCGTCTCAAAGTCTGCTACAGGTCTAGCAGAACTCGTCTGGGCAGTTCCGTTCAACTTTTTGAGGTACAGTCAATTTTTTGCATCAAGGTATTTTAGTCACCGGCCATGGCTGAAAGCAGTGATGTATTCCGTATGTTGGCTGTTGAGGATAAGTTGGATGGTACCAACTACCCATTATGGGCTTATATGATGCGACGTGTATTGGTTGCAAAAGGACTGTGAAACATTGTGCAGGGTGTTGAAAGACGTCCTGTTACACCTGCAACTACAGGTACTACAAATACAGGTGCTGGAGGTGCTGGAACTGATGAAGATGGTGTCGAAGATGATATTGTGTAGATTCCTGTTCGTGATACTGTTTATGTTGCACCTACTGCAGAGCAGATTCGTTGGGATGGAAGAGATGCCCAGGCACATGCATTGATAGCCTTGTCTGTCAAACGTGCCATTATTCCTCACATATGCTCTTGCAGAACAGCTAGGGATGCTTGGGATACACTTACCACATTGTACCAAGCTAGGAATGAGGCTCGTATTGCTTATCTCCGAAAACAGTTGGAGAGTGAGCACATGAATGAAGGTGATTCTATGGACAGTTTCCTAACGAAGATCAAAGATTTGAAGGAACAGTTGATTTCTGTTGATGAGGTTATACCAGATAGCTCACTTGTGCAGACCGTTCTGAATGGTCTTCCTGACTCATATCAAAGTTTTGCTTCTACTCTTCGGTTGATGATGAAAGGCAATCCGAATGCCTTATCATTTGAGGAGTTAGTCTCTGTTCTATTGCAGGAAGATCAGTCCAGGTAGAACATGTCCATTATGCAAGTTGCAGATCAAGCTTTCCTGGCTAGTCAGAAGGGCAAAGGAAAATGGATCTCTTCTACTAGTAAGCAGAAATCTGCAAATGTTGCACATTCAAAGAACCAAGACAAAGATGAGAAAAAATCAGAAAAGCTGTTTTGTAAGTACTGTAAAGGCAATGATCATATCATAAAGAACTGTCCAAAACTGGCTGCTAAAGAGGCAAAGAAGAAAGAGGCTAGAATGGTTGTTGCAGAGGCCTCTACACCAAAAACAGAGTCTGCAAATCTTGTGCAGGAAGAAGAATGGGCGTTTACTACTGTCTGCAGTTTTGACCCATCTTCTCATGATCAGTGCATGTCTGCAATAGACTCGGATGTTTGGTACTGTGACAGTGGGGCGACCAAACATATTACCTCGCAGCATAGTTTCTTCTCTTCACTCGAGCCTGCCCCTACAGGGAATACTGTTACATGCACCAACAACTCCTCTTATCCTATTATGGGAGTTGGTAAGATCATTTTCACTACTGCTGATGGTAGTTCTTTCACTTTGTGAGATGCTTTATTTGTGCCAGGGATCAAAAAGAATCTGTTATCAGTTTCTGCATTAGCCAAGATTGGCTTGGTTGTGAAATTTATTGATGACAGGTGTACAGTTCATGATCTCTCAAATGGCGATGTGATTATTGCTTCTGGCATTCTATAGTCGTGGGCTGTATAAGCTCATAGACTATGAAAGATCTGTGAATGATTCGGCATATGCAATTCAAGATTCTCAGGCTATGTCAGATGCAAAGCTTTGGCATGCACGCTTTGTTCATCTGAATTTTGCTAGTTTGCTACGCCTGTAGAAATCTGTAATGGTGTCCTCCCAAACTTGAGGCACCTGGAAAACATGTTTGTGAAGGTTGTATTTTGGGCAAAATGCAGCGTTCTTCCTTTCCAAAAGATGGTTCAGTTCGGGCTACGCAGAAATTGCAGCTTGTACATAATGATGTCTGTGGTCCTATGCAGACACCCTCTTTTGGAAATTACCTTTACTTCGTGACTTTCATTGATGATTTTTCCAGGCATGCATGGGTATATCCACTCAAAGCAAAGTCCGAAGTGTTCATGTGCTTCAAATAGTTTTTGGTTTTGGCTGAAAATCTGTCAGCATGTAAAATGGGCACCCTCCGTTCTGATCGAGGGGGGGAATATATGTCTTCAGATTTTAATGCATTTTTGGCTGAACGTGGGATAAAACACCAGTGTACAGTGCCGTATACACCTCAATAGAATGGAGTTGCTGAACGGAAGAACAGGTCTCTCATGGAGATGGCGAGGTGTATGGTCAAGAGTCAGGCTTTACCTCATAGTTTTTGGCTTGAGGCTGTCATGTGTGCAGCATATGTACTGAACAGGTGTCCCACTAAATCACTGCAGTCTATTACTCCATATGAGGCTTGGCATGACCGCAAGCCATCTGTTGCTCATCTGCGTGTTTTTGGTTGTTTGCCATATGCATTAGTGCCTGAACAACATCGCAGAAAATTGGATGATGAAGCAGTTAAATGTATTTTTGTTTGATACAGTTCTGAAAGTAAAGGCTGTCGCCTGTATCATCCACAGACTAAACGCATTCTGGTTAGCCGTGATGTTGTATTTGTGGAAGATGATATTCATCCATTGCTTTCATGTACTAAGGAGACATCTGTTAGCTCCAAAGACATGTATGATACTTTGATGCCTCTTTTTACAGGTGGACAGTCTAGTGCTCGTCCTAATGAGGCAACTTCTCAGCCTTTGCAGGTTTCATATGATGATGCAAATCATTCCATTTCTGATGCAGATTTACATGATGCACTTGTTGATGAGAGAGCTGATATTGAGCAGGCGAAAACTATGCCAAAATGGCTGGTGCAGACTTTGCGTGACAACAAATTAGATGCACCTTTGTCATATCGTACTCGTTCAGGCTCTCATAGTGCCTCCTTTGCATCAGATTGCTATGCTATGGCTGCATCTAGTCTCTGTGATGAGAATGAGCCTATTTCTTTTGATGAAGCACAGAATTCAGAAAATTGGATGGCTGCTATGCAATTTGAATATGATGCTATAATGAAGAATGGTACATGGTCTTTATGTGACTTGCCTCCTGGCAAGAAGGCCATTGGCACTAAGTGGGTATACAAGCTGAAGCGTAAACCTGATGGTACAGTTGACAGGTATAAGGCTAGGCTTGTTGCAAAGGGTTATGCGTAGGAAAGAGGCATTGATTTTGATGAGACCTTTGCACCTACATGCCGTATGACTACTGTTCGGAGCATTTGTGCACTTGCAGCCCATCATGGTTGGAATGTACATCAGTTGGACATTAAAACAGCATTTCTGAATGGTGACTTGCTTGAAGAAGTGTATGTTTTTCAGCCCCATGGCTTTGTGCAGAAAGGGCATGAAAACCAGGTGTGCAGGTTAAAGAAGGCGTTATATGGTTTAAAGCAAGCACCACGTGCTTGGTATGAGAAGATACATGCCTATCTAATTGCACATGGTTTTGAGAACAGTCCAACTGAAAGCACCTTATATGTTAAGCGTGCTAATGATGTGCTTCTGATCATTGTTGTCTATGTAGACGACATGCTGCTCACTCGTCCTATGGAGAAGCATATTGCTGATTTTAAGGGTGATTTGCATGCCTCATTTGAGATGTCTGATTTGGGGCATTTGCATCACTATTTGGGCATTCAGTTTATGCAAGTTGATGGTGGAATGGCTTTGTGTCAAACGAAATATATTCACACATTATTGCAGCGTTTTGGCCTTGAAGACTATAAGCCTATTGCCACTCCTATGGAGACAGGTTTACGATTGAGTCTTGATGATGCTGGAGATGCATTTGATGCTGTTCTCTATCAACAGGCTGTTGGATGCTTGATTTACTTATGCATTACCCGGCCAGATATTCAATTTGCTGTCTCACAGATGAGCAGGTTTATGCATTGCCCAGGAGTCACGCATTGGAAGGCGGTTAAGCGCATCTTTCGCTACTTGAGTGGTACTCAGCTACTTGGGTTGTTTTATCCCAAGGGGGGATCACTACCGCCAGATTTGCATGCTTTTTCTGACTCAGATTGGGCTGGTTGCTATGACACTCGTGTGTCCACCAGTGGTTTTTGCTTCATGATTGGTAGCTCATGTGTATCTTGGTTGAGCAAGAAGCAACCTACTGTGGCCACTTCCAGTTGTGAGGCTGAGTATAGGGCAGCTTTCACAGCGACTGTTGAGTGTGTGTGGCTCAGACGCCTTATGGCTGATTTGGGTGTTGTCCAGTCTTCTGCCACCACCATCTTCACTGACAGTCAAAGCGCATTGGTAGTTGCGAGGAACCCTGTGTTCCATGCTCGCACTAAGCACATTGATGTGCATTATCACTATGTCAGGGAGAGGTTCTCTGCTGGGGAGATCAGCTTGGCATATGTGCCCACGCAGGAGAACATTGTAGACCTTTTCACGAAGGCCCTGCCTAGGGAGAAGTTTGAAGCTTTCTGCAAAGCTTTGGGCTTACTTCCTTTTGTGGAGTGATTTCCACATAGCTTGGCACTTCCTTATACATGAGTGCCAGCTCCTTGTTCATCGCATCACTCCCAGGGGGGATTTGTTGATATATTTAGGTAGTGATGTGTGTGAACACTCTAGGACCACCGGGGCACTTTTTTCCCTCTTTAGGAGGTTTTTTTTCCCCGGCTTGTATATACGCCTATTGCCCTAATGGGCTACTTATCATTGTACATTCTCTAGTAATACATTCAGTCGTGTGTGTTGTGCTCCAAGCTTCTTCTTCTTCCTTGTGATGTTCGCGTGCTTCCGCAGATGTCTAACCCCAACAATATCTCATAGTGGAATGGAAAATATTTCTCGTTTTTTATACTTACATGTGTTATCTTTCTCTAGTTTTTTCATTCTGTGAGCATTGTCAATATGGAAAGCAAACTAGGAATGTGCATAAGATGCACATTGACTCTTCAATTCAGCCTTTAGATCTCATTCATATAGATGTGTGTGGTCCTATGCTCTCAAGGTCATTAGGCTTCACTTTCATAGATGTTGTTATGAGAAAATTCTAGGTATATTCTA
The DNA here is from genome assembly GCA_020310875.1 of Ceratopteris richardii. Classification (NCBI taxonomy): domain Eukaryota; kingdom Viridiplantae; phylum Streptophyta; class Polypodiopsida; order Polypodiales; family Pteridaceae; genus Ceratopteris; species Ceratopteris richardii. The sequence goes on along the minus strand of CM035443.1, from coordinate 17,778,051 downwards.
TCAAATGGAAGGTTGAGGTATTTTGTACCTTTAGAAAATGGCTTGCTTAGTTGAGATTGAAAAAGGAACTAAGCTTAAGGCTATATGTTCAAATAATGGGGGTGAATATTGTTGATATATTTTGGTATTGATGTGTGTGAACACACTAGGACTGTCGAGGCACTTTTTTTGCTTGTTAGGAGGTTTTTCCCCCTAGCTTGTATATACGCCTATAACCCTAATGGGTCACTTATGTTTGTACATTCACGTGGTAATACATTTAGTATTGTGTGTTGTGTTCTAAGCTTCATCTTCTTCCTTGTGTTGTTCACATGCTTCCATAGACCTCAAATTCCAACAATTGGTATTAGAGCAGGTCATCGCTTCATCTAGGGTGTCGTTGATACCCCTCCAATCACAATTTTAAAATTGCACAAAAATTGGTGCACATACTCAGAGCGATTAGGAATTCAAAACAACTATGTGGTGTCAAAATTGTGATCAAGGCTCGTTTTTGCCTTCAAACATACTATCATAGTGCATGTGTAGTCAATTTTGTCCTTTTATGCCAAACATATATACAAGTTTTGGTTCACCAGTACAAGTGCCTTGAAGTCTGCTACAGGTCTGTCAAAGCTCAACAAGGTAGTTTTGTTCAAAAGATACATCCATTTTTTTGCATTAGGGTAGTTTAGTGAGTGGTCATGGCCAAAAGCAATGATGCGTTCCGTATGTTGGATATTGAGGATAGATTGGATGGTACTTATTACCCATTATGGGCATATATGATGCATCATGTATTGCTTATAAAAGGACAGGGAATATTATGCAGGGTGTTGAAAAACATCCTACTACACCTGCAAGTATAGGTGTTGAAGGTGATGCAGATGGAATTGAAGATGATGATCTTCAAATTCCTGTTTGTGCTTTTGTTCCTGCTACACCTATTATAGAGCAACTTCATTGGGATGGCAAAGATGCTCAAGCACATGCCTTGATAGCTTTGTCTGTCAAACATGCTATTACTCCTCATATTCTCTCTTGCAAAACAACAAAGGATGCTTGGAATACACTTACCACTTTGTGCTAGGCAATAAATGAGGTTCGAGTTGCTTAACTCCAAAAACAATTGGAGAGTGAGCATATCAATGAAGGAGTTTCTATGGACAATTTTCTGACAAAATTGAAATATTTTAAGGAGCATTTGAATTTTGATGATCAAGTTATACCAAATAGTTCACTTGTGCATACCATTCTTAATGGTCTTCTAGATTCATATAAGAGTTTTGCTTCTACTCTTTTATTGATGACAAAAGGCAATCCAATGCCTTAACATTTGAGTATTTAGTTTCTATTTCATTGCAGGAAGTCCAATCCAGGCAGGACAGGTTCATTATGTGTGTTGTAGATCAATCTTTCTTAGCTAGTTAGAAGGGAAAAGGTAAATGGAGCTATCTCCTAATGCTACACAGATGAAGAAGGAAGAAAAATATGAGAAGAAAGAAGAAAAACAGAAACAATTGTGCAAATACTGTAAAGGAAATGATCATGTCATAAAGAGTTGTTCAAAACTGGTTGCAAAAGAGGTAAAGAAGAAAGAAGCTAGAATGGTTGTTGTAGAGGCCTCTACACCTAAAATAGAGTCTGCTAATCTTATGCACAATGAAGAATGGGTGTTTAATGTTATATGCAGTTATGACCCATCTTCTCATGAGCAGTATATGTTTGTAATAGACTCAAATGTTTGGTACTTTGATAGTGGAGCAACCAAACATTCTACCTTGTAGTGCAATTTCTTCGCTTCACTTGAGCCTACCCCTACCGGGAATACTATCACATGTGCTAAAAACTCCTCTTATCCTATAATGGGAGTTGGTAAGATCATTTTGAGTACTGCTAAAGGTAGTTCTTCACATTTTCAAATGCTTTATTTGTTCTAGGGATCAAGAGAAATTTGTTAGCAGTTTTAGCATTAGCCAAGATCGGCTTGGTTGTAAAATCTATTAATGAGAGATGTACAGTTCATGATATGTCAGATGGTGATGTTATTATTGCTTCTGGCATTTTATGTCATGGGTTGTATAAGCTCATAGACTATGCAAAATCTATAAATGATTCAGCATGTGTAGTTCAAGATTCTCATGCTATCTTAGATGCAAAGCTTTTTTTAATGCATTTCTGGTTGAACATGGGATAAAACATTAGCGTATAGTGTCGTATACACCTCAATAGAATGGAGTTGTTGAAAGAAAGAACAAGTCTCTCATGGAGATGGCAAGGTGTATGGTCAAAGTCAGGATTTACCACATAACTTCTGGCTTGAGGCTATTATGCATGCAACATATGTAGTTAATAATTGTCCCACCAAAGCAGTACAGTCTATCACTCCATATGAGGCTTGGCATGGTCGCAAGTCATCGGTTGCTCATCTATGTGTTTTTGGTTGTCTTGTATATGCATTAGTGCATGAACAACAATGCAAGAAATTTGATGATAAAGCAATGAAATGTATTTTTTTTTTATACAACTTTGAAAGCAAAGGCTATTGTTTGTATTATCCATAGACTAAAGGCATTTTGGTTAGCCTTGATGTTGTTTTGATCCTCAAGTGGGGGCTCTCATCTGAATAGACTTAGATTCCCATGGGCCTGTAAAGTGTGAAAATTTATGCAAGGAATTGGATTCAAAGTCTAGTCTTTCACTCGATTTCACATCATCTTGCTCTTGTATATGGATGGAATGATCATGAAGATCATTCACTTCATCAATTGGTGGAGGGTTTTCTCTCTCCTTGGCCCATTTCTCCTCTTATATCTCTCTCGAGGAACTCTTGGGAGTAATGATTCATTGAGGAAGGAATCATCCACAGAATTAGGAACATGAGGCTCTCGAGGGGTAATCTTATTTTTTTCACTTCCACAATTCTGAGTCTCTAGTGTAGCTATAGTCTAAGGTTTAGCTATTACTGCTCTAACCTCTCCAAAATTCCTTCAAAATGTAGTTGTGGTTTAGTTGAGTTTTTTGGTTGAAAAGATGGTTGGGATTGAACATAGCCTTAGCTACTTCTAACATTTTTGCACAAAGCTTAGTCCTTTCAATCTCTAAATCCACTTGGGGATAACATTTGTCTAACTCATGTGTGTTTGCCCTTCTTATATGCGAGCCTAGTAGGCCTTGAACATCATGTCCAAGCCTTCTGGAGTAGGATCTACTAAGACTAATCTTGCTCTCGGTGGTGGTGGAATGGATGGTGGGATTAGATGGGGTGGGATAGATGGTGGTGGTGCATGAGAGTGCATTTGAGAAGAGATTTCCACTATTTTTGTTTTTGTTTCTTTAAATTTATCTTCTAGTTCACTAAGTTTCCTAGCCCATTATCTCTTCATTCTCTTTGGGGTATGCTTTCAAGCTCTTGTTCTCTTTTTATCTGTGCTTTTTGACTCACTAACCTTTGAATTCCTTTCCAGATCTACACCTAGGGTATTTCACAAGGCTTGTGTTCTAGTGATTACTTGTATAGGGGCAATATTAGTCACACTTGTGTTGGGTTCTACTATCAAGCCAATAACATTGATGGGGGTATTCTTTTGTGAATTGGCTAGATTTTTATGACAATATCTCAAGAGATTTTCCTTTCCACAATCAAGACAAAAGCCTTGGATCACTATAAGTTGGGGTTTCCCTAGTGGAGAAAGTGGAAAATCATGAATAAAGTGATCTCCCTAACATCTATAGCATGGTCATCTAGGGGCTTAAGGTCTCATCTATCATAATTAGGGCCTAGGTTTGGATTTGTATACATCATATTGGAATATTCAGGCTCCCAATTAGATTCCATTTGTGTTTTCTATAAATAGATCTCATTATGTTTAGGTGAGTATGTGTAGTAAGTTGATGGGCTATCTACATGCGTAGAGTCAAAACTTTGAGTGTTAGGGTCACTTTGTGAGATCATAGAGGATACTAACACTATGTATATCTATTTAAGTTGTCTTCTATCGATGCATACTTCACCAAGATCACATTGCTAGGTAGTGGTGGTTACTGTCCTAGAATTGGTCGAGGTCCTTATTATGCCTAATAGTGTGGTTGGTATGGCTATGGTGGACAATCTTGCTTAGTATGATTGGTGTATTTCCTCTCAATGGTACAATATTAAGAATTAAGATTTCATGATATTTGAGCCATCAAGGGCATACATTGGCCATGTGGTCTCCTCCACAAGTGCAGCAATGCTTCACTGAGACCACTATAGGGGTTTTTCTACTAGACACTCCTAACTTTTGAGCCACTTGTTTTGCTAGCTCATCTACTGAGGTTGAGGTTTTGGAAGTAAAACTAGTAGAACAATATGAATATCTATAGAGTTTAGAGAGTTCTAACTCTCTCATCCAAGTTGTCCTCAATATCAGTGCACATCTTGACACATTGCTCTATGGTTCGAGGTTCCTTTAGATAGAAATATGATCAAAGTTTTGCACTCAATAGGCCATCTAAGAGCAGGGACACTTGTTTAGCCTAGATAGGTAGCTCTAGGGTTGGACATCATTCAATGTATTGTCTAAACCTATGTTTGGGTATGCTCATAGTTTCTTGAGGTGTCTGCTTCAAGCTATGGATCAATGATGAAGAAGTATGCTTGTTGAAACTCTTAGAGAACTCAGCTATAAAGGTGTCAAGTAGTTGAGTGTTGTTCTTGAATTGTTCCTAATATAATGGTCAAAACCATGTTAGGGCTATGTTTTTCAATGTAAGGCCAAAAGCTTGGTATTGAGTGAATTTGGCCACGTGATCATAAGGATCTCTCATGCCACCAAAATAGTTCTTCACGGCTTTCACCATCTCAAATTACCTTAGTATTACAGGGAATTCTTTTGGTCTAGATAGAGGGAACTCATCCATGCCTCTTTGATGTCTATGTCCTCTAGGTCTTTCCTGTTCTACTCTATTAGTGTCCAATATTCATCTCTCTCTTCCTAAAGGATTTACAAAACTCACTTCTAGCCTTTCTCTTGACTTTTCCTTTTGACTACCTAAGACATGAGAGGATCCGGCTCCATGTGGACCATGGGGAACATTAGCTGTGTATGGGGGGAGATTGGTTCACCCTTCCAAGTACACCCGAGGACTTTGGGGTCCTTGGATTTGTAAATGATTACTCCATCTATCTCACTAGGCTTATCTAGCTTGAATCTCCAAAATTCTTTATTTCTTTCCCTATTCAAGAAGAGTTCTATGCTTTTATTGTCCTATGGAATCCATTCAGGTGTAATTATCCTTTATATAATCAACTTATCTCTCAATGTTGTAGGTTCTCTGCCTTGGGTTCTCTTGATCCAAGTCTCCTGATTCTGACTCAGGGATGATCACCCCAAACTCATCCATCCTATCTGGTGATATGGTTACCACATACATGGTTCCTTGCTTATCTATGTAGGATCCCTCTTTGAATTTGACCACGGGGTGCTCAATTCCAAAGGTTTGATCTAGGTTCTGAGTTAGACAAGTGATTGTCTCAAACTATCCTCATGAGCACCTAAGTGGTTGGTTTGGATATATTCCAACTGAATCTTGTAGGGATTCTAGTATTTTTAAGTAAGCTAGCCTCGAACTTTCAGTGGGTCTCTCCATGCTAAAAGATATTTATGAATTGCTTGTATCTAAGCTCAACACATAAGGATAGTCAATAAATTGTTGGTCCCATGACCTATCTATATGGTGGGCACTTTCTCAAAGGATCTAATTGTTTATCTCTTCTTAGGTATCTACCTGACCTATGTCTCAAATGACCCAACTACTTGCACACTAACCAAGTACAACCACTTTGTAATGTTCTTTGTATCAATCACTTGTTCTTTTTAGATTATTTTTTATGTAAAATCTTGTCTTATGAGATGCATCATTCGGAATACTTATGGTATCCTAATTTGATGTTTGATTGATCAATTTGTATTCCTTAAACTTAGGGATTTCCACAAATTTGCTCTAACTGACCTTGAACTTGAGAAATTAGGGCATCTTGAACTTGATTCATGCCTATCATAGCCCTAATCAATCAATGTCACTAAGCAAACTTAGCCTAAGCTAAAAAATAGATTGAGAGGGTTGAGAGATCTTTCAACCTCAAGTCATGCATGCTCGATATTGCTTGAATGCCCAGAGTGCTCGCTTCCAAGCTTGCACTGCATTGGTACCGTGCTTTCACCCTTCAAAGAGCTCCAAATCTCTCGAAAAATCCCAAAAATTAGACTTAATATTATCAAAATTTGACAAACCCTAAAGATTTCTGAATTTCCTATCTATCACGGTGAACAGTGTCTATCACGATAGACTTGCCTATCACGATATATGTGTCTATTGCGATAGCCAATATCTATCATGGATTGTTGTCTATTGCAATGGATAGAGTCTATTGTGATAGACGTGTTTGTTGTGATAGACACTATTTGTCATCTGTCATATATCATCTATCATCTATCATGCTATCTATCTATCATGATGGACATGTGTCGGTCATGATAGATGGGTCTATCGTGGGGTCCTTTTTGTGATGATAGATTGATCTATCATGATAGACAATGTCCATCATCTATTGTCCATCATGGGATGTATATTATGATAGAAGAGTCGTGTCATGACCTTTGTCTATCATAATGGGCAAAAAAAACACAAATTTTACTATTTTTACTGATTTGGGGTGATCTGAGTCTGTTTTCTATCATGCCTAACATACAATTACAAAATACACAAAATTTCTATCTGTCGCAACAGATAGAGATTGTCATCTTGGGCTACATGAAGAGTTTTGTCATACCAATTGTTGATGGCGTTGCTGCTACTAATGCTAAAACCTATCAGAAATGCTCACAAACACACAAAAACAAAGTGCACACTATCACTTTCTCACTCGCTCTCACAAGTGAAATGAGGGGAATGAGGTGGAAGATGGGGATACGAACAAAGAGATGAATTTTCGATGATGAAGGAGATGGAGGTAGGAGGTAAGTGGAGGTGGTAAGGATGATGAAGAAGAAGATAAAAGTAAATAAACTAGGAAATTTACCTACTTACCTATGATTCCAATGTCAAGACTCTACATCTTACCATCACACACTCATCCTCGAATCGTGCTCCTTGACAATGGTGCCAAATTTGGTATCACTCTAGCACAATGGTAGTACCAACATGAGGAGATCTACCTCATAAATGCCAATCTGTGGAGACATGAGGATGGTATGACAACCATGAGCAAGTGGAGTACACAAGTGAGTGAATGAGAAGCATAGTAGCATGCACACACATACACACACATGCACACAAGGCAAGATAAAGAGTAGAACAATGGAATCTTTTGATTAAGAGCTCTAAGTACAATGTTTCATAAAAATGCCATCCTCAAAATGAGCTCTCTAGCTCATTGTATAGTTTTTTACTAGCTTTGGGCTAGTTCAGACTTAGTGTCTGGCCTAGTTAAAAATTAGGTTCCTATACTAGTTCATAGGCTCAAACGAGCTCTAAAAATGATGAAAATTAATATATGAGTTCTTATAATGCTCCTCAAGCTCAAGAATCCTTAGCTTGAACAAAATGGAGTTGAAACTACCAAAAACAAATATTTACAATGAGGGGTAGTGATAAACATCACTATTGTTTAAAGGATTATTTTGAAGAAAATTGGATCTAGTGCTATTGATTGCTAGGTCTGCAATGACTTCCTTGTCTACTTATTCCACCTTGATTTTCTTCTCCTTGGCTCCCTTGTCTCAAACTTCTTTGGTGATTGAATCATGTCTGGCTACTAAAAATATCAAGAATTCAATAATGTGAAGATGCTACCATTAGCAATATTAAGAATAACATTCATAACTCCCATAATAGGAACAAACAATTTGTTTGGGAATATGATAGTATTTCCATCAAGGGTAAGCTCAAGTGAAGTGAAGAGACTACACTGAGACATAATATATTTGGTTGTTCCATTGTCAAATACCAAACATCACCATAGCAAACATCCAATGATTATGTGAGTTTCAATCAATCCTCTACCTCTCTTCTCCCAACCTTAAATAGCCCTTGCCCATGTAGTGTTCCAAAATCCTCCATAAGGTCCATATACTCTTCATATTGAGGTTAGAAAAAAAAACTTAGGATCCTCTACTATGCCTTGGGTCCCATGAGATTAGGATGTTGGCCTCTAGGCATACTACGTTAGGTTAATCTACATCCCAAATAGATGGAAATGTATCACTCTCTCCCCTGTCTCAAAATCATTGTCCTCAATGATCGAAAAGGGAAAATACTAGTGAACTAGAGCTTCTGATCCTCAAGTTGCATCTATAATTCAATGACTTTTCCATGAGAGAAAATAGTAAGAAATAGAGCGATTTTGCAAATGCTAATCTCTTTTATCTCATATTTTATGTTAGATAACTTTTGAAAATGTTGATATTGCAAAGAAACCATACCATCAATACAATTTTCATCTTCAAAAATAAATGGATGCAACTTGTTAACATGAAAAACTATATGAATACAATAACCAATGGTGATCCCAATTTATATACAACATCATTAATTTTGTTTATGATTTCCAAAAACCCACAAAACCTTGGAGATAACTTGAAAATCTTGCTTGTTGATAATGTACTTTGAGAAGGAACTTGAACAAGTACTCAATCTCCCTTGTTAAATGTTCATCCATCATTATATGACTTTGCTCTATCATCAAATTAGCTTTAAGTTGACGTAATCTAGATAGTAATGAGAATACATATATATCTTCTTTCATAGATTGGCTATATACTCATATGCAATGAGTCAATGCAAATAATGAACAAATCTCAAATGAGTAGAGGGGGTTAATGATAGTTTGTGAAAGAAAGGCAATTTTCTACTAATATTCTATCTTTGCACACACACACACACACACACACACACACACATATATATATATATATATATATATATATATATATATATATATATATATATATATATATATATATATATATATATATATATATATATATATATATATATATTAGTTTCTCTTCTAATTATTTATTTTTTATTGCAAGCCCAATTATTCACTAATATGTGGGCTTATGGATAGCATATTAGAATCAAACTTATTGATACTTTGGGTAAAACAAATGATCCTAGCATTGTTGTTTCTTTCAAGCAATTATCATGTGCTACTTCAAAAAATATGAACCTTATGGATAAAGAACTTGGCTACGTAGGAACCCTTGTTAGTATCTAAGAAATATCATTTTGTATCTTCAAACAGGTAAAGAAATTTATATTTTTTATGATATATTTTATTATTTTTTAAAGCAAAAAATAATGAAGTTTTGTTTTTTTATATTTGGATAGGGTATTTTGAAGGTTGATTGGTTTTGAGACGAATATAAAGATAATAATGCCACATTGAGAAGGGAATTATCTAAGTTTTGGGTAATTGACTCTTTGAAAATAATGCAATTAACAAGAGAACCATATATTCTTCCTAGACATATTGAACATGTATTTTTTTATAAAAACCCTGATGCTCATCATTGGTGGCAAGTCATTCATGTTCAACCTAGAGGTCAATCATTGTCTGACAACTTTATTGTTAGAGAGATCAAAGAGAGTCATGATGATGATTCATCATTAGATATTGATTTACCAGCATCTGAGAGAGAAAATTAGAATCATTCTACATGACAAAGATAATAATCTACTTGATGAGAATGATAATACTCTATGTGCTAATTCTATAGATGATGAAGAGGAATTATCAAAAATCGATATTAGTCCATCAATAGATGATGTCATTATGAGAGCAAAAAATTAACAATAGAAGAAATAACACAAATCAATAAAGAAAATAAAGATAATGAAGATGAGACTATACTAATGTCTTACCATAATGATGGTAATAATGAAAAAATATGACTAGGTTAGATAGTACATCCCTCTCTATTCATTTGGAATAAAAAATGAATCCCACCATAGAGATGAAATATATTATTGTAGGTTAGAACATTATGCTCGAGGAAAGAGCTTCAGTTGGAAGAAGAGACATCTCTCTAATTGGTGGTGGAATCTTTTGTCAAATAAATGAACAAAGAAATCTACATGAGAGCATACTACATTTGTATCCTATTATATTTACCCTTATTTTCAGATTTTATTATTATATGGTCATCATTGATTTGAGCAGTCAATGAAATTTTTTCAATGTAGGTGATGCGTCTCCACTTGACGATGAGGTTATTGAAATCAATGTAAACAATGATAAGAAAAGGACTAGATGCAATGTCTACATATATGTGTGTGTGTAAATATATCTACATGGTGTATGTATCTATATAGGTATTATGGTCCTCGTTGATTCGATTAGCTAATGATTTGTGTTGGATGTAAGTGATGCATCCGCACACTAAGACGAGGTTATTGAAATCAACCTAGATATGTACACGCACACACACATATATGTGTGTATACATATATATGTGTGTGTATGTATATATATATATATATATGTGTGTGTGTGTGTGTGCGTGTGTGTGTGTGTGTATATAATGTGTAGCATGCATTATCACAATGATGTGACGGAAGTATCCGCATGTCTTTTAGACGCCACTTGTGAGACCACCTAGTGTCAAATTCTATCTCTAGTGAAATAAGTAAGTGCTTTTTGCTTCTCACTTGATACTCACTACAAAAAAAGGTTCATATAAGTAAAACATAAAATATATATTTTAGTTTATACATAAAATTTATACTTATGCCCATTTTAAGTGAACAAAACGTAAGTAGGAGTCACATAAAGCTCTCATTCTTTTTTTAAACTCCAAACCATGCATGATGTATATTATATTGCCATCTGGTGTTATGTCACACTCTAGCCCTAGGCTATCTATGCATGTCCTCATAGGTATCTCTATTGTGCTCTCATGAGTTGGAGGTGGTAAAGGTGTCTTGAAAATAAAAAAATAAAAATGAATCTAAACAGTAGTGTTGTAATATCATTAAAAATATTACATTATAATAAGAAAACATACCTATGTGCAGATAGCTCTCTTCTTGCAAATGGAGTGGTAGAAGAGCCTTTCCTCTAGATGCTAGGCAACCATAATATGATCCATAAGATCTATACATACATACACACACACAGACACACACACACACACACACACACACACACACATATATATATATATATATATATATATATATATATATATATATATATATATATATATATATATATATATATATATATATATATATATATATATATATATATATATATATATATATATATATATATATATATATATGTGTGTGTGTGTGTGTGTGTGTGTGTGTGTGTGTGTGTATGTATGTATGTGTGTATGTATGTGTATATGTATGTGTATGTGTGTGTATGTGTGTGTCTATGTGTGTGTAGGTACATGTGTGTATGTGTTTGTGTGTATATGTGTATGTGTGTATATGTGCTTATGCATATGTATGTATATGTGTATGTGAGTGTATGTGTGTGTATATGTGTATGTAGCCTAAGGTGTGTATGTGTTTCTATGCGTGTGTGTATGTATGTATGCATATGCATGTGTATATGTGTGTTTGTATATGTGTATGTGTGTGTCTCTATGTGTGTGCATGTATATATGTGTGTGTATACATGTATGTATGTGTGTATGCATGTGTATGTATCATGTGTGTGTATATGTGTATGCATGTGTATGTATGTGTGTGTATGCATGTATGTGTGTATGTGTATGTGTATGTGTGTATGCATGTGTGTATGTATGTATGCATATGCATGTGTGTGTATGTATGTATCTGAGTGTATGTGTATGTGTGTGTATGTATGTGTATGTATATGTGTGTATGTCATGATATGAGCTCATTTTGACCTCCGAATGGACTATTATAGTGCCTATGTAGGGAATTTCATCTTTTTGTGGCAAATATATATACAAGTTTTGGTTCACCAGTATAGATGGCCCGAAGTCTACTACAGGTTTAGCAGAACTCGACAGGCTTGTTTTGTTCAGCTTTCTGAGATACAGTCATTTTTTTGCATCAGGGTATTAGTGGCCATGGCTAACAACAATGATTTATTTTGTATGTTTTCTGTTGAGGATATAGATCTTACGAATATCCTCCTAGGGATCAAGGCAAAGAGGCCCCAATATACAATCCATACCCAGGACCACCAATAACACCAAGAACATATGAGTATGGCAGATATAGCCAAGCAAAACAGTGTTAGGACAACAACCACCATTTCCATAGAATGTAGTACCAATAAAGTACACCCAACCGAAAGAAATCTAGAAAGAGCCTTAGTGCTAGCCACACCTTTGACCAACACAAAAAACTTAAGTCAAGGATATGATCAAATGCATGGGGAATATTATTCATATGATACAAGTCTTACTAACTATGATCAAGCTTACGAGCAACATTACCATGGATATGAGGGATATGATAGCTTTGATGGACCAGAATATGCTAGTCTTATGTACACCACGCCAAGAGCCCTAGTTCCTATTAGACTGGTTAGATGTAGATGAGATCACTTCATTAGGGAATGCACTCTACCCTACAATCCACCACCTCCCCATGTGTCGGAAGGCTATTGTAATGAATGTTAAAAGGAGCATTTGTTTAGAGATTGCCCTAGAAACCCCAATAAGGTCTCCCGTAGTATGCAAATCAATGTGATTGAAGTGATTGAATCATCAGGAAGTGATAAAGAATACACAGTGCTATTGAAGGCAATTACTAGAGCCAAAGCCAAGGAGAATTTAGAAAGGGAAACATTTTACCATCCAAAGGTTAAGGAGGGGCAAGGACCAAAAATTCAAGTGCTAGAGGACTCAGAGGAACCAGAGGAGTCTTCTAAAAGTAAAAAGACTCAGAGATGGAAGTCAAGGGGAGAAAAAATTTTAAAAAAAAGATTAAAAAGAAGATTGAGAAGAAAGAGAAAACTTTACAAGAAATTAAGGAAGGTCAAAATCAGAAGACACGTGAGAAAGCTCAGCAGGTGACTAAAGAGTCGGAGGAAGTATGAGTAGGTTCAATTCTAGCAGATCCCATGCCCAAACACTTGAACATTTAACTCCAATATAGATATAGGGCCCATCATAGAACAACATGATAGAAGTTATCCGAGAGGAAATTTGGAGAAGGATAGATTGGAAACATGCAAAAAAAAAATCGAGATCACTCAAACCACACTCAAAAAACTCTATTCCAACCCTACTAAAGACTAGAATACTAGAAAATCAATTCCAAGAATGTTTAGAAGCTACTAATCAAGAACACAAAGGAAGACAACAAGATGATAGAGAAAGGAAAACACCAACATTAAAGGGGAGGAACAAGGTCAAAAATCCCAAAAATATAGGCAAACTGGCCATGTGACCTTTGGGCAAGAGTTCAAGAAGATCGGTGGAAGAAAAAGGGAAACACACCACCCCTGTTTGAAGAGCTAGACACCATTGGTAATCTACATACACTAGAAACGGAGGAGATATATGAAGAACTATCAATTGTGGATCGAAACAGAGAGGAAATAAATAGTATATCCACACTTCCCAACTACGTGGGAGAATATGAAAGGTCTGAATTATTTCACACCCCCTACATTTAGAGACAGAGAAAGAAAGTCACATGATGAAGAATCTCACACATTATCAGAACTCAAGAAAACAAAAGTCCAATGTTCTTTAATGAGAGAAGAGTTGCTAGAAATTAAACCTCAACTATGGAAACACTTGCCTAAACAATTAAAGATGGAAGAGGGAGAACAACCTAAGGAGAAGAAAGAGTAAAAGGTACCACCCACACTTCAAATACTAGTAGACAAAGTGGGAGATTTCAGCAAGGCAGATGAAGGAAACACATGTCTTCCCATCACATTCAATGGATACATGACCAAAGCGACTTTAGACACATGAGTGGCAGTGGGAATAACCACTAAAGAGATATGGGAGAAATGGGGAAAGCCAGCCTTATGACCTGAATGAAACTCCAATTAGCAGATGGCCATCTTGAGAGACCATTAGGGATCTTGGAAAAGGTCATTCTATCCACATGTGGAGTAGAATTTGAGCATACACTAACTATATGCCAATTTGGAAAAGCAAAAAATTATTAAATGATATGAAGATGTAGTAAAATTGTGATTGAAAGAAAAATAGGGCTTGATGAGAGGTTGTCATTGACATAGTTGTTGCAAACAAATCAACTTTGTAATAGATTGAACATCTTTCTCTGTATCATGAGAAAAATAAATAGCTTCATAAATAATTGTAGACCATAGTGTGTAGAGATTTGGGAATTGAAGTTAAGGATTGAGATTGGACAATTAGATGGAGAGTGATAGAATGCCTCGATAGTGATCAATGTACACTCTAATACCACTACTGGCTACTCCAAATGCACTTCTAAAAAGAGGAAAGGAACTCGGTCGAGAGGCCATGGTGCCACCAAGCCTTGGTAAAATTAGGGATAGCAGGGCAATGTGACTAAATGATCCTCAAGCCCAAACATGTAGTATACTAAAGAAGGAGATAGTGGGGCTCCTCGGGGGGGCATAGGGATCTCACCATTGCCACTCTCCAAGGTCCCACTAAAGGTAGAATAAAGTCCAGTCCTCCTTGAATGAAAGACACCAATCACGATCAATCTAAATCTCCTCATGATCAAGATCAATATGCCAATCCCGACCAAGAGTTCCAACCACCATGATCGATTGAAAACTGCAAATGACAAAGATCTTGGACTCCGTAGATGTTCTCATCATTTGACCATCCTCATCAATCTCAAAGTAGAGAGTACCATCCTGAGTAAAACCTCGGGCCACAATCAAAACCTCGGTCTAAATGAATCCCTCAAAATAGTGTCCTCAATATCTCTGATCATCCAAGGCACCCTACACATCCCAATACATCAATCCTACTGTTGTGCCTTTGAGAGGCCCCTGAAATAGAGCTAGTCATCAACACTACACCCGAGACCCCTGGCAAATGCCCCCAGGAAGCATGAAGATAGGAGCCAATCATGAATTCTCTCTTCATGCAAAAAAGAGCATTCTTGATCAGAGGCTATCGAAGCTACTCGCCAATGCAAGAGGGAGAAATCTGAATGAGAATAGGCTGCAAACTACTCCCATGATCTCAAGATTGCAAGAAAAATAATCCTTAATCTGTCTCAAGAACCTAGCATGTTGCATCTCAACAAAGATCCATTTGACCTTAGGTTGCCATAGCCCACTAGTAGCAAGTGCAAACAAGCCAAGTCTTTGATGAAGAAAATCCTTCCAAGGCTCTAGGCGAGGAAGCAAACTGTGAACGACAGACTTGCCTAGCAGGGTTCTGCTCTAGCAAGCATGGTCAGCCATAACAAGGGAGTGCCTTTGGTGCCGACAAAGAATAGAGGGTGGGGGGGAGGGACAAACTTAACTAAAAAAAAGGGGGAGAGAGGCAGTGGGAGGGGGGTTTTGTTGATGAGAAAGAAGGATGGGGGAGAAGGAGGAAAAAACCAAGCGAGGCTAGTAGGCAAAGGGTTGCTGGGTAGTAGGCCCAAAAGGAAGGCAATGAGTGGGGAGGGGGACGTTGCAAGCAAGAGGAGGAAGGGGGGAGGGTGAGTGAAGGAGGAAGGCGGGGGAGAGGTAGCACGGGCTGGGGTAGGGGGGAAGCAAAGACAGTGAGCGAGGGGTGCACGATGCACACCAAGAAGTTCTACTACTACTCATGGTATTTTTGGATTTTCCATCAAAATAGGTTCTTATTCAAGTCTTATTGGCCTCATAATGCTATCCAAAATGCACAAAAGTTTAAAGTGGATTAGAATTTGATCTTCCACATAGTTTAACTTGTTCCATATGCCATTTGGTAAAGGTTGGTGGGAAAATATAAATTCGTATAATAGAAAAGACATTATGAGTAGGTGAGGAGGGTGAAGCCATTACGGAGCTCTTAAATCAATGTACATGTTGAAATAGGAAACCCTTTGTAACGAGGAGCATCTTAAAGCAATTATGTAAGAAATCAATTATGCAAGTGAGATGATTATGAAGATAATAGATATAGCAAAAAAAAGGAAATATTTTTTGCTAATATTAAATAAAAAATGATGGTGTTGTCCACCCATGCATCCTTAAGCAGAGCTTAAATGGTGATCAAGATAACTCTAGATTGATAGATTACAAGCCAAAAGTACACTCACTCAAATCCATGTGTAGAAGAGTAAAAATATTCCAACCGAGGGATGTGATCTTTTGTAGTTGACTAGACATGGGTAGTTGTGCATGGGTGGTCACCATTTGCATAATGGAGTACCACACATATAGAGACAATACATTGATGTGTAGTGCACCAAAGTGACAAAACAATCCATGATTAAACATATATAAAAAAAGGCCTATCAAGTTATGAGACCGAAATTGAGCCCAGATTCATGATCTGAAATCATATTAGTCTCAAAATGGGGCTTTCAAGTTAAAGTACCATCAATTTTAACTTGTGTTACACAACATTCAAACCCAAATATCACTTTGCAACGTGAAAAGTCTACCTAAACCACCATGTATGTTGGTTATGTTTGATTGGCTTATCATCATAACAAGCTCCTTGAAAATGTGAAATTATGAGATATAATCACGAGAGGTAGAAATTGTGCCATATAATTACAATGTTACCTGAATCCTAGGAAAGAAGTGAGAGAACTCATATCGAAAATGCTCTTCCCACAAGTGATAATCAAAACTCATTAGCCTAGGTGGAATAATAGTCAATGGAGAGGTACCAACTCAAATAGGGGCTCTCAGAGTCATATATCTACCAGCTTGATGACTTCGGCAAGCAAGCTACTCTAAAGGAGGTCCCCGAGCTCATCATGAGGGACTTGAGTTCACCATGACAGGGACACAAATCATTGATCTTGCAGATGACTCAAGAGGCATGCAAGTACCCAACATTAGAGGTAAGCTCGATCTGCCCTCATTGGTAAGGGAGAGTTAAATGGGCGATGGAGTGGAAGTGGGCAAGGGGGCTTCATATGAATCCCTCTAGTGGGTGGGATCCAAAGTCATTTGTGTCTACTTTGACAAGAGGGTGAATGCTAGTAACCCCAAGCAAATGAATGATCTTCAAGTCTCCCTTCCCATTGAGGAGCAGGAGTCAAGAATAGCCATATCAAGGGAGTGCCATTGGCACCAACAAAGAAAAGAAGGGGGGAGAGAGGGAAAAAAATCATGAAAAAAGGGGGGAGGGGGGGTGTTGCTGCAAGAAAGAAGGATGGGGGAGAAGGAGGAAAAAACCAAGCAAGGTTGGGGGGCAGAGGGTTGGTAGGCAACAAGCTAAGAAGGAGGGCGATGAGGGGGGAGGAAGGTTGTAGGTGAGAGGAGGGAGGGCAAGCAAAGGAGGAAGGGGAGGGAGAGGGAGCGCGGGATAGGGGTGGTGGCAAGCATAGATAGAGAGTGGGGGGAGCAGGATTCACGACAACAAGTTCTACTACTACTCACTATGTTGTTGGATTTTCCATCAAAATAGGTTCTTATTAAAGTCTTATTGGCCTCATAATGCTATCCAAAATGGAAAAAAGTCCAATGTGGCTAAGAATTTGATCTTCCACATAGTTTAACTTGTTCCATCTAGAGTCCATTTGGTAAAGATTGGTGGAAAAATAGAAATTCGTGTAATAGCAAAGACATTATGAGTAGATGAGGAGAGTGAAGCCATCATTGAGCTCTGAAATCAATCTACATGTTGAAATAGGAAACCCTTTGTAACTAGGAGCATCTTAAACCTTTGACATGATGTAAGAATTTATAGATAAAGGAAAAAAGGAAAAGTTTCTTACTAATATCGAATTAAAAAAATGATGGTGAAGAGTAAAGCTTAAATGGTGATCTAGATAGCTCTAGATTGATAGACTACAAGCCAAAGGTACACTCACTTAACTCCATGTGTAGACTAGTGAAAATATTCTAACTAGGAGGTGTGATCTTTTGTAGTTGACTAGACATGGGTGGTTGTGTATGGGTGTTCACCACTTGCATAATGGAGTACCACCCATATAGAGACAATAGATGGGGTTCATTGATGTGTAGTGCACCAAAGTGACAAAACAATCCATGATAAAACACATTTAACAAAATAAGGCCTATCAAGTTATGAGGCTGAAATTGAGCCCAGATTCATGCTCTGAAATCATCTTGGCCTTAAAGTGGGGCTTTCAAGTTAAAGCACCATCAATTTTAACTGGTGTTACACAACATTCAAACAGAAATCTCACTTTGGAATGTGAAGCAGCCATCAACTAATTTTACATTGTCTAATACAATTTTCATCCAACATGTATGTTGGGATTCCCATCTATGGGTTATGCTTGATTGGCTTCTCCTCATAACAAAGTCCTTAAAAATGTGAAATATGAAAGACATGTTGGAACATCAAGCTTACACTATGCTTGAGGTGGATTTGAGCTACATAAAAAAGGCTACGGTTTGGATTATGCCAAAATATCCATTGAAGTGTTCTTTTACTTATGCTCATTTATTGTATTTTTTTAAAAAGATTTTTCACGGATCATTTACCATTGTAAAACCCTAGAGCTTTACACATGTAAAAGGATAAAAAGAGAGCCCAAATTCCATGAATTTGTGGTGGTTGAATTGCAATCAATCAATCAATCACCTAAAAGTAGATCAAAATAGATCTTCACTTTTCCTAGATTCTAGGAAAGTGAAATGATTCCCTCCAACAACTAATCTCGTGTTCATTTGATTTCAAACTCCACTTGAAGAAGTCATGGAGCACTGCAAGAGTCTATATAAAGACTTCAAATCACTTGTACATTACATGGAAGCAATATATATACACTTGTGGCCATCATTGTCTTGCTACTTCATTTTTTTGCATAATCTTCTTTAACAATAGTAAGCTTACAGAGGTTTCTTCTCTCTCTACAGAGCTTCAAATTTGATGAGAAAGAAATCATTGAAATGTGCATAAATTTTTAAAGCATTTAGTTCAATAGATTGGGAGAAATCTCAGGTTTTCTATCTCATGGTCTATCTCTACACATTCCTAAAAAATAGGAGGTATCACTATTGAGTGTCAGGTTCATTCCAAAAGCATATTTTGCTTATTCCTTGTAATCTTGTGCATTATATACACTCAACCCTATTTGTATCACTCCACCAAAAGGATTTTTTCAAATTGTAATCATGCTGGTCACTATGAGCATTTGAAGGCGATTGTCTCATCCAAAGATAGTAAGTTTTTTGAGCTAGTCAATGCACAAACCCATCTGTTTTGTATCGAGTCTTTCTCCCTTGATTCTCCAAAGTACGTAGTGTATTTTATTACACTTATTGCATGCCTATAAGTCTATTTGAGTCTCCATAAGCTCAAGGACTGGTCTTGTGCCGGTTGGTTGGACCGAACTTTGTCACTTTGCAACTCACTTTTCTACCTCGTACAACCTTCTCCAAGTTCTTTCACTGATATCATAACTGGATCAAGATGGGTGGTGGCTTTCCCTCAATTATTGAGAAGCTAAGTGGCTTGCAAAATCAGAATGGAGGCCTATTTGCAAGGTAGAAATCTTTATGGAATTGTAGGACACAACTATGTGGCTTGCAAAATCAGAATGGAGGCCTATTTGCAAGGTAGAAATCTTTATGGGATTTAGTAGGTGATGAAGTTATGCCTATTCCAAGATCCAAAGGAGGACCTACACAAGAGGAGATAGATAAGCTCACACTTTGGTGCACAAGGGATGCTCAAGCAAGGTCCTACATACTAAACTCTATCTCTGACTTTCTATTACCACATATTAGAGGATGCAAGACATCTCAAGAGACTTGGGATGCCCTAGAGACTTTCTTTTCTACTAGTTCCAAAGCAAGAAAGAATCATCTTTGGAACGAGTTCAACCAAATCAAGAAGACACCTTAATTAACCATCACAGAGCTTATTACCAAGGTCAAGGAGGTTGTGAATCAGTTATCATCCATTGGAGAGGTGATTGAAGAGGAGGCTTTCATGAGGAAAATTCTCAATGGGATTCAAAGTGAGACGCAATGGCAATCCTTCACCAAGGCTTATGATCTCAGCATGGATGTGAAAACTCCAAACTTCAACATCTTTCTTGGGAAACTCTTCAATCAAGAGGCCAACAGTAGCATAAAGGAAGGTAACTCCTATCATGTTAATTCAACTAGTGCTCTATATGCAGATAAGAAGGACAAGAAGCTGAAAGGCAAGAAGAAGGAAGAAGATGAAGAGGAGACTTCCCAAGCCAACTTTGCAAGTAAGAGCAAGTGGAAAGGGAAGAAGAAAGGACCAAAGCATGACAAAGCCAAAGGTTAGAATGTTCAACCTTGTGCCATCTACGATAAGACCAACCACACCACTTAGAATTGGTGGTTCAATGGGAAGACCCAAAAAAGACGTGGTATAGGTGGATATGGCAGCAATAGAGACAAATTTGGACACAACTTCAACAATAAAAATAGAGGCTATAATAGAAGGAATTCAACAATCATTCAGAAGATCAACCACATGAAGACTCATTGCTTCTTATGAATCTAAGCCACAAAGAAGGTGAAGAAGATGACCATTTGTTCTACATAGATTTAGTATGTTCGAATCATGTTGCAGACAACATTTCTCTTCTATATGATTTGGAAAGTCCAAAGCATAAACATGAAGTTCAAACAAGGAATGACATAAAGCACAATGTGGAGAAGATTGGTAATGTCAAAGCTTCCAATGGCAAGACAAACATTCTGAGTAAGGTTCCCTATGTACCCACTATCACTGAAAACATAATAAGTGTAGGCCAAATAGTTGAAAAGGCTTGCAAGTTAGGTTCACCCAACATGGAGATTTTGTGGAAGATCCATGTCAAGGCTTCAAGAAAATAGCAAGAAGTGAGAAGCATGGTAGGATCTTTACTTTTGAAGTAGGAGAAATCGGGAACATAGCTCTATTCACTTTTGGGCCTCAAACACTAAGCGAGCTTGAAGTGTGGCATAAGAGACTTGCTCATGTGAATGAAAGAACCTTTGAAGGATATATGCAGGGATCAAAGTGTTCTAGGACTGCCAAACATATCAAAGCAACACATGATCAACAGATGTGATGCATGTGAGATTGGGAAGGCACAAAGACAACCATTCAACCACAAAGGCTACATACACAGCAACTTATTGGACTTAATACACACAGATGTATGGGGACCAAGTCAAGAACCTTCATCGGCAAGATCAAGGTATTATGTCTCATTTATTGATGAACATAGTAGATGGACTATTCTATACTTTATCAAGAGTAAGAATGAAATGTTTGATTGCTTCAAAAAGTATCTAGCACATGTCGAGAATCATACAGGTAGATCACTCAAGAAGTTCAGATCTGATGGAGGGGGAGAATGCTTCTCCAAAGAGTTTGATGAGTTCTTGCATGATAAAGGTATCAAAAGGGAAGTGAATACCACATTATCTCCTCAACTAAATGGAATTGTAGAGAGGAGAAACAAGACATTGGTTGGATCAGCGAGAACAATGCTTGAAGAGAAGAGGTTTCCACATTATCTATGGGTAGAGGATATTTCAACTGTTGCGTACATTCTCAATACTACCATCCAAATCGCTTTAAGGTATGACTCCTTATGAAGCATAGCATGGAAGAAAACCTAGTCTTGGACATTGCAAGTTGTTTGGTTGTTTAGCTTATGTTCATGTACCATCACAAATAAGAGGTAAGTTAGATGAAAGGGCAACAAAGGTATTGTTTATTATGACTCAAATCAAATGGGTTATAGGTTTTGTAATCCTTCAACCAAGCAATTCACTACAAGTAGAGATGTTGTGTTTGAAGAAAAAACATCTTGGTATGAATATGAAGACAAACAAAAGGTAACTCTACCATATGATCTTGATTTTGATTCTCATCAATTAGGAAGCAAGCATGATACACAAGTCCAAGATCCAAGAAGTGATACAGATGATGAACAAGATGAAAGGGAAAGGAATTACAAACTATGGAAGACAAGAGGCAAAGCAAGATGCAGGAGTGTGGAGAATGCTCTAAGCAAGCTCCTAGAAGATCAAGAAGAGAGAAGAAACAACCATAAAGGTATGGATATGATTCCACATTTGTTACAAAGCATTCTATCTACTTGGCAAAAGACTCAATTTCAGAAGAACCCTCAGCCTATGAGGAGGCAAAGGAAAACCCTAATTGGGATAAGGCCATGAAAGAAGAAATAGATGCATTGAAGAAGATGGACACTTGGGATTTGGTTCCAATGTCATCCAATCAAAGGGTAATTTGTTGCAGATGGGTATATAAAGTTAAAAGAAACTCCGATGGATCAGTTTGCAGGTACAAGGCAAGATTATTTTCCAAGGGATGCTCACAAAATCATGGTATAGAATATGAAGAAACATTCTCACTGGTTGCAAAGATGACTACAATCAGGACATTGATAAGTGTAGCTGTTGCAAGAAATTCGTGACTCCAACTTGATGTAAAAAATGCATTTCTAAATGTTTGGATAAGTGAAGAGCTATAGATGTCACAACCTCCAGGTTTTGAAAACCCTAATCATGCTTCTTATTCGCAGACTTAAGAAAGCATTGTATGGATCAAAACAAGCTCCTAGAGCTTGGAATTACAGGTTGGTTCCATACCTTCAAGATCAAGGGTTGAAACCTAGCAACTCAGATACTTCTCTATTCATGAGAAGGGATCACAATGAGGTTATCTATCTATGTGTATATGTAGACGACATAATTGTGATAGCTGATGATCTGAATGGCATTCAAAGGATCAGAAGACACATGCAAGAGGAGTTCACAATCAATGATTTAGGCGAGCTCACATTCTTCCTAGGTAGGCAAATGATATACAAAGATGAAGGAATGTATTTGACTCAGAGAAGATACATTCAAGATCTACTTCTTGAGTTCAAAATGGAGAACATTAAATATGAAGGTATACCTTTGGAGATGAATCATAAACTTAATGTTTATGTCAGTACTTTCCTTAATATTAATTTCTTGTGGAAATGAAATTCTAATCTCTTGGAGGTTTTTCAATCAACTATGTTTCACAAGTTAATAAGTGTCTCCATTTTTTTCAATGATTTCCTAAGAAAAAGTGTTTTGCAAGTGTGAAATTGTAATTTTTAGTTAATTATTTTCTCCTGAATGATGTCTTTTGAAAATTTGAAATTTACCAAAATGCAATTTCCCTAAATGGAAGTTTCCAAATGCATAGGAAATCATGAATTCCCATTTGTGATTCTGGATTGGGGATTTCTAGAGCATGATTTCCCAGACTTGAGAACTTACGATTTTATATGCGATGGATGTGAAATGACTAGTTTTTAAATGTGATATCTCAATATCAATTTTAATTCATGATTTCCTATGTGCATGGAGAGTTACAATTTCCATTTCTCAATGAGAAATTATGGGAAACTAAATCTTTACTTACACAAGGGGATTAAGGCGTCCTAGGCTTAACTTCTTCAAAAAATAAAAAAATAATGTTTTTTTAATCGAAAGAAAAGAATTACAAATTTCTCATGCTCATACATTCTATTTGAAGTGCTCAAATGATATAAAAGTTTAGGACAAGTTTCTTCTTAATTCTAGATGCACCTTGAATATCACTTGCAACGTCAACTTGTATATAGAGAATCAAGCGGTCAAATATTTCAAACGTCATTTGCACTCACACTTTCACTCTATCTCGTTAAAACAAAATGTAAATGTGATTCTAGAAGCCATTTTTGGAGATGATGTGATGTATTAATATGAAAGAAAAAGTATACGTGGCACCTTGAGTGCAGTGGAAGAAGTGATTTATACATGAAAAGAGTGAAAATTTATACATGAAAACTATAAAAGTTCACATTATCGCCTTGCAATAACTTACCATCATCTAGAAACCTCATTGTGTGATGGTATCCCCTAGTTATGGGTTAAATTACTTCGATACCTATGCAATGTGAAGCATGGATGGCCTCCATAGATACTTTACTTAGACTAGAGTATAGACGAACCAACACATTTTGATATATAAAGTATACCCAATGAGGATATGAATTCAAGTTCTATCACTTAGAATTGATCCCCACAATGAATGAATAAACGCCTTCAAAACATGCTCTTTGATAGCACATTGTCTACATGCACAAAGAGACATCACATCACTCTTTGTACTCTCACTTTTAGTATCCATAGAGTTAGGAATAGAGACTCAAGAGAACTTTGCAGCACTAAATTACCAAGATATATAATATTGCAAACCAAATAATTGATACAATATGAAGAAGGAATACCAAAATCAACTCAAAACTACTAGCATCAAAAACTTCCTAACTAGACATAGGGATATGTCATCCCAAACTAGAGATGGAAGCAAGAAGGGGGTTTGGTTAAGATAGGGGCTCCCTTGCTTCCTTTATCCAACACTTAGAATTCAAATGGCCCACAATGCACGTTGAAACTCACAAACATGACACATACAATATGTATATACATGTTAAAAAGGTCATTAGGATCAACTTTCCTACAATCTAAAGAGAAAACCTAAGTGTGCTTGGTGAAACTTTTGATGAGAGTACTGAGAATCCTCCAATAACTCCTAATATTAGAGCTTGAATTCATACATTCACCCTCAAGACTCAACCCTTGGCTTATCTCAATCATTGAAATGCCTTTTTTGAGCTTGAAAAGCTTGGTAAAATCCAATGCCTTTGTGAAAATTTAATGCATTGATCCTCAATACTTATGTAATGAACCTGGATATCCTTAGGTAGCACCTTCTCCTTGACATAGTGGTAGTGAAATTCTATGTATTAGCTCCTAACATGGATCATAGGGTTGGTAGATAGATACACACACTATTGATCTTAAATACAATAGATGATAAAGTCCACTTGCATTTTTAGAATTTTGATTAACTAACTAGTCCATTCTAATTCACAAGAAACTTGAGCCATTTCTTTGTATTCAATTGTTAGGCTGCTAATGATATGGCTAATTTTGTAAATCCAAAATTATATATTTTGTAAAATAGGTCGATTGAGCTTGGAGAGAATGCCAACACACTTAGATAAGTAGTTTTTGAAATACTTAGAAGCATAGGCATCACTTGCAGTGGTTGAAGGAACTATGACATCACAAACATATTTACACTAAGGAGAAAGTTCAAATAGCAATCATGTATCTATGCAACTATGATACTTGGTCGAACGAGGTGTGGTTTTGTATATGATATGCCCAACTGCTAGAGGTAGAGGCTGCTTTCGAGGTGGCCAATGCACATACCAATGATGTGGAAGGACAATTGGCTAAGGATGATGGGCTAAGGAGGATTGAGACACAGAACCAACAAGATGACCCTGGGCTTTGGTTTTGACATCGGGCCTTCTGGATTCTATTTGGACAGAGTAGGTAGCAGAAAAGCATACCGTGTTACAAAGGTAGTTTGGCACAACAAGCAAGATTGAGTTTCCAAACAAAGTAAAGGTAGAGGAGGAAGGAATCTTGTTCGTACCCAGAGATGACAAGTGGAAGCAATGGCAAGTCCCATTCAGTATGGCAATTCCAATACATCAAATCAATGGACTGTAGTTCAATAGATTTAGCAGAAGAATTGATGATGATCCAGACATGCATGTCTATCTTTTTAGTACGATTTACTGGAAGGGAATCTAGATGATGAAAGGAAATGCTAAGTATTTTAGGCCACTTTGGGAGGCGAAGTTGTCTGTTGGCTAACAAAGTTCACCTCAAATCATTTCCCTACATATGATGCTCTTAAAAATGCATTTTTTAGGAAGTTATAAAAATAGAAACCGATTGTTCAATTGTTCATTACTTTATAGTATATGGTACAACAACCCAACAAAACGGTGGTAGATTATGCATTGCTATTCCGGAGTACATTGCAACAAATTTGGAAAACTAAGAGAACCCCTAAAGATGTAGTAAGAGGTTGGTTCATGGATACATTAAATTCATAATGAAAGGAAAACATATGTTTGTTTGCAATAGATGGAAGCAGATCCTTAGACCAGATCATTGATGCAATGGAACAACTGGAACACAATCTAAAAGTGGCAAACCCAACCTAGTAGCACTCCCTAGACATTGTAAATGTGCTAAATACAAACCCTTTGATTGTAACTAATCCCTATAGCCAAATCTTCTGTATTAAATTCACAAATCTGGGGCATTTAGCATCAAGTTATGCCTTGAACCAAATATATTGTGCAATATGCAATATGATGAATCATAAAACAATTCAGTGTAGATATAATAGTAGGACCTAGACAATATCAACTAACCATATGCAACCCGAACCTAGAGTGAATGGGCAATGGTGCTCCACCGCCGCTTGACATAATGTCCAGGTAAATGATTTTGGTAATTCATGAATTGTACCAAAATTGAGTGTTTCAGGCAATCAAGGGCAAAATAAGTCAAACTATTCAAGCTATGTTCAAGGTCATCAACCCTTCAATTAAAACCAAAGAGAGGATGCAAAATATCCAAAGGAAGGGAAAGATCCTCAGTGTTGATTTTGTCTTGAATTTGATCACGTTCGTGCAAACTATCATGATGCCCAAGATTATGATCAATGGAAGTAAGAAGGAAGACTTAAAGCATCGATGACTAACATGGTAACCCTTACTTTTGAGGAACCAGCAGTTACGATGGTCATTCGCTCAAGAGAAATTCCAAATGTCAATGATTCTATAGTAAGTCCCAAAGTTGTTGTACATCATAGAATATATCACAAAGCTTCAAGATGGGCTAAGGAAACTCCGATGTCATTCTCAAATCCAATGTTGCAAAGGTGGGAATGCTCACTTGGTGGATCAGTTCAACTGCCAAGTTCAACAGCTCAGACATGGTGACATTAGCAACATAGGTGACCAAGGAAGCCTCGGAGAAAACATATCCACTCAAGAAAGTGATTAGAAACTTAGCTTCACCATATACATTCATTAACTTTCTGTATCTATGTACATTTGATTTCAAGTATTTAAAATCACGTTAATAGGAGCGCACTAGCACTGATCTCTATATCTCGTGCATTCATAAGACTTAGCCTATCCATTGAACACAATTTTTAGTTTACACATAGGTCTCTATTGAAAACCTATTGTAGTGCAAAAATTCAAGTAAAATATTAAATTAAATAGTGCATCGAGGTCTTAGATTTAAATTCATGTTTTGTTCACATTCAGAGTAAATTTTGAGCATGATGATTTGGTAGAAGGCATATGAAAGGTAATGATGATGATTGACTGTAGGGTTGTGGTGAAGCATATGATTTTAGAGGAACAAACTGAGCGGAAAAATAGACAAAAAACTATCCTATTTTGAATGCTATAGTGCATATAGACTTTAAATTGCACAAAAACATTGGAGTTGATGGAGAGGAAAAGAAATATATTGAATATTCAGATATTTGCAACATGTTTCAATGAAAGTTTCATAGTATAATCATAAAGGAAATTACAAAACAAGAAAATCACAAGTTATTATAAGAACTTTGTCTAGAGATCAGGATCTATTTATTTCATTTTTCACTAGGGTTTATAGTCATCCACCATACAATCTTCGTCTCCCTTCCTATAATCGTATGCAGAACCTGGATTATCTCATCTTATCCTCACTAGCGCAACACAACAACTTCGGTGTCTTAGTGGTCTAAATCTAAAGTATTGCTCATCACTTCATCATGTAGTAAGTCTTGAAACTCTTTTGGATTACAACATCTCAGCGTTTCTTTCTCACAATCTAACAAGAGACTCCTCACAATTAGCAATTGCCTTACAAATCTTCTGTCCTTTAAGGGATTCAAATAATTTTCAAATTTGATTTTTATGCAAGATGCAAATGAGTTCTTTTATATCAATCTAGTTGATGAAAATATCAAATCTAAAGCTCTACTAATAACCATTTTGGCCAACAATACTTGAATTTAGGTTCAAAACATTCTTAAATTTAGTAGATATGGTCAAAAAACAAATCCCATCATCCATTCATTCAAAATTAGATTTTCTCTTAGATAAATACTCATATATATACATTCATTCATATCAAAGAAATTCAACTAACTCTACTCATACAGACATCCGCCTTGTATGCCCAATTTTCATACTAGAAGTGTTTTCCACAACTAGTTTTCATATTAGCTTCATAATTTTTTTTCCATCATTAACTTCATCAACATCAACTTCATGTAGGTGTGATTCATAATTTACTTTTTAATGGGAAGGACGAAAGTATAAACTTCTATTCATAATAATTTTTTGACATTTGCAACTTTTTGTTTTAAGAGGAAAGGCTTAACCCCTTATTCTGAGCTAAGGATCTAGATGCATGTAGAAGCAAGAATTAGGATTTCACATAGACATGATTCATGCATCTATATTCTCATAATTATGCAACTTAGCTTTCCTCTTTTGAATTGAATTTCAAAATCGATTTGTTCAATCATATCACAATTGAATTTATAAAGTTTTGAAGCACAAAATCAAATATTTGTATTCATACTTCGGCCAAATAGTTTTACTTCATAATTTGACAAATCCATAATCCAGATTTTATAATTTTAGTAATTCAGAAATGCAAATGATATGCATAATATAAAAACAAGAAATAGATATCATAGAAAAATACCACCTAAAATTTAGCTTCAGCTTCAATCTTCATTCTTCATCTTCAATATCATGTCATGCATGTTGAGTTATCCTAGTTCTTGTCAATAATGACCCTCACATCTTGTAATCCTTCATGGCATAGGAGAAATCTAGAATCCAAAACTCTTAAAGAAAAAAGGTAAATAAACTTGGGAAAAAACTTCAAAACCAAGGAAGGCCCCATACCTCCAATCTATCTTCATGAACATCTTGAACTTCAAATATGTGAGAAGTGGAGAATGAAATGCCTGGGACTCACCTCCCAGCCTATTTATAGCCCTTGCCTAGTCACCATCTAGAGTTCTCTCTAAGGTTCCTCTACTCATCTAGCCATCATGAGTAGGTACCTCGTATGAACTATCTGGCTTTTGTCCTTGGCTATCCCCCAAGCAAGGAACTTCTCGTTCCTCCAAGCATGTACATCTCTGGAATATAACACTCTCTCCCCCTTCTAAAGATCATTGTCCTCAATGATATAGAAGGACCTACAAACTTGGGAATCAACATCTATGATTCCAATATAATAAAAGTAGAGTGTGGTAGGTGTCTAAAATACTAGATGCTCAAAAAGTATACAACTAGTCTCTGTGCTTTATATCAAGCATTTCCACCAACAAATAGTAGTCCTTGCCTTGGGCATACTGTAGGAATCCATCTAAGGGCCAATGAGTCCATATGTGCGCATCATAAGTACTCGGAATATCCTCGGACTCCTTATGCCTAGACCTTGACCAATAACTTGCGATCGCTTGTCACCTATAGAGGCTTCGGCAACTTTCCCTTGTCTCCCTAAAATACCCACTGAGAGCTTTTCATATGGTATAATCATGAAAAAAATCACTTACTCCACTAAAGTAATGAAAAAAAAAAATATCCTCGGACTCCTTATCCCCCAAGCAAGGAACTTCTCGTTCCTCCAAGCATGTACATCTCTGGAATATAACACTCTCTCCCCCTTCTAAAGATCATTGTCCTCAATGATATAGAAGGACCTACAAACTTGGGAATCAACATCTATGATTCCAATATAATAAAAGTAGAGTGTGGTAGGTGTCTAAAATACTAGATGCTCAAAAAGTATACAACTAGTCTCTGTGCTTTATATCAAGCATTTCCACCAACAAATAGTAGTCCTTGCCTTGGGCATACTGTAGGAATCCATCTAAGGGCCAATGAGTCCATATGTGCGCATCATAAGTACTCGGAATATCCTCGGACTCCTTATGCCTAGACCTTGACCAATAACTTGCGATCGCTTGTCACCTATAGAGGCTTCGGCAACTTTCCCTTGTCTCCCTAAAATACCCACTGAGAGCTTTTCATATGGTATAATCATGAAAAAAATCACTTACTCCACTAAAGTAATGAAAAAAAAAAAACTATGCTCATTCGAAACAATGTGACTATGTCCCAACTCTCTATGGAAGAATACTAAAAAGAAATGAAAATCTTTTCCAAGTAGTGTTTTATCTCTAAACTCAAGTAAATCTACTTGATTTACTCACTATTATGAAATAAAACTAAAGAAAATCTCATCATGATCCAAACTGTGAATTCAAGATGATAATCTATCAACGATCCAGACTATGGACCAAGATATCAATATGTCAATCTATCAACTGTGGACCAAGATATCAATATGTCAATGATCCAAACTATGGACCAAAATATCAATCTCTCACATCCAAACTATGGACTAAGATCTCAATCAGTCACATCCCAAACATGGACTAAGATCTCAATCAATCACATCCAAACTGTGGATCCAAATCTCAATCTATCATATATAATAATCCAAACTATGGATCAAAATATCTCTCATACAAAATAGATCCTAATCCACTCTCTGGAACCAAGTCCATCATGCTAAGTGAAGACGTGCTAAGAAAGTCTAGCAACTAGGGGAACAACCACTGCCTTCTCAATAATAACATGCAAGATGTTCCAAGTGGATGAAACTTGCTTTATCCATGATCACCATCTGATCATCGCTATGATCAAATCATTCCTAACTAGGAATGAGGTGTCTCAAGTAAACTACTGTAATAATCTGGTGTTGCAGAGCAAAAGGGCATAAGAGTAGAGCCCCAAAATTTTCAAAATGATGGGCATAGTTTTTTCTTCTTCGAGGTCTTCAAGAATTCCCTCAAGCCATGTAAATGCACTAGAGGAGTCCTCTAGTTGCATAATCCCAAGTTGTTGTAAAATATCCCTTGTAAAATAGTAGGAGATTAGTCTTTTAGTAAATAAAGTGCCAGTCTCTTGTGTGAAAGGACCAAACTTAGGGCACATCCATATAAATCACTTTGTGACTCTTTGTAAGAACTTTTTGCCTTTGTGAAGAAGGAGCACTCCTGAATTTTCGAATTTGCCTCTTCCTTGCAGATTTTGATCTTCATTTTGATCTTGTATGTGTGTGTGTAGCTTGAAATGTGTGTGTAGGACTGTTGTCTACCTCTCCCCATTGATTTTGAGCTGCTGTAGTGTGTGTGCGAACCAGTAGGAGTGGTGGCGTGAGTGTGGGTGTTTCCCGCCATTTACTATTTTGGCCATAACTTGAAGCAAAGTTCTCAGAATCGAGTGAGACCACTTCCAGTAGATGCGTCTCATCAAGAGCTTCGAAATAAGTACCCTATTGCCTATATTCGGAATCCGGAGCTGGGAGAAATCCTTGATTTTCTGAAAACTGTTGTAAGAGGTATCGCGACAACCACTTTCAGGATTTCAGTGAGTTTTGGAAGTAGATTAGTCTTTTCTCATGCATGCTAGCCTAACCACTTCATTTTCCATCATGTGTGCACATGTCTTCATACACTTGGTTAGGTCATTTGATCGGATTGACATTTGAATGTGTGTTGATTTCCCACTATATGCACTTGTGTGGCAATCGAGGTACAGTCTCATTGGCACAAGTCCTTGAGTCATTTTGACTTAGGTACACACGTTTTTGGCGCCGTTGCCGGGGAACACTCTACCAAGGTGCCTTCGTGATGGTTATAGATCAAGTGTGATGGAATCATACTTGTAGAAGTGAATTTGTTTTGCGGCAATTAGTCAATCACTCCAGCACTTGTCACTTCTCATTTTAGAGGTGTGTGTGATAAGTTTTAGGTTTAGGGTTAGGAGGAAGGGAGAGAAGGAAGAGTTAGGGTTAGGTTAGAAGAAGAGGAATAGTGAGGAGAGGAGAAGTAGGATTAGACCAAAATCACCAAAAATCCCCAAAATCACCAAGAAAATTAGGAAAATTTAAATTCTGTCAAGAAAAAGTATAAAAACCAAAAAAAAATAGTCTCAGTTGACACTTCACAGAGTTCAGGTATCGTCTGAGAGCTACGAGTGGTATCGTGAGTAGAGTATCGTGGGGTGCAGACCTTCAAAGCTAACTTGTGTGCCCAAGGTGCTATCAGGACTACATCAAGGTAAGGTCCCATAAAGAATGCCTGCTAAAAAACTCATTAAAACATGCATACACACGTGATTAAACAGGTGCGCAGTATCGCGGGGGGGAAAAACTGATATCAATACAGACTTTTTGTGTGATACAAAGGCCTAGGAGAGAGGAGGAGAGTAAGGAGAGCAAGGGGGTGTAAAAATTTTCAGATTTTCTTGTACTTTAGCTTGAGTATCGCGATCGGTTGAGGTTTGGTATCGCGATATCAAAACTCCCTAGTATCGCGACACTAGCCGAAGTATCGTATCGCTTGATACCTATCTTGATATCACGATACCATTTTGGTATCGTGACCGCGAGTTGGTATCGCGATCTCACCTGATCAGTGGTATCGTATCGTTACCTCCATTGGTATCGTATCGTGTCACCTCACATCAAGTATCGCGATACCACTTCGATATCGTATCGCCCTCTCACTTGGATAGTATCGCGATACTGTCACAAGTATCGTATCGTCGGTCCCTACCAGTATCGTATCGTGCCATTTCCCAGTGAAGTATCGCGACACCATAGTTGGTATCGTATCGAGCAAGCCGATGGTATCGTATCGCCATTTGACGTAGTATCGTATCGTTTCCTTCAAGAGGATAGTATCGCGATACTAAGATTGTATCGTATCGGGAAGGTTACTGGTGTCGTATCGTGCGGTTGTCCAGTATCGTATCGCCTAGAATTCCGGTATCGTATCGTCACTGTGCTTGGTATCGTATCGTAGTAACTACCCAATATCGTATCGTCTACTGCAGACAGTATCGTATCGTTTGGACTTCTGGTATCGTATCGCGGCCAGGGCAGTATCGCCAAGTGTGGTATCGCCTGGAAACGGTATCGACCAGATTGACATTAGTATCTTTTGGTAGACAATTAGAGGCATTAGAAGAGCCACTCAAGGAGAGTCTCTAGAATTTCGAGAGAGACTTAGGTGAGTGAATGAACTTGAGGTCAGGAAGGGTGATAAGTAGCCGAAGAAGCGTCATATCTTCTGTGGGAAGTGCTTCCCAGGCTAGTCATCACTCCATCTACTCAGAGACTTCCAGTGATTCAGAGGAGGAAATACCCATGGCTTCGGAAGACATGCAGGGTCCAACACCGAATAGGAATTTCATGTCTACCATTGAAGGAGATTATCGTACCTCCTTACAGTATGTGTCCACTAATGCCCAGGAGATTCCCATCTACCTGGATGGTTTAAATAGATCTGTGGCTAGGATGGTAACTTCCCTGAATACCACAATTGTACCCCGACCTGCTGTCAAATACGAGGGAGGTGCATATGTAGATAAAATCGGTCATATCTACATTGTGACTGAATTCCCTGAGAGGATCAACGAAAGGGGAGAGTTTGTGGACCCCGACAACTCTGAAAGAGCACACCCTGAAGAGTTTGTGACTACCCCTAGGGGCAGGTCTCAAGTATCACGGGTCTTGAGAGGAGATTTGATTCCTCAAGACGACTACCTGTTGGAGGTCTATATGATCCATGGATCAGACTTATTGCTTCAAACTGACTTACCTGCTCCAGGAAGAGAAGAAAGCCCCATGACATTCTATGAGTTGAAAGACCTAGATGATGAAACTAGACTCACTTATTTAGATAAGGATCAAAGGAGATATTGGCCTGTGAGTGCCTTAGACAGGGCTCGGCTCAAATATATGGGTACGCCTGTATTTCCGCAGAGAGATCAGGCAACTACTTCACAAAATCCTTTTGGGAATCAACACGAAACGGAACAGACCACATCAGGACAGACCAGTCAACGAAGTGTGCCCAACCGTACTCATGTACAGTTTGCAACTCCAGGAGTGAAAACACACCATCAGACCCACGCAGGGATAGGTAATCAGTACCGACCACCAGTAAGACCACAACCACCGGTAAGAAGACAGCCTGGAGTACCTCCAATACGATCGGCTGCCCCAATCTTCCCTGTGATGCCCAGACCGCGTGAACCAATGAGAAGATTGAGACCTATCCAAGTAGCTAAATGTGTGAGAAACCATTATGATGGATTGGGAGAACCCTATGATCATATCGCAGAATTTAAACAAGTTCTAAGAGCGGAGCAAGTAAATGACTTCTTTGTGCAATATGAGTCTTTTGGGCTCACCCTCACGAGGACAGCTCTAACTTGGTTCCAGCCCTTAGATCCCAATCAATTTGGAAACATGGAACAATTCTTTCAAGAGTTCATTGGAGAATTCACAAAGAGAGGGATTAAACACAATTCTGTGTCTTTAATCCATAGCTTTAAACAAAACCCTAATGAAACTGTGAAGTCTGCTGCCCGAAGATTCAATCAGTATGTGGATAGATGCCCAGCAGCTGAGAGACCCACTCAACAAAAGATGATTTCACTATTTTTAGATGGACTCACTAACGGAACCCTAAGAACACTAGTGTATGTGAAGAGGCTACAAACATTGAGTGAGTGTCTTCAAGAGTGCATTGATTTGGAAGACAACCTTGCCGAGGATCTCAAAGGTACAACCGACCTCACTAAATCAGAAGATTTAAGGAGCACTGTCACGTCCAACTCCAGTAACATGGAAGAATTAGCAGAATTATTAGCAAAGAAACTAGGAGTCCAGGGACAAAGAGCTTACCAAAACCCAGCGCAAAGAGTGCCTATGCTACGGAGATGTAATTTATGTGGAGGAGAGCACCCCACACACTTGTGTGTCCGAGGAGGGGCTGGAGCACAACCTATGTATCCATACCACCGACAGCAACAACAAGGGACTTCTTGGTATTGTCACATAGAACAAAAATATACCAATCACCCTACTGAGAACTGTCCCTTCAACAGGCAAGTACGCCCTTTTCAACCACCACAGTATAGACCTTATGGATACCCGCCTAGGGAACCAGGTAGAGAGATACCAAGATACAACCCGTATCCCACACCAGCAGAAGCATTACGGCCATACGAGCAAACACCGTATCCACCACCACAACCAGTGCTAGGACCCCAACTGTCAAAACCACAGCAGGTAGTATCAGTAAAGTATGCTCAATCGGAAGAGAACTTAGAAAGAGCTATAGTCCCAGCATCGACAGTGACCAACGTAGAATCCACAAACCCTGGATATGAACCTCCTCGAGGAGGGTACTACTCATACGAAGACAACATGATGGAATATGAAACGGCATACGATGCTGCTTACTTTGGATATGAGGGCTATGATCAGACTTATGGAGCAGAAACGACCACCTTAATGTATACGGCTCCTAAAGCACAACCAACAGTGAGACCACCTATCAGACCACCCATACAGAGAGGACCATGCTATAGATGCGGAGGAGACCATTTCATTAGAGAATGCCCTCGACCTTACAACCCTCCACCACCTAGAATCTGGGAAGGGTATTGCAGTGATTGCGGAAAAGAACATCTTTTTAGAGATTGCCCTAAGAATCCGGCCAAAGCTCAAGATACTGCACCCATTAACGTAATTGAGGTCATAGAAGGATCGGGGAGTGATAAGGAGTACACCGTACCACTAAAGGCTATTACTAGAGCCCAAGCGAAGCAACAAAAAGGAAAACAACCAGAGGAGAAACAAGAGAGCAATAAAACTGTAGGCTCTGAAATTCAGGTAGTCGAGGATTCTGAGAACCCACGTGAGAACTCACAAAATACTAGAGTACAAAGATGGAAGGAAAGAAGAGAAAAACTCAAAGAAAAATGGGCAAGAAATAAGAGTCAAGATAGTAAGAAACTAACGAAGGGCTTAAAGGAGCATAAAGAACAAGAAACACGTAAGGAGATCTCTGAGCCACCACGGATTTGCTCAGAAAAAGAGAAGCCAGAATCAATTCTAGCTGACCCAAAGCCAGACGACTTGGACATGTGGTTGAAAGCTTACCAAGCTAATATCAAAATAGGCCCAAATATAGAGCAACATGAAAAATTCTACCCTCAAGGGGAATTAGAAAAAGAAAGATTGGCAATATGCAAGAGACTTATCGAGGTAGCACAAGCAACCCTAGAAAAGACTATCCCAATTTTACCAGAGACAAGGATTGCACATGGTCTGTATGAAGAATGCATCAAATCCAAGGATGAAGAACCTAGACAGGAAGACGGCCAAGATGAACGAAGAGAGATTCGACTAATTAAAGATATTATGATAAAAATTCAAAATATTCCTTTTAAAGTGGCTTTCATGGTAATCAAATTAATTGGGAAAAGTAATGATTATAATCTTTTGTTGGGATGCCCTTGGATTAAGTAAGTTAACGTTAAGTAGGATTGGGGATCTCAAGCATTATCTTTCAAAGAGGGCATAAGAAATATACCATTCCCTTGGAGGACAAGCAACAGTATTCGAAGGCACAAATTCTCTCTATTGGAGAACCACCACACATGATTGTTAGGTTAGAAGAAGATGAAGAACTGAAATTTTTGGAAGCTAATCGTGATTTATGGTCGGTACGATTAATTGATATTCTCGAGGCACTAGCTAAACTTGAACAAGATCCCCTAGTTATGACAATGAAAATGGAGGAGATGTCTCTTCCAATGGATGACAAAATAGCATGGTTGGTGAAAGATGACATTCTCACTCAAACTAATGTGTGTATTCAGAAAGATTAAGTGGAACATGTAAATCTAGGAATCAAATGTTCACCATAGAATGTAAAAAATGGTGCTGATCTAGTGGGTTAATTTTGACAAGCATTACTTCAACTTTTATCTGAGTTCAAGGATCTGTTTACCTGCTATTTACTTTGATATGAAGGGATTAGACCTTATATTCTATCAGCACAAGATTGTACTTAAACTAGATGCTTCCTTGATTATCCAACAATGTTATCGAATGAATCCAAATTTTGCAAAGTAGGTGAAGGAAGAAGTTGATAGTTTATTGAAGGTAGGGTTCATCATCCCCACTGAATATCTCATGTGGGTATCTCCCATTGTAATTGTGCCTAAGAAGAATAAACAATTGAAAATCTATGTGGACTACAAGAAGATAAATGCCACTATAATTCCAGATCCTTTTCCTCTACCATTTTTAGATACTATGTTGAATGAAGTTGCTGGTAGGAAAATGTATTTCTTTATAGATGGTTTCAATGGTTATAACTAGATTAGAATGTTGGAAGCTAATATTCCCAAAATTGTGTTTATCATAAATTGGGGTGTTTTCACGATTACTAAAATGTAGTTTAGATTATAGAATGCCCCTAGTACATTCCAGTGTTGTATGGAGAAGATTTTTATGCCTTTCTTGACTAGCTTCATGCAAGTATTTCTGGATGATTTCTCCGTTTCAAGTCACCAAATATATCACTTAGAACAATTAAGACTCTATTTTACTAAATGCCAAGAAGTTCATTTAAGTCTAAATTCGGCTAAATTAGTCTTTGGAGTCAAATGCAATAAGCTATTGGGTCATGTTATTTCTTGTACATGGATTATTGTTGTTCAAGACAAAGTTAAAATAGTGTTAGAAATACCATTGCCACATACTCATAAGGACGTAGTACGATTCTTAGGAAAGATTCGATGGCATGAGTGCCAGTTGCATTAGTTGGCTCATATTGTTATGCCCTTAAATGCTATATCCCATGTAAAACCTATAGAATTTAAATGGACTATGGAGTGTGATATGGCATTTCATAGATTGAAGATTCTACTTATGCAAGCACCTATCCTTCAAGCTCCAGATTGGTCTCAAACTTTCCATGTCTTTGTGGATGCTTTCGATATTGCTATTGGAGCAATTTTAATGTAGAAGGCAAGAAGATCTGGTTTCACACTATCTATTATGCAAGCCACCATTTGACTACAATAGAGAAAAACTATTCAGTAACTGAAAGGGAGTGTCTAGGGCTAATCTACTCCATCAAGAAATTTTGTCATTATTTGTTAGGCGGTGCTTTCACAAGTTTCATGTTGTTCATTCTCCACTGCTAAATTTAGTCAAGCACCAAAATCTTGTCAGGGGATTAGCTCAATGGGTCCTCTTATTGCAAGAATATGATTATGATGTATTTCATTGCCCGAGATCTTCACATCTTATTGCTGATTTTCTTTCTTGATTAGATAATTGTGAACCGTCAGATGGAGTGGATGACTCCTTTCCTGATGCACATTTATTCCATGTTGCGGATTAGACTGAACCAAAATTGGGCATTCCTACTTGGTATGAGGAACTACTGTCCTTTCTGGCAACTAGTGTTCCTCCCTCTCGTTTACAGTCCACAACAAGGAAGAAGTTATCATTTCAAAGCTGCATATTTTCCATTATTTTTTATCAATTGTATTATACGGATCTCATAGGCATCTGGCTTCGTTGTGTGCCACCTCATGAAGTCCTTGTTGTGATTATAGAAGCTCATTTTGGAGTTTTTGGTGGCCATCAAGGTATGGAGTTAATGTTTCACATTTAATACTACATAGTGGATTATCGTGGCCTACCTTGCATAAGGATGTTTGTTATCATGTACTTCGATGTGATCCT
The DNA here is from genome assembly GCA_020310875.1 of Ceratopteris richardii. Classification (NCBI taxonomy): domain Eukaryota; kingdom Viridiplantae; phylum Streptophyta; class Polypodiopsida; order Polypodiales; family Pteridaceae; genus Ceratopteris; species Ceratopteris richardii. Next base: position 17,739,401 of record CM035443.1, on the reverse strand, counting down.
TGTCAATGAACTGATGAACCATGTCATATTCATTGTGTCCCTTTGTGTCCCATTTTTACATCTAGAGCCTTTACAAAAGTGGGGGTTGGATTTTGTTGGTCCAATCCACCCTACCCTTTTTTGAAGTAAAACATTTATTCTTACTTGCAGAGATTATTGTATGCAATGGGAAGATGCATGGATTTTGTGCCATTCAACAGCCCATAGTGTCACCATGGTCTTAATTACATAATTATTTCCTCGATATGAAATTCCTTTGGAATTAGTTTCTGATAGGGGCACTCATTTTTAAATCAACTTATCAAATTGATCACTGGTTATTTTAAAATCGCACACAAATTTTGCTCCCCCTACCATCAACATGCTAATGGATTGGCAAAAATCACAAACAAGGTGCTACTTACTATGTTGTAGAAATTTCTTCTCGAATGTCCAACCAAATGGGAGTAGTACTTATCTTCGATACTATGGGCTTACCGGACTTCGTATAAAGAGTCCACAAGCTTTACGTCTTTTAAATTTGTTTATGGTATGGAAGTTATCATGCCTATGGAAATTATGGTCCCTAGTTTATAGATTGCTATTCTGAAAAGACTCTGACCAGAGGAATCCCTAATTTTTTAGATGGATACCTTACAAAAAATTGAAGAACATCAGTTTAAGAACTTTTAATTGATGCAGACAATCCAAAATAGGCAATGATGCTGGCATGATTGACAATTATTTGACTCCTACTTTTTGGATGTGTGACTTAGTTATGTTCTTTAATTCAAAGATGAAGCATCAAGCGGGTAAATTCAAACTACAATGGACAGGATGTTTTCGATTCATCAAGAGATTGGACCTACTACATTCCAATTAGCCACACTGGAAGGCAATCTTTTACGGACTCCAGTTGATGGGTCCAAGCTGTGGCCTTATCGTGGATGATGCTATAGACACCATTATATATAGTGTATATAATCTCGTAATAAAGTGACATTTGTCATGCATTTAATAAAACACATCATGGTTTCATGCATGGTGGGCAGCACTTGAAGGCGACTCTTTGAAGTGAATCTTCACTTTGACTCAAAATCATTGTATTTGCATGCAATATTAAAGCCCTCTTTGTCGAATTGAACACATGCAAATACACATGCACATGTGCACGATTTTTCAATAGAATTTTTTTACATACTATTTAATTCTCGTGGTTCATTGCCTCAATGTTTACCTACACTTTTCAGTGTGAAGATTTACCTTTGCTATAGAGTTCACCCTTTTTTCCAACAATCACAAGCACTATTCTACTCAACTCCCTCAAACTGATCCACATGAGCTCATTGGTGATTCTTGATCACTTAATGCAATGACATGTGGAGTGGTTCTAATGCCGTAGTTTAGTACAATATGTGCAAACTCCATGGCCCAATATCCCAAACCATCAATGATTAAGGTATTTCACCATAATATTAATAAACCGCATAGTAAAACGAATGTTGAACAAGTCTCGAACAATATGACATTCCTTTCGATTAAGGTATACAAACTTACAATTCAGTTCAAAAAACCCTCCTAAAACAATCACTAATGAGTCAAATCTAAAAAATGTGGAAGTAAGTAATAGTGGCCTGGATCCCTGGCAGACATTTTGTAAGTCTACGATGCAGCTACCACTAGGACATTTATTGAATCTAGTCCTTTCCTTTCCTTTGAGGACACTTTAATTAAAAGTGTGTAAAAACTTGATTCGGCAGAAATGGCGTCAGATCAACCCCATGTAAATATGGTGGAAATAGGGCAAGAAAAAATCAAAGACTATGCAGTTCCGCTTATTTCAGTGTGGTTTAGAAACACTCAAATTTCTAAAGTCTTGATTGATGTTGGGTCTAGTGTTAATATTGCCACTATGCATATTTGACGACAACTCGGTTGGATAGAAATACAGCCAGCCCCGTTCTATATTCATATGGCAGACTAGTCAAGAGCTCAAGAGATTGGACTAATTAAAGATATTACGATAAAAATTCAGAATATTCCTTTTAAAGTGACTTTCATGGTAATCGAATTAATTCGGAAAATTAATGATTATAATCTTTTGCTGGGATGCCCCTGGCTTAAGTAGGCGAACATTAAGTAGGCTTGGGGATCTCAAGAAATTATCTTTTGAAGAACTGAAATTTTTGAAAGCTAATCATGATTTATGGTCAGTATGATTAATTAATATTCCCGAGGCACTAGCTAAACTTGAACAAGATCCCCTAGTTATGACTATGAAAATGGAGGAGATATCCCTTCCAATGGATGATGAAATAGAATGGTTGGCAAAAGATGACATTCTCACTCAAACCAATGCGCGTATTCAGAAAGATTAAGTGGAACATGTAAATCTAGGAATCAAATGTTCACCATAGAATGTTAAAATTGGTGTTGATCTAGTGGGTTCATTTTGACAAGCATTACTTCAACTTTTATCTGAGTTCAAGGATTTGTTTACCTAAAATTTACTTTGATATGAAGGGATTAGACCCTATATTCTATAAGCACAAGATTGTACTTAACCTAGATGCTTCCTCAATTATCCAACCATGTTATCGAATGAATCCAAATTTTGCAAAGTAGGTGAAGGAAGAATTGGATAGTTTATTGAAGGTAGGGTTCATCATTCCCACTGAATATTTGGAGTGGGTATCTACCATTGAAATTGTGCCTAAGAAGAATAAACAATTGCAAATCTATGTGGAGTACAAGAGCATAAATGCCGCTATAATTCAAGATCCCTTTCCTCTACCATTTTTAGATACTACGTCGAATGAAGTTGCTGGTAGGGAAATGTATTTCTTTATAGATAGTTTCTTTATCAGAATGCTAGAAGCCGATATTCCCAAAATTGTGTTTATCACAAATTGGGGTGTTTTCACGATTACTAAAATGTGGTTTGGATTACAGAATGCCCCTGGTACATTCCAGTGCTATATGGAGCAGATCTTTATGCCTTTCTTGACTAGCTTCATGCAAGTAGTTTTGGATGATTTCTCAGTTTCAAGACACCAAATATTTCTCTTAGAACAATTAAGACTCTATTTTACTAATTTCCAAGAAGTTCATTTAAGTCTAAATTTGACTAAATTACTCTTTGGAGTCAAATGCAATAAGCTATTGGGTCATGTTATTTCTTGTATAGGGACTGTTGTTGTTCTAGACAAAGTGAAACATGAGTGCCACTTACGTTAGTTGGCTCATATTGTTATGCCCTTAAATGCTATTGCCCATGTAAAACCTAGAGAATTTAAATGGACTATGGAGTGTGATATGGCATTTCATAGATTGAAGATTTTACTTATGCAAGCACCTATCCTTCAAGCTCCAGATTGGTCTAAAACTTTCCATGTCTTTGTGGATGCTTTCAATATTGCTATTGGAGCAATTTTATTGTAGAAGGCAATAAGATCCTGGTTTCAATATTCTGAAAAGACTCTTACTAGAGGAATCCCTAATTTTTCAGATCGATACCTTACAAAAAATTGAAGAACATCAGTCTAACAACTTTTAATTGATGCAAGCAATCCAAAATAGGCAATGATGCTGGCATGATCGACAATTATTTGAATCCTATTTTTTGGATGGGTGACTTAGTTATGTTCTTTAATTAAAAAATGAAGCATCAAGCAGGTAAATTGAAACTACAATGGACAGGTCCTTTTTTGATTCATCAAGAGATTGGACCTATTACATTCCAATTAGCCACACTAGTAGGCAATCTTTTATGGACTCTAGTCAATGGGTCCAAGCTACGGCCTTATTATGGATGATGCTATAGACACCATTGTATATAGTGTATATAATCTCCAAATAAAGTGACATTTGTCATGTATTTCATAAAATGCATCATGGTTTCATGCATGATCAACATCACTTGAAGGCGGCTCTTTGAAGTGAATCTTCACTTTGACTCAAAATCATTGTATTTGCATCGAATATTAAGGCCCTCTTTGTCTAATTGCACACATGCAAATAAGCATGCACATGTACACAATTTTTCAATAGAATTTTTTTACATACTATTTAACTCTTGTGCTTCATTGCCTCAATGTTTAACTACACTTTTCACTATCAATATTTACCTTTGCTATAGAGTTCACCCTTTTTTGCAACAATGACAAGCCCTATTCTGCTCAACTCCCTCAAACTGATCGACATGAGCTCATTGGTGATTCTTGATCACTTAATGCAGTGACATGTGGAGTGGTTCCAATGTCGTGGTTTACGACAATATGTGCAAATTCCATGGCCCAACATCCCAAACCATGCGATGATTAATTCATTCGTTCAGCGGTGTCATGATCCATTGGAAGCTATCGGTGATCAATCGGCATTCATTGACTTTCATATTGGAGACACAATGCACATGGTGATTGAGCCAGCTTACATAGCAGTGCAACTACATTTTAGTCAATAGGGAATCACAATGCTAGGAGAATTAGCTTCGAATATAGAGATGGAGGAGATGTTTGGTAGCGCCTGCTTAGCAGAATACAAGTATGTTAGACTCTCAGACACTAATCCATGGAATTTTGGCTTGCATTTGGCAACTTTGGCTATCTTTGTGCACAAAAAACCTTATGGGGTCTCACAAGTGCTCTATTCTCTCATGAAGGATGCAGAAGTAGCAAATGATCAAGTCCATTGGGCAAAAATTATTTTTCGATGAATAAAGAAGGAAGTGTGTTGACTATGTTGATTGGCATGCAAGCCCCAAAAATTGGATGCTAAGCTTGGTGTGTTGTTTGCATTATTGATTCCTGCAACCCCTTTACGTGCCTTACAGTAATTTATTGTAGTGGATGAAGTAGCTTTTCTTCAAGTAGGTAAACGATAGGATAAACGACCACCTCTGGACCTGAAAAATCCTTTGAATGTGGAGAAGTGAGCTCGGGCCAACATTGTGCAAGAAGCACTTTGCCAAGTTGAAGAAGAGTGACAACAGAGAATGCAAGCATAATTGGAGGAGGAACTCTGATAGCAACAACAAGATATGACTATTGCAACTGCTCAAGCGGCATGTAGACAACAAGCAACGACTGATGAGGTTGCCCAATGACAACAACAACAACAAGAAACGAATAGCCAAGGTCTAGTGGGGCAACAACAACAACAACAACAACAACAACAAATGTTGATATATTTAGGTAATGATGTGTGTGAACACACTAGGACTTTGGGGACACATTTTTCCCTCTTTAGGAGGTTTTCTTCCCCAACCTTGTATATACGCCTATTTGCCCTAACAGGTTACTTATCTTTGTACATTATAGTGATAACACATTAAGTATTGTGTGTTGTGCTCGAAGACTCTTCTTCCTCCTTGTGCTATTTGTCTGCTTTCACAAGCCTCAAACTCCAAAAATTGGTATGAGAGTAGGTAGCCGCTTCATCTTGGGCATCGTTGACATCTCTTTGATCACAGTCTCAAAATTGCATGAAATTTGGCATGCATACTCTGAGTGATTAGGAGATATGAGCTCATTTCGGCTTCAAATGCAGTATCATAGTGCTTGTGTAGGCAATTTTGTCTTTTTGTGCCAAATATATATAGATGTTTCGACCAGTATAAATGTCTCGAAGTCTACTATTGGTTTAGCACAACTCGACAAGGTAGTTCTGTTCAAATTTTTGAGATACAATCAATTTTGTACATCATGGTATTTTAATCAGTGGCCATGGCTGAAAGTAGTGATGTATTGTGTATGTTGGTTGTTAAGGATAAGTTGGACGGTATGAATTACCCATTATGGGCTTATATGATGCATCATGTATTGGTCACAAAAGGATTGTGGAATATTATGCAGGGTGTTGAGAAATGTCCTATTACACCTGCAAACATACTTGCTGAAGGTGATGAAGATGGCTTTGAAGATGATGATATCCTTCATATTCATGTTCGTGTTGTGATTCTTGTTGCACCTACTATAGAGCGAATTCGTTTGGATGGCAGAGATGCTCAGGTGCATGCACCTACTATAGAGCAAATTCGTTTGGGAAATTGATTTGACATTAAGAAAGATGAACATGCCAATAATTTCTCATAGATCAAATGCTTCACAACCATCATGTTTGTGCATCTACCTTCAATGTAGTATTGATATTTTGTAGCTTGTTCTTTTCACAAAAAAATCAATCGACAATAGCTTTGTGTCTATCGGCTTATCTAAATAGCATCTAGCGCTTCGTGGAGCTCTAATCAAGAGCATCGGTCTCCGATCAATAATCCCATAATCCACACATGAATTTATGTAATATTTCACCATAATATTAATAAACCGCATAGTAAAACGAATGCTGAACAAGTCTCGAACAATATGACATTCCTTTCGATTAAGATAAATCACTTTATGCTAATAACAATTTTGAACAGTTAATAGCAACCAAAAATTTAACTTAATTAGGGCACAAAGGATTCAATGTAAGCACTTATAAACTTTCATAGATAATATATTGAATAAGCAGTGATCGAACAAAGGTGTTGATGCACAGAGAAGTACAATGATGACCTTGATCTCATTGATAGCCAATGATGATCACCGATTTATTTCTAAGTGGGAAGAGTAAATCTTTGACACTGAGTTCCAATAGGCAGGTTCAGAATACATTGGACAAGGAAGAACAGTTGTGCATACTTCTAGAGGCTTACGGTTCAGTTCAAAAACCCCTCCTAAAACAATCACTAATGAGTCAAATCTAAAAAATGTGGAAGCAAGTAATAGTGGCATGGATCCCTGACGACATTTTGTAAGTCTACGATCTAGCTACCACTAGGAGATTTTTTGAATCTAGTCCTTGCCTTTCAGGTCACTATAATTAAAAGTGTGCAGCAACTTAATTTGATAGAAACAGCATTAGACCAACCCCACGTAAATATGGTGGAAATAGGGCAAGACAAAATCGAAGACTATGTAGTTCTGCTTATTTCAGTGTGGTTTAAAAACACTCAAATCTCTAAAGTCTTGATTGATGCTGAGTCTAGTGTAAATATTTCCACCATGCCTATTTGGCAACAACTTGGTTGGATAGAAATATAGCGAGTCTCGTTCTATATTTATATGGCAGACTAGTCAAGAGCTCAAGAGATTCGACTAATTAAAGATATTACGATCAAAATTCAGAGTATTCCTTTTAAAGTGACTTTCATGGTAATCAAATTAATTGGGACAAGTAATGATTATAATCTTTTGTTGGGATGCCCTTGGATTAAGTAGGCTAACATTAAGTAGGATTGGGGATCTCAAGCAATTATCTTTCAAAGAGGGCATAAGAAATATACCATTCCCTTGGAGGACAAGCAATAGTATTCAAAGGCACAAATACTGTCTATTGGAGAACCGCCACACATGATTTCTAGGTTAGAAGAAGATGAAGAACTGAAATTTTTGGAAGCTAATCGTGATTTATGGTCGGTACAATTAATTGATATTCCCGAGGCACTAGCTAAACTTGAACAAGATCCCCTAGTTATGACTATGAAAATGGAGGAGATGTCTCTTCCAATGGATGACGAAATAGCATGGTTGGCGAAAGATGACATTCTCACTCAAACCAATGTGCATATTGAGAAAGATTAAGTGGAACATGTAAATCTAGGAATCAAATGTTCACCATAGAATGTTAAAATTGGTGCTGATCTAGTGGGTTAATTTTGACAAGCATTACTTCAACTTTTATCTGAGTTCAAGGATTTGTTTACCTGAAATTTACTTTGATATGAAGGGATTAGACCTTATATTCTATCAGCACAAGATTGTACTTAAACTAGATGCTTCCTTGATTATCCAACAATGTTATCGAATGAATCCAAATTTTGCAAAGTAGCTGAAGGAAGAATTGGACAGTTTATTGAAGGTAGTGCTCATCATCCCCACTGAATATCTCATGTGGGTATCTCCCATTGTAATTGTGCCTAAGAAGAATAAACAGTTGCAAATCTATGTGGACTACAAGAAGATAAATGCCACTATAATTCCAGATCCTTTTCCTCTACCATGTTTAGATACTATGTCGAATGAAGTTGCTGGTAGGGAAATCTATTTCTTTATAGATGGTTTCAATGGTTATAACTAGATTAGAATGTTGGAAGCTGATATTCCCAAAAATTGTTTTTATCACAAATTGAGGTGTTTTCATGATTACTAAAATGTGGTTTGGATTACAGAATGCCCCTAGTACATTCCAGTGTTGTATGGAGCAGATTTTTATTACAAGATTATATACACTATATACAATGGTGTCTATAGCATCATCCACGATAAGGCCACAACTTGGACCCATCAACTAGAGTCCATAAAAGATTGCCTACCAATGTGGCTAATTGGAATGTAGTAGGTCCAATCTCTTGATGAATCGAAAACGTCTTGTCCATTGTAGTTTGAATTTACCTGCTTGATGCTTCATCTTTGAATTAAAGAACATGACTAAGTCACCCATCCAAAAAATAGGAGTCAAATAATTGTCAATCATGCCAGCATCATTGCCTATTCTAGATTGTCTGCATCAATTAAAAGTATTTAGACTGATGTTCTTCAATTTTTCGAAAGGTATCGATCTGAAAAATTAGGGATTCCTCTGGTCAGAGTCTTTTCAGAATAGCAATCTATAAACTAGGGACCGTAATTTCCATAGGCATGATAACTTCCATACCATAAACAAATTTAAAAGACGTAAAGCTTGTGGACACTTTATACGAAGTCCGATAAGCCCACAGTATCGAAGATAAGTAGTACTCCCATTTGCTTGGACATTGGAGAAGAAATTTCTACAACATAGTAAGTAGGACCTTGTATGTGCTTTTTGCCAATCCATTAGCATGATGATGGTAGGGGGAGAAAAATTTGTGTGCGATTTTAAAATAACCAGTGATCAATTTGATAAGTTGATTTAAAAATGAGTGCCCCTATCAGAAACTAACTCCAAAGGAATTTCATATCGAGGAAATAATTATGTAATTAAGACCATGGTGACACTATGGGCTGTTGAATGGCGCAAAATCCATGCTTCTTCCCATTGCATACATAATCTCTCCAAGTAAGAATAATGATGGAGAGTGTTAATCTCCAAAAGAACAACCTACTCTTGAACTTAGAGCACCTCTATATCAAGAGTAAGTCAAAAACTTCACCAATTTAAAAGATCAATGACCAAATATCAAATTCTTGAACAAACTGTGAAGAAGGAGATTACTCAGAAAGTCTGCTGCATATATCTTTCTCATTGACTGAGTAAATGTGTAAAGTTTTTTATGAAACTTTGCACAAGGTGTCGCCTAAAGATTGCGCACCTCCTCCAAGTCAAATCACTCCAAAAGATTCAGTAGAACTTGAGAAATCTACTTAGCAAGTTACCTATGTCTAAATCTGCACTTCTGAGAAGTCGATTTGAACACCCCTAACTTTTAACACATACTTCTCTCAGTATGAACCGGTTATCTTACCTTCCAACTTAAAGATTAAGTGCTTACTTGCATAAAACTTTAAACTGTGGAGTGAGAAATGATCAAATCATTAAGATCGAAATTTGCGCCTGTTTCAGGAACTAGTGAATACTTTCTCACATGTAAATGTTCCTACACACAATTCTCTTAGCCTGATCACAATTGGAAGCTAAAACTTTGTACAGAGATCAATCAACTCTAGACTTAGACTTGTACAAAAGCATTCCACATAAGATCTATCACAGAAGGAGAAGACACGAAAACTTCGGGCGCAAATTTTCTTCTATTCCTCAGAAAATTACAACTGAGTTATGAGAGAGACTTCTTCTCATTCCTATGAACTCTAATGAGACTTACAACTTACAAATGCACTATTTTCATACTCTTCTATTGTCTCTTCTATTGCCCCGACATTTTTCAAAAGTATTTATAGGCAAATATGTACAAGCTTATAACTAAACAGAAGTATAAGTGATCTATGTCTTCACTAATGTACATATGTGTACATGTCTTTCAATCTGTGAATATATCCATCTTCTATGCTTCAAGAATTGATCGTATTTCCATCCTTTGTCCTTCAAATCTTCAATTGGTGATTGGTCTGCACCAACAGCGCCCCCTCAATCATCAATTGAGATTTCTCTTATCTTCTTTATACCTGCCATGTCTTTGAACTTCTGTAACTTTGGTCCATCCAAACTCTTTGTAAGCATATCAGCTATCTGATCTTTTGTTGAAGTATGTATAACTTCAATCTCCTTATCCATCACCTTCTCTCTTAGAAAGTGATACTGTATCTCAATGTGTTTGGTCTTGGCATGAAAAACAGGATTAGCAGCTAGATATAATGAACTCATGTTATCTCCATAAATGATAGGTATGCTCTGTATAGTGTCAAAACTCTTCATGAGAGTCTTAAGCCATATCACTTCCTTTGCAGCTTCAACCATGCCTTTGTACTCTACTTCTGTAGATGACAAAGCAACTGTATGTTGCTTCTTTGAGCACCAAGAGATTAACTTATCTCCCACATAACACATGTATCCATAGGTTGACCTTCTATCATCTGGATTACCTGCCCAATCTGCATCACTATATATTTTGATATTTGTATCTGATGTAAAACCATAATACAAACCCTCTTTGAGTGTTCCCTTAATGTACCTCAACACTCTTTGACCTGCAATCCAATGCTCTTTCCTAGGACAATGCATAAATTGAGACAACACCCCAACTGCATATGATAAATCAGGCCTAGTTAATGTACCTCAAAACTTTCCTAGGACAATGCATGAATTGAGACAACACCCCAACTGCATATGATAAATCAGGCCTAGTTAATGTAGTATAGATAAGACTACCAACCAAACTCTGATATTGTTTCATGTCCTTGAACTCTTCACCTCCAAATCTGCTCAATTTGTGATTCACCTCCATTGGAGTAGGTGCTACTCTGCAATCATTCATTTTAAACTTGGTTAACAAATTCTTTAAATACCTTTCTTGAGTCACATACACTCCATGTTGAGTGTATGAAATCTCCATGCCCAAGAAGTATGACAAATCTCCCAAATCACTGTTTTGAACTCTTTCTCCATTTGTTTCTTTAGGCTTTGTATGCCTTTCTCATCTGTTACACCTGTAAGAATTATATCATCAACATATATACATATGTAAATGAACCCATCATCACTTGCTTTGACAAGCAAGCTACTATCTGCTTTAGATACTTGAAATCCAAGTTCCTTTAAGAACTTTACAAGCCTATAGTTCCATGCCCTTGGGGCCTGCTTCAAGCCATATAAAGCTCTCTTGAGCTTACACACATAATCTGGATATCTTCCATCCCTGAATCCTTGAGGTTGCTCCATGAAAACATCATCTGAAATATAACCATTCAAAAAAGCCTTCTTCACATCTAATTGACACAATTTCCAACCTTTGCATGCAGCAATTGCTATGAGTGTTCTAATGGTTGTCATCTTTGCCACTGGACTATAAGTCTCATCATAGTCAATACCATATGTCTGAGCAAACCCTTTAAAAACAAGTCTAGCTTTGTACCTAGGCACACTTCCATCTGCAAATCTCTTTGTCTTACAGATCCACTTGCATCCAATGATCTTCTGACTATTTGGTTTTGGAACCAAATCCCATGTTTGATTCTCCATCAATGCATCATATTCTTCCTGCATAGCTTTTTCCCAAATCTCTTTACCTTTTGCCTCTTCATATGTAGAAGGGTCTTCATCTGCTTTAACCATGTAAGCATAATCCTTAGTAGTCAAGAATGAAGTATCATAGCTATACCTTGTAGGTTGCCATTTGTGCCTTGTAGACCTCCTGAGTTCTCCACTTCTTGAGGTTTCTGGTTCTTCACATTCTCGATCAAATCTTGGTGTCTCTTCCACTTCAACCTGCACTTCATGATTCTCTTGTTCATCAAATATCTGAATCTTTGATTTACCTTTCCTTTGGCTCACAATTTCTTCATCATCTGTATTAATATTGATAGTACTTGCATACCAAGTACCTTTCTCATCAAATGTAACATCTTTTGATACAAGAAAATGTTTTGTGGATGGATTCCACAACCTGTATCCCATCTGCTTATCATCATAACCAATAAACACATATTTTTCAGCTTTAGGTTCCAATTTATGCCTTAATTGTGATGGCACATATGCATAGGCCAAACATCCAAATACTTTGCAATGGTCTAATGTAGGTCTCTTACCCCACCATGCCTCATATGGTGTCATACCCTGCAAGGCTTTACAAGGTAGCCTATTGACCAAATAAGTGAAGTATTTCGATGGCGATGCACCGCGCTGCACTCTCTTTTTTGAGAGCTCCACGACGATATGCTCGGGGTTGAAACCCGAGCTCCTGACGCCGCACACAGTACTCCGCACCGAGGCTGTACAATACGCAGAAAACACAGTACACAGGGAGCACGGAAGACAAACTTCTTAGGTCTTACAAATGCGGTCGAACTTACAGTCTGTGACTGACCAAGCCACTATATGTTTTATTGAAGAACATATACAAAGAAGTGTCCGATGGCCATTTGGCCTTTCACATGGACACTAACGGTAACAATCTCCCACTAAAGGCCAATATGGCCAGAGTAACTATGGGAGAAAAAAGAAAGAATGATAAAGAATACCTGAGTGTAAGTATACAAACTATACCTCCCACCTGATGGGCATGTTACACAGTATACAAGTGACTGCGTAAGATCAAGAATCAAGTAACCCCCATCAAGTGACAACAGTGTCGAAAGCTATCCTGTGGTAGAGCTTTAGTCAAAGCATCTGCAACATTATCTCGAGTGTGAACCTTCTCAAGAATAATGCTCTCAGTGGCTAAGCAATCTCTAATGAAGTGATACCTCACCTCAATATGCTTGGTCTTTGCATGATAGACCGGATTCTTAGCCAAAGCAATGGCACTCTGACTATCACTGAGCAAGTGAGGTACATGCTGAGGCAAACCCATATCACAAGCAAGACGAGAAAGCCACAATGCTTCCTTACATGCCTCACTTGCTGCAACATACTCTGCTTCTGTGGTGGAAACAGCTGTACATTCTTGAAGACGAGATCTCCAAGAGATAGCACCTCCAGCAAAATGAAAAATGTACCCTGATGTAGACTTACGATTGTCTACACAACCAGCATAGTCAAAATGGATGCTTTCCCTCTACCTAAGCATAGACACTTTTCCTTAGTGCCACTCAGATATCTCAAAATCATTTTGACCGCTTCCCAATGTTTCTTGCCAGGATTAGACATATATATGCTCACAACTCCCACTGCAAATGCAATGTCTAGTCTCGTAGCTACCATAGCATACATGAGACTACCAACAGCAGACTGATAGGGAATTTTGGTCATGAATTCCTTTTCCTCATCTGATTTGGGGCAGTCATCCTTGCTCAATTTCACATATGTGGGTAAAGGTGTACTCAATGCCTTTCCACCCTGCATATTGAATCGGTGAAGTACTTTGGATATGTACTCACTTTGAGATAAGTATATGCATCTTTTACTCCTATCACGAGTAATGCGCATGCCAAGAATATGTTTGGCATCCCCCAAATCCTTCATATCAAATGTCTGACTCAACTTCTTTTTGAGAATTGACAAATCATAAGAGGACTTCCCAGCAATCAACATATCATTGACGTAAAGTATCAAGCATATCAAGCTGCCATCAGAACATCTCTTTGTGTAGAGACAATGATCCTCATTGCTCCGAGAATAGCCTTGGGACTTCATAAAAGCATCAAACTTTTGGTACCATTGTCTAGGAGACTGTTTAAGTCCATACAAGCTCTTCTTGAGCTTACAAACTAGACTTTCCTTGCCAGGAACTACATAACCCTCTCGTTGTTCCATATAGATCTCATCTGTATGGAAAGCTGTTTTCACATCCATTTGGACTAGCTCTAAGTCCTCCATTGCAACGAATCCAAGCAACATGCGCAAAGTAGTCATCTTGACCACTGGAGAGAAGATTTCCTCAAAATCAACACCATGTTGTTGCTTAAAACCCTTTGCAACAAGTCGTGCTTTATATTTTGGAGAAGCACTATCTAATGTGAATTTCAGCTTATATACCCATTTACATGGTAAAGCTTTCCTGCCCTTTGGCAAAGGTACTAGGTCCCAAGTACCATTCTTGTGAATAGAATCCAACTCACTCTTCATGGCACGCTCCCACTTGACATGATCCTCTGTCTGCATAGCCTCTTTGTAGCAAGAGGGCTCACCGGCATCTGTTAGCATAACAAAATCTAAACCTGGAACATATCTATCAGGTGGATATGAGACACGTGCAGAACGTCTCAATGGTTGCTGAACAGGAACGTGCAGACTGATCTGAATGGACATTCTCTTGAACATCCCTATGTGCAGCATTTTTATGCATGCTAACCGGAGGACTAGTATCCTCAAACACCACTCTTCTCACTTCAACCTCCTTAATCGGCTGTTTATGCATCTTAGACTCATTAAAAATGACATCACTACTTCTGATCACTGACCGTGTTTCAGGATCCCATAAGCGATATCCAAATTGTCCTTCTCGACCATATCCAAGAAAAATGCATTTCTTTGACTTATGGTCCAACTTCTGTCTAAGATTCTTGGGTATATGAACATATGCTTCACACCCAAAAACTCGAAGATGATCATAATATGGTGGTTTCCCTGTCCATAACTCTTGTGCCACTTTCAGACCTTTGGCAGTACTATGTGAAAGGTTAATCACATGAACTGCAGTCAATACTGCTTCTGCCCAAAAACCTTGTGAGAGGTTTGCATGATGCAACATAGAGACTACTCTATCTTGAATAGTTCTATTCATCCTCTCAACTACACCATTCTGTACTAGGGTATAAGGAGCTGTAAACTCTCTACGAATCCCTCTACACTGACAGAAAAGGCTGAATTCATGTGAGGTATACTCACCCCCATTATCTGAACGTAAAGCCTTAAGCTTAGTTCCTTTTTTAGTCTCAACTGAAGCAAGCCATTTTCTAAAAGTAGGGAATACATCATCCTTCGATTTGATAGGATATACCCAGACTTTTCTAGTAGCATCATCTATGAAAGTGACAAAGTAAAGAGAACCACCTAAGGACCTAGTGGGCATAGGACCACACACATCTGTATGAACAAGATCTAAAGGCTGAATTGAAGAGTCAATGTGCGTTTTATGCACATTTCTGGTTTGCTTTCCATATTGACAATGCTCACAAAATGAAAAATCAAAGAAAGATAACACAGGTAAGTAGCCAGAACGAGAAATATTTCCATTCCACTACGAGATATATGGCCCAAACGACCATGCCAAATACAAGCCATAGGCTGTTCAGTAACAGCTAACAAGTGTTCTTTCTGTGATACAAATAAAGGGTAAAGTGAGCCAACTTTCCTTCCTTTTGCAATAACCATATTGCCCTTTGATATACGAAAGGACTGAGCATAGAAGACCACCTTGTAACCAAGGTCATCAAGTTGACCAACTGACATCAAATTGCGTGATAACTGAGGTACATGGCGTACATTATGCATAGTAAATTTTGAACCGTCAATGAACTGCACAACTACATCTCCAATCCCCACAACATCACACTGGTAAGAGTCACCAAGTCTCACGGTGCCAAGAGACTTTGCTACATAATTAGAGAACCATTCTCTATGTGGTGTCACATGGAAAGAAGCACCAGAATCTAGCAACCAGGTGTGGGAAAGAGAATCAGCCATAAGTGCCTCAGATGGCACAGTACTATCAAGTGTCAACACATCAGCATCATCAGAAATAGCATTAATTTCTTCAATCTTCACAGTCGAAGTAGATGGTGCAGGTAACTGTTTAACATGCCCATCAACATTCTGTCCTTTACCTTTAGCATTCTTTAATGCATAACAGTCTTTCTTCATGTGTCCTTTCTTATGACAATAATGCCATTCAATATCCCTCTTCCTTGATTTACTTCTGCTCTTATTCCATTGACCATTCTTTTCCTTGTTCTTGCTCTTGCCACGTTGTTGATTCTTTCCTTGGTAAGAATCACGAACATTATATGCATCTCCACTCTGAGTGCCAACCATAGATTTTCTACGAATCTCCTCACTCAAGAGTGCTCCACATATGTCATCATAGACGAGTTTACCACCTGGTGCACTATTGCTAATAGCTGTGCAAAATGTATCCCATGATGATGGCAGGGTGCATAACAACAATACTGCTTTCATTTCATTGTCCATATCCATTTTCTGAGCCTGTAATTGGGAGAATATGGCATCAAACTCATTTAGATGAGCAGCAACACTATCTGTGTCCTTCATACGAAGGTCGTATAATTTTCTCATCAGATATACTTTATTTGATGCCGTCTCTTTTTCATATGTATTGCATAACTTATTCCAAATCTCCTCTACACTTTCACAGTCTAATACTGTAAAGTAAACATTATCTGCCAGGTGCAAGCGAATGGTAGACCTGGCCATTTCATCTAACTCATCCCAATCATCTTCATCCATGTCAGCAGGCTTCTTTTAAATCCCATTTACTGGCTTCCATTGCCTTCTTTGAATCAGCACATCTTTAATCTGATTCTTCCATAGAGCAAAGTTTGTGCCATCAAATTTTCGGATCTCAAAATGGTCTTTGCCCTGCAAGTTATAGCTCCTCCTCGGAACGCTAGCACTAGACCCTGATCCACCGGATGTGCCTGAGACCTCTGATGCCATGATCGTAGAGAACTGAATAGAATGATAATGGAGCTATAAGAGTCCAAAGACCAACAAATAAGTGTATCCAGGAGTAAATCGACCACTATATAATTGACTAAACCAGAAATCTGGAAAAATTTTGCTAGAGTATCCTCTGCAAAATTAGCATATGATCAGTGTCAAAGTATCATAAAACTGCAAGTACTGACATGTCTACCTGCATAGTGAATCACTGACTCCACTGCATATAATCAGTTACCCAATAGAAGCCAACTAGGCTTATCAAGCACCTATGAACAACTATCATACATCTCCTATGGCGAGGCTGGGTAAGTCTTCCACCTGCATCACCGAAGAGACCCCGACATCTGGGTGTCTCCTAGTTAAGAAAACCTCACCACGACCCTCTTTATCAAACGTAAAAGGCTTTATGCAAAGAACGTAACCGCTATATCAATGCCCACATGGACGTACATAAGCGGTATCCACAGAAGCGTACATGGTGTGTATGTGCTCAATATATGCAGTAAAATGACACTAAAAGGCTGAATACACAGCCCAAAAACTAGCCAATAACACCTGCAAGTGTCTGTCAACTCTGATGTTTTAGGCTTTAAAAACCTGCATAAATTTGCAGCAACTACTCCCACCAAAACTGAAAACCCCTCAAGAAACCTGTAGTTTTACGAGTGTGGCTGAAAATACAGCCCCAAAGGTTGATATTTATTGTCTGAGAAGTACAAGGAACACTCTTCTTGATGTTCTTGGACCTGTGTGAAGAGAACTACGTGCGAAAGTACTCCGAAATGGCTCCAAAAACACCCCAAAATTGCTTCAAAAATAGGCTTTAAAAGCAAAAATGAAGCTTTGAGGGACCAAAACTTGTTCAAGGTAATGTCAACCTTAGTCTTTCCCCTTCTTCAAACACCACAAGAGTGTAGCTTAGTGGCAAGAGATTGCCACAGTTAAGCAAGCTCTGGGGGGGAATAGTACTGGGATGGGTGACCTCCCGGGAAGTACCAGGAACCTCTATATTCCTTAATCGTTGAGGTCCTCCCTCGCGCGCAGCCAACAGCGCCAACGGTGACTTCGGTGACTCGGATGACAAGGTATGCCAAGGTCTATGCCTTGGTCGCCGCCTTAGTCGCCGCCTTAGTCGTAAGCCTGGGGGGGGGGGGGGTCGCTTCGCTCGCACAAAAGGAACAAAGCTTTTTGCCTCGAACTGCTCTGATACCAGTGAAGTATTTCGATGGCGATGCACCACGCTGCACTCTCTTTTTTGAGAGCTCCACGACGATATGCTCGGGGTTGAAACCCGAGCTCCTGACGCCGCACACAGTACTCCGCACCGAGGCTGTACAATACGCAGAAAACACAGTACACAGGGAGCACGAAAGACAGACTTCTTAGGTCTTACAAATGCGGTCGACCTTACAGTCTAAGACTGACCAGGCCACTATATGTTTTATTAAAGAACATATACAAAGAAGTGTCCGATGGCCATTTGGCCTTTCACATGGACACTAACGGTAACAATAAGTAGCTGTATTTACAGCCTCAGCCCACAAATAATTTGGGTAATTTTTCTCCTTCATCATGGACCTTGCAAACTCAACAAGAGTCCTATTCCTCCTTTCTGCTACACCATTTTGTTGACGAGAGTACATGCAAGTAACTTCTCTTTTTATACCTGCATTCCACAAGTAATCACTGAACTCATTAGAGAAATACTCTCCCCCTCCATCTGACCTTAGTCTCTTCAATTTATGTCCTGTAATTCTCTCTGCATACATATGATAATGTTTGAAAGTATTGAATACTTCTGACTTATCTTTGATCACATAGATAGTGACCCATCTGGTAGCATCATCAACATAAATCACATAATACCTTGAACCATTGATACCGAAATCCTTTGATGGTCCCCACACATCTGTGTGTACCAACTCAAGTTTCTCTGAATACATAAACCCATGCTTAGAATAAGATTGCTTATGAGCTTTACCTTATTGACATGCCTCACATCTGTATGTCATATGTTGACCTGCAACATTAGGCAATCCAAGCACTGAACCATTATTAATCATGTCTTTAATACCTCTTTCATTGAAATGTCCAAGCCTCTTATGCCAAAGATCTAACTTAGAGATCTTATGTCCTCCATAAGTGAACAAGGCATGACCAACATTACCTTGAATCTTCAATGTGAACAATCTTCCTTCTTTCTTCCCTGAAACAATTTGTTTATACCCATTGCTAGGGTCTTCCACAAACACTCCTTCATTAGTGAACCTCACTTCATAACCTTTTTCCACAATTTGTCCTACACTTATCAAATTCTTAGGAATTGTAGGAACATACAAGACCTTACTCAATAAGGTGCTACCATCCTTGGCCTTCACTGATCCAATTGACTTCACATTATGCTTTGTATTGTCACCTGTTTGAACAACATGATTAGATACCTTATTCTCCAAATCAGTCATCAAGGCTATGTTACCACTCAGGTGATTGCTACACCCTGAGTCAATGTAGAAGACTCTTTGATCTTCACTCTGCCTTTCACAAATTGCATTCATTATCAATGTTGAATCTTCCTTTTGATCTGAAGCATAATTATAGTAGGTATTGTTATATTGTTGACTTTGGAAACCTCTACCTGCATTTCTTCCAAAGTAACCCCTACTACCTCTACCTCTGAAATTACCTCTTTGATTTTTGCCACCTCTTCCTCTTGAATTATAGTTTTGATTATATCCACCATTACTCTGAGTGTTATGCCAACAATCATTAGCTAAATGATTTGTCTTACCACAAATCCAGCAAGCTTTGGATCCATCTTTGTTACTCATGCCTCTTCCTCTACCTTTGCCATCTCCTCTTCCTCTTAGGAAGTTGGCTTGACTAGTTGTGCCTTCTTCTTCATTTGCTTGTTGCTTTCCTTTGTTAACTTTCTTCTTGTCTTTAGAGTACATTGCATGACCTGCACTCTTGTCAACATCTCCTTTGATATCATTCTCAAAGGTTAACATATGTCCTAATAATTGATTCAAATCAGGAGTGAAATGATCCAATGAAAGTTCTGTAGATAAAATGAAAGGCTTCCACTTCTCATCACCTCTTAGTCTTGTGAGGATTTGCCTTACCAATTTATCTTCTTCAATGTCTTCATCCACTCCTCCTAATAATTGATTCAAATCAGGAGTGAAATGATCCAATGAAAGTTCTATAGATAAAATGAAAGGCTTCCACTTCTCATCACCTCTTAGTCTTGTGAGGATTTGCCTTACCAATTTATCTTCTTCAATGTCTTCATCCACTGCAACGTCCTTCATCTTTGTCACATAATCAGATATTGATTGTGAAGCCTTCTTCTTGAAAGTAGTAAACTCTGCCCATAATGAAGCCTTCCTTGATTTGGTTGTGTTCTGAAAATGCTCTTCCAAAGCATTCCAAATGTCACTTGCACTTTCAAGACCTCTAATGTGAGGTAGCAAGTAGTCATTGACAGCCATGTAGATTATGCTCTTAGCTTGAGCATCTCTTTTCATCCAATTCTTCAAATCTGATAATTCTTCCCTAGTTGGAACACTAGGATCTCTGAATTGTGGCTTTTCTTCTTCACCTGTAATGTAAGCTATCAAGTCTTTGCTCATTAGATGAGCTTCCATCCTCATTGACCATGCAGGATAGTTCTCTCTATCCAATTTCTCTATCTGAAGAGAATCTCCCATCCTTCCTTTACCTGTGTATTGAATTCTTCAATCTTTATAAATTATAAGGTTACCTTTACTTCGAATGACACTCCTTTCGTCCTTCTTGATGTCGTATGATCTCTTCCTCAAGCTTTTCCTTCTGGCTTTCACCTTTTAATCCTTCAGATGTTGAATTCTTCGCAACTGCAGCAGTCGGGATCCTCCTTTTCTCAAATTTGATGTTTCCTGCTCTGATACCACTGATGGAGAGTGTTAATCTCCAAAAGAACAACCTACTCTTGAACTTAGAGCACCTCTATATCAAGAGTAAGTCAAAACCTTCACCAATTTAAAAGATCAATGACCAAATATCAAATTCTTGAACAAACTGTGAAGAAGGAGATTACTAAGAAAGTCTGCTGCATATATCTTTCTCATTGACTGAGTAAATGTGTAAAGTTTTTGATGAAACTTTGCACAAGGTGTCGCCTAAAGATTGCGCACCTCCTCCAAGTCAAATCACTCCAAAAGATTCAGTAGAACTTGAGAAATCTACTTAGCAAGTTACCTATGTCTAAATCTGCACTTCTGAGAAGTCGATTTGAACACCCCTAACTTTTAACACATAGTTCTCTCAGTATAGAACCCGTTTAAGCAAATACTTTTAGACACTAGTAGCTTACCTTCCAACTTAAAGATTAAGTTCTTACTTGCACAAAACTTTAAACTGTGGAGTGAGAAATGATCAAATCATTAAGATCAAAATTTGCGCCTGTTTCAGGAACCAGTGAATACTTTCTCACATGTAAATGTTCCTACACACAATTCTCTTAGCCTGATCACAATTGGAAGCTAAAACTTTGTACAGAGATCAATCAACTCTAGACTTAGACTTGTACAAAAGCATTCCACAGAAGATCTATCACAGAAGGAGAAGACACGAAAACTTCGGGCGCAAATTTTCTTCTATTCCTCAGAAAATTACAACTGAGTTATGAGAGAGACTTCTTCTCATTCCTATGAACTCTAATGAGACTTACAACTTACAAATGCACTATTTTCATACTCTCCTATTGTCTCTTCTATTGCCCCGACATTTTTCAAAAGTATTTATAGGCAAATATGTACAAGCTTATAACTAAACAGAAGTATAAGTGATCTATGTCTTCACTAATGTACATATGTGTACATGTCTTTCAATCTGTGAATATATCCATCTTCTATGCTTCAAGAATTGATCTTATTTCCATCCTTTGTCCTTCAAATCTTCAATTGGTGATTGGTCTGCACCAACAAATAAATGTTTTACTTCAGAAAACTGTAGGGCGGATTGGACCAACAAAATCAAACCCCCACTTTCAAAAAGGCTCTAGAGGTAAAATGGGATGCAAAGGGAAACAATGAATATGACATAATTCACCATTTCATTGACAAGGATCACATCGAAGTACATGATAACAAACATCCTTATGCAAGGTAGGCCACGATAATCCACTATGTAGTATTTTGTGAAACATTAACTCCATACCTTGATGGCCACCAGAAACTCCAAAATGAGCTTCTATAATCACAACAAGGACTTCATGTGGTGGCACAAAACAAAGCCAGATGCCTGTGAGATCCTTATAATACAATTGATAAAAAAATAATGGAAAATATGTAGCTTTGAAATGATAACTTCTTCCTTGTCGTGGAGTGTAAACAAGAGGGAGGAACACTAGTTGCCCGAAAGGAGAGCAGTTCCTCATACCAAGTAGGAATGCCCAATTTTGGTTCGGTCTGATCCGCAACATGGAATAAATGTGCATTAGGAAAGGAGTCATCCACTCCATCCGACGGTTCACCATTATCTAATCAAGAAAGAAAACCAGCAATAAGATGTGAAGATCTAGGGCAATGAAATACATCATAATCATATTCTTGCAATAAGACGACCCATTGAGCTAATCTCTTAACAAGATTTTGGTGCTTGACTAAATTTAGCAGTGGAGAATGACCAACATGAAACTTGTGAAAGCACCGCCTAACAAATAATGACAAAATTTCTTGATGGAATAGATTAGCCCTAGACACTCGCTTTCAATTACTGAATAGTTTTTCTCTATTGTAATCAAACGGTGGCTTGCATAATAGATAGTGTGAAACCAGATCTTCTTGCCTTCTACATTAAAATTGCTCCAATAGTAATATCGAAAGCATCCACAAACACATGGAAAGTTTGAGACCAATTTGGAGCTTGAAGGATAAATGCTTGCATAAGTAGAATCTTCAATCTATGAAATGTCATATCACACTCCATAGTCCATTTAAATTCTATAGGTTTTACATGCGAAATAGCATTTAAGGGCATAACAATATGAGCCAACTAATGCAAGTGGCACTCATGCCATCGAATCTTTCCTAAAAATCGGACTACCTCCTTAGGACATCATGGTTTCATGCATGATGGGCAGCACTTGAAGGCGGCTCTTTGAAGTGAATCTTCACTTTGACTCAAAATCATTGTATTTGCATGCAATATTGAATGCCCTCTTTGTTGAATTGCACACATGCAAATACACATGCACATGTACACAATTTTTCAATAGAATTTTTTTACATACTATTTAATTCTCGTGGTTCATTGCCTCAATGTTTACCTTCACTTTTCAGTGTGAAGATTTACCTTTGCTATAGAGTTCACCCTTTTTTCCAACAATCACAAGCACTATTCTACGCAACTCCATCAAACTGATCCACATGAGGTCATTAGTGATTCTTGATCACTTAATGCAATGACATGTGGAGTGGCTCTAATGCCGTGGTTTAGTACAATATGTGCAAACTCCATGGCCCAATATCCCAAACCATCAATGATTAATTCATTCGTTCAATGGTGTCACGATCGGTTGGAAGCTATCGGTGATCAACCAACATTCATTGAGTTTCATATCAGAGACACAATGCACATGGTGATTGAGCCAACTTACATAGTAGTGCAACTACATGTTA
This sequence comes from Ceratopteris richardii, assembly GCA_020310875.1. Classification (NCBI taxonomy): domain Eukaryota; kingdom Viridiplantae; phylum Streptophyta; class Polypodiopsida; order Polypodiales; family Pteridaceae; genus Ceratopteris; species Ceratopteris richardii. The sequence continues at coordinate 17,716,005 of CM035443.1, read as the reverse complement.
GTCAATAGGGAGTCACAATGCTAGCGGAATTACCTTCGACTATAGAGATGGAGCAGATGTTTGGCAAAGCTTACTCAGGAGAATACAAGTATGTTAGACTTGCAAACACCAATCCATGGAAGTTTGGGTTGTGTTTGGCAACTTTGGCTATCTTTGTGTACAAAAAACCTTATGGGGTCTCACAAGTGCTCTATTCTATGATGAAGGATGCAGAAGTAGCAAATGATCAAGTCAATTGGGCAAAAATTATTTTTTGATGAATAAAGAAGGAAGTGTGTTGACTATGTTGATTGACATGCGAGCCCCAACAATTGGATACAAAGCTTGGTGTGTTGTTTGCATTGTTGATTCCTGCAACCCCTTTACTTGCCTTATAGTAGTTTATTGTAGTGGATGAAGTAGCTTTTATTCAAGTAGGTAAACGATAGGATAAATGACCACATTTGGACCTGACAAATCCTTTGAATGCAGTGAAGTGAGCTCGGGCCAATATTGTGCAAGAAGCACTCTGCCAAGTTGAAGAAGAGTGACAACAGAGAATGCAAGCATAATTAGAGGAGGAACTCTGATAGAAACAACAAGATATGACTATTGAAACTGCTAAAGTGGCATGTAGACAATAAGCAATGACTGATGAGGTTGCCCAATGACAACAATAACAACAATGACAAACGAATAGCCAAGTTCTAGTTGGGCAACAACAACGACAACAACAAATGTTGATATATTTAGGTAATGATGTGTGTGAACACACTAGGACTATCGGGATACTTTTTTCCCTCTTTAGGAGGTTTTCTTCACCAGCTTGTATATATGCCTATTTTCCATCATGGGTTACTTATCTTTGTACATTATAGTGATAACACATTAAGTATTGTGTGTTGTGTTCGAAGACTCTTCTTCCTCCTTGTGCTATTCACGTGCTTCCACAAGCCTGAAACTCCAACAATTGGTATCAAAGTAGGTAGCCACTTCATATAGGGCATCGTTGACATCTCTCTGGCCACAGTCTCAGAATCGCATGAAATTTGGCATGCATACTCAGGGTTATTAGGAGATCTAAGCTCATTTCGGCTCTAAATGCAGTAACATAGTGCTTGTGTAGGCAATTTTATCTTTTTGTGCCAAATATATATACATGTTTCGATTCGCTAATATAAGTGTCTCAAAGTCTACTATAGGTTTAGCACAACTTGATAAGGTAGTTATGTTCAACTTTTTGAGATACAATCAGTTTTCTACATCAAGGTACTTTAGTCAGTGGCCATGCCTGAAAAGAGTGATGTATTGCATATGTTGTCTATTAAGGATAAGTTGGATGGTACGAATTACCCATTTTGGGCTTATATGATGCATCATCTATTGGTCACAAAAGGACTATGGAATATTATGCAAGGTGTTGAAAAATGTCCTATTACACCTGCAAGCATACTTGTTGAAGGTGACGCAGATGGCGTTGAAGATAATGATATTCTGTATATTCCTGTTCATGTTGTGATTCCTGATGCACCTACTATAGATCGAATTCGTTTGGATGGCTGAGATGCTAAGGCACATGCACTGATATCCCTTGTATGTCAAACATGCCATTATTCCTCACATTTTCTCTTGTACAACAACTAAGGATGCTTGAGATACATTTAGCACTTTATACCAGGCAAGGAATGAGGGTCGTGTTGCTTATCTGCAAAAATAGTTGGACAGTGAGAACATGAATGAAGGAGATTCCATGGATAGTTTTCTTACAAAGATCAAAGATTTGAAGGAACATTTGATTTCTATTGATGATGGTCTTCCCTATTCATATCAGAGTTTTGCTTCTACTCTTCTTTTGATGATGAAAGGCAATCTAAATGCCTTAACATTTGAGGATTTAGTCTCTGTTCTATTGCAGGAAGATTAGTTTAGGCAGAACATGTCCATTATGCATGTTGCAGATCAAGCTTTCCTAGCTAGTCAAAAGGGCAAAGGTAAATGGAGCTCTTCTACTAGTATGAAGCAAAAACCTGCTAATTCTGCACATTCAAAGAAGCATGGCAAAGATGAGAAGAAAAAAAAAAGCTGAAATTATTTTGGAAATATCATAAAGGAAATGATCATGTCATAAAGAGTTGTCCAAAATTGGTTACTAAAGAGGCAAGGAATAAAGAGGTTGGAATGGTTGTTGTAGATTCCTCTACACCCAAAACAAAGTGTGCTAATCTTGTGTAGAATGAAGAATGGGCATTACCACTGTTTGCACTTATGACCCATGTTCTCATGAATAGTGGATGTCTGCAGTAGACTCAAATGTTTGGTACTTTGATAGTGGGACAACCAAACATATTACCTTGCAGTGTAGTTTCTTCACTTCACTTGAGCCTGCCCCTACAGGGAATAGTGTCACATGTGCCAACAACTCCTCTTATCTTTTCATGGCAGTTGGTAAGATCATTTTGACTACTACTGATGGTAGTTGTTTTACATTGTCAATGCTTTATTTGTGCCAGCGATCAAGAAGAAGCATTTATGTGCTTCAAATAGTTTTTGGTTTTGGCTAAAAATATGTCAACATGTAAAATGGGCAACCTCTATTCATATCGAGGGTGGGAATATATGTCTTTTGACTTTAATGCATTTCTAGCTGAACGTGGATAAAACATCAGTGTACAGTGCCAGATATACCTCAACAGAATGGAGTTTCTTAAAGGAAGAATAGGTCACTCATGGAGATGGTGAGTGTAAGGTCAAGAGTCAGGCTTTACTACATAGTTTTTGGCTTGAGGCTATCATGTGTGCAACATATGTACTGATGCGCAAAATTATGAAAATTGGCTGGCTACTATGCAATCAAAATATGATGCTATGATAGAAAATGGTACCTGATCTTTATGTGACTTGCCTCTTGGCAAGAAGGCCATTGGCACTAAGTGGGTATACAAGCTGAAGCATAAGCTGGATGGAACAATTGACAGGTAAAAGGCTAGGCTTGTTGCAAGGGGTTATGCTGAGGAAAGAAGCATTGATTTTGATGAGAACTTTGCTCCTACATATCAAATGACTACTATTCGTAGGATTTGTGCACTTGCAACTCATCATGGTTGGAATGTACATCAGTTGGACATTAAAAATGCATTTGTGAATGGTGACTTGCATCAAGAAGTGTATGTTTTTCAGCCCCATGGCTTTGTGTAGAAAGGGCATGAAAACAAAATCTGCATGTTGAAGAAGGGGTTATATGGTTTAAAGCAAGCACCACATGCTTGGTATGAAAAGATACATGCCTATCTGATTGCACATGGTTTTGAGAACAATCCAACTGAAAGCACCTTATATGTTAAGCGTGCAAATGATGTGCTTCTGATCATTGTTGTCTATGTTGATGACATGCTGCTCACTGGTCCTCATGAGAAGCATATTGCTGATTTTAAGGCTGATTTGTATGCCTCATTTGAGATGTCCCATTTGGGGCATTTGCATCATTATTTGGGCATTCAATTTATGCAAGTTGATGGTGGAATAGCTTTGTGTAAAATTAAATATATTCAAACATTATTGCAATGTTTTGGCCTTGAAGACTATAAACCTATTGACACTCCTATGGAGATAGGTTTACGATTGAGTTTTCAAGATGTTGGAGATGCATTTGATGCAGTTCTCTATCAACAGGCTATTGGATGCTTGATTTACTTATGCATTACTCCGTCAGATATTCAGTTTGTTGTCTCATAGATGAGTAGATTTATGCATTGACCAAGTATTAAGCACTAGCAGGGAGTTAAGTGCATCTTTTGCTACTTGAGTGGTACCCAACTACTTGGATTGTTTTATCCCAAGGGGGGATCACTATTGCTAGATTTACATGCTTTTTTTACTATAACTAGGATGGTTTCTATGACATTTGTGTGTCCACTAGTGTTTTTTGCTTCATGCTTGGTAGCTCATGATCTTGGTTGAGCAAGAAGCAACCTATTGTGGCCACTTCCATTTGTGAGGCTTAGTATAGGGCAACATTCACAACGACGGTTGAATGTGTGTGGCGCAGATGGCTTATGGCTGATTTGGGTGTTGGTCATTCTTCTACCACTACCATCTTCACTGACACTCAGAGCACATTCACACTTGGAAGGAACCTTGCATTCCATGCTTTCACTAAGCAGATTGAGGTGCATTATCATTATGTCAATGAGAGGTTCTCTACTGGAGAGATCAGCTTTGCATATGTGCCTATGCAAGAGAACATTGCAAACCTTTTCACGAAGGCTCTGCCTAGGAAGAAGTTTGAAGCTTTCAACAAAGCTTTGGGCTTACTTCCTTTTGTGGATTGATTCCACATAGCTTGGCTCTTCCTTGTACATGAGTGCCAGCTCCTTGTTCACTACATCACTCCTAGGGGGGATTTGTTGATAAATTTAGGTAGTGATGTTTGTGAACACACTAGGACTGCTGGGGCACTTTTTTCCCTCTTTAGGAGATTCTCTCCCCCCCCTTGTATATACGGCTATTTTCCCTAATGGGATACTTATCTTTGTACATTCTAGTGGTAATACATTAAGTATTGTGTGTTGGATCCAAGCTTCTTCTTCTTCCTTGTGCTGCTCACGTGCATTCACAAACCTCAATCTCCAACATCAAATACATAGCCGAGGACCGGTTGGGCAATAGCAACAACAATAAATGCACCGGGAAGGTCAAGGTCAATCAAAATTTCCTAATTAGACATCCCACCAACAACCAATAGGTGGTCAGCCTATCAACCCAGATCAACCAATGCAAGAGGATCAAGATTCTCAACCCTCAACTTCTTGATGAACTGAAACTGATCAATTCTCATAGTGAGGGTCATCACACTTGTTTCAATTTCTTGTGTTCAATCAAAAAAGTCTTGATCGTTGGAGGAATCAAGCTAGTCGAGTGCAGTTACGAGTTATCAATTGATCACATATTATATATCATTGGTGCCTCAAAGATTATCAAGTTCAAGCCAGTACAATTGTAGATGCTACTCGACTTTTAACATTGTGTTCAATTCAGATGGAGAAAGAGTAGAATATTCACACTTCCTCTATGTCTCACTCGGATCAAATGCATTCTAAATTGTTGCTCTTGAAATAATAGAATGCTCAATTGCAGGATGCTTTAGTGGGTCATGCTAATATATCTGATGAGGAGGTACAATTCTTTAAAACTAAGATTGATGATTTAGACATTGATATTGAAGAAATTATTGAAGATCATCAAGAGTTAATTGAGCAATTTGAGATTATCAAGGATGAACTTCGACAAGTCAAAGGTGATGAGGATGATCTTTAGAATCAGGCTCCAAGTTTGCTGATGGAGAGGAATTTCGCTAATGATCAAATTTTGTCATTGACTGAAAGCCTTCAAGTAGCAATGGCAAAAGCTAAAGGATTTAAAGAATTGGAGATACAATTACAGGAGGCCACTCAGATTAATGCTAAAAATGTTTAGATGTTGACTGATAAGGAGGAGCAAATTACATCTCTTATGTAGAGTAAGGATGAATTACAAAAGCAATTAGATGATAAAGAAGCTACCTTGTCTCAAAAAAGTGTAGAGCTTCAACATCTTTAGTTGGGATAGGAGCAAGACTAGGCAACCACTAAAGATCTTATGGAAAAGCTTAGTACAAAGTTTACAAAAGCCAAAGTTGATGTTGTTGCCTAGACTATCCAACTTCACAATAATCCAGATGAAGAACTTTTTTGGGAAATTATTGATTCAGAAGTATCCAATCTTTGAGAAAATTTTGATGAGTTCCTTTATGACTTAGGTAGAATACATATTCCCTCATCTGATATAGATAAGCCTTAGTATTGGGTTCCAGTCCATCATACATGCCAGTAATAGCCTGCTTTTGGTACAACTAATTTTGTAAAATAGGTCATTTGAACTTTCGGAGAATTCAACAGACATTGATCAGTGTAACTGAAGGGATAGATAAGAACAAGTACTTCGTGTTTGTATGACAACAGGGATCTCCTTACATAGAAAGAGTAGTCAATTATGAGTCATGTACATTGGCAGATTGTATCCTATTCATCAATATACAGACATACCTTGATACAATATCTCTTCATATACCAACAATGTGTCATTTATTCTTTTGTTATTCTATTCTATATTAAGTTATATTGAATGTTAGATCGTATACAATAAGGGAATAGAAATGCATTGGAGCAAACTCCGGTATTCCGCATTCCCCAAACCTACCTTATTCTGTAGAGTGACATTACCGAATCTAGTGCAACCAAACACAACCTCAATGGGTTATACATTCTATCAGCTTCTTGCACATTATCATTGCATATATTTCTTTCGGCCATCCTAGTGTACATCAACGTAGTCTTTGAACTTCAAATAACTATCAAAAGAAATATAGTACTCCTTCATTTACAATACCCTCAAGGCACTTACATGAATTGAGATAATACCCCAATGGCATATGATACATTAGACTTATTAATAATAGAATAAATTAAAGAGTGGACTACAAACATATACTTTATAACATCCCCCACTTCCTTAACTTCCATTAAGGTCGCTTTGAAATTAAAATAATTTGGATTTCCCAATGGCTTGCACCTGTAAGACCATGTTTCTCTAAGACACCAAATATTTATTTCATCTAAATAAGAAAAAATCCATTGCCCTTGTAAAAGAATTCAATTCCTAAGAAATACCTTAGATCTCGTAACTCTCATATCTTAAATTTTGATGCATGCTTCTTCTTGATATCCTTGATGCATTCTTCATGATCTACTATAATAATAAATTCATCCATATATATGTACAAACAGAGAGACTATATGAATAAGGATGAATTGGATTTGCTTTGATAGTATCGACATGGTTAAGTAGACCAACAATCTCTAATTTCATGCCCTTGGTGCTTGCTCAAGACCATATAGGGCATTCTTCAGCCTCCAAACTTACCTGAGTTGGATGTTATCCTTGAACATTCGTGTTCAATCCATGTACATAGTTTCTTCTAGGACTTCATTAAGGGAAACATTCTTCACATCAAGTTGGAATATGTTGGAACCTTTGTGTGTTGAAATGGCTATCAAACCACTAATTCATTGAAGACTATCACTCCTTATGAGGATTCAAATGATTCATCAACATGTTTTTGGTTTTTTGGCATATTTATAAGTGCCTATGCAAAAATGCAAAAAATTGGATGATAAGGTTGTGAAATGTATTTTTATTGGGTATTTTTTTTAAACTAAGGGTTATCCTTTATATCATCCATCGAAGAAAAGGATTTTGATTAGTTGAGATATACTATTTGTGGAGGATGTAGTTTAACCCCTACTTTCATGTACAAAGGAGACATCAATTAGCTCAAAAGATGTGTATGACACTCTATTGCCTTTATTCACTAATGGTAAGTCACATTTCTCTTATAGTAAGACAAAAGCTCAGCCTATGTAGGTTTCCAATGAGCACACATGCCATTCTATTTCTATTGGTGATATACATGATGCATCTTTTGATAATAGATATGACATTAAAGAGGTTAACACTATGCCTAAATTGGAGTGGACTTTGAGAGATAAGAGGTTAGATTTAGCTTTGTCATATTGTAAATGTTTATACTCTCATAAGAGGCTTCTTTTGCATCAGATTCTTATGCAATGGATGTTTTTTTTTCATATTTTTTCTTTTCAACTATACAATGGTTGATTTTACTACTTGACACACTTCTTCATGTGAGCACATAAATTCTAACATAATCATTTTGGTTGGTCATTGATTTTCATTAATCCATTTTGTGGGGAGACTCTGTTGAGTTTTTCCTAGAATTTGACACCTTGGTCATCCTTTTTTGAGCCTTAGTGGTGTTTGGACTATTCTAGCTCCATTATCATCCTAATTAGTTCTCTATCATCATGGTATCATGCTATCAAAAATCTCAAGCACATATGGTGGATGTGGCTCTAGTGCCAGTGTTCCCAAGAGGAGCTATAACTTGTAGGGAGAAGACCATTTTGAAATCCAAAAACTTGATGACACAAACTTTTCTCTATGGAAAAATCAGATAAAAGATGTGTTAAATTAGAGGAGACAATGGAAGCTAGTAAATGAAATCTCAAAGATGCTTGTTCATAGGGATGATGATGATTCGGATGAGTTGGGCGAATTGGCTAGGTGTACCATTTGATTGCACCTAGAGATAATGTTTACTCCATAGTATTGGAGTGTGAAAGTGTAGAGGAGCTTTGGACGAAGTTATGCAATATATAAGAAAAATAAATGGCATATAAACGAAGTGTATTTTATGAGAAAGTTATATGAACTTTGCATGAAGGATAGAGATAGTGTTGTTGCTCATCTAAATGATTTTGATGCTATATTCTCTCAGTTACATACCCAAGAAATGGAGATGGATAATGAAATGAAAGCAGTCTTATTACTATGCATCTTGCCATCATCATGGGATACATTTTGCACAGCTACTAGCAATAGTGGACTTGGTGGTAAATTGGTCTATGATGAATATGTGGAGTAATATTGAATGAGGATATTTGTAGAAAATCTATGGTTGGCACTCATAGTGGAGATGCATATATTATTCTTCATTCTTACCAAGGAAAGAATTAACAACATGGCCAGAGCAAGAACAAGGAAGAGAATGATCAGCATAATAAGAGTAGAAGTACATCAACAAAAAGGGATATGAAATGCCATTACTATCATAAGAAAGGACACATGAAGAAAGATTTCTATGCATTAAACAATGCTAAAGGTCAAGGATAGCATGTTGATGGGCATGTTAAACAACTACGTGCACCATCTAGTTTGATGTGAAGAAGAAATCAATGTTATTTTTGATGATGCTAATGTGTTGACACTTGATAGTATTGATCCCACTAAGGCTCTTATGGTTGATTCACTTTCCCACACATGGCGATGTTGATGTGTTGACACTTGACAATATTGTGCCCCATTAGGCAAAAAAATGCCCAAAAAGGGGATGTTTGCTAATGATGGATTAAGAAAATTGATAAATAGCATCTTTCTATGTGTACAAAAATATAACATTGTTTTCTTCTTTAATCCTATGAAAAATGCTTTTTTTAGAGAATATGCTCTAAAAGTGCCACTAGTGTGATATAATTTCTCGTATTCAATGAATGGTTTTTTGTTTCATACAAAAAAAGATAGTTCTGCATACCACACAATGCCAATCTTTAAATTTCCAAGAGAGAAATGATTTTTGAACATATGAAATATTTTGGGGTTCACAAAATCCTATGATATTTCGGTCACAGTTCGTACATCAAATCAAAAGTTTGCGACTCTCTTCCACATGTACAAAAGTTTTTGTCTATAAATACTACTTAGAGTGAACGGAGTTAAAAGAGACAACAAAAAAAACCATTGGAAAGGTCATATTCTCAGTTTCAAATTAAAGATACGTGGATGGTTTCCAAGAGTTCAACATGTTTATACTCCTAAAGATCTAGTGCTAAACAATCATCTGCAATTCCCCTCGTACTGTAAGTGAATTTAAACAATGCTCTTTTATCATTTTTATTTGTTTTTTGTATTACAAGCTATTTGTTTATATATTGCAGATATTTTTCCTTCCAATGTTCAAGAGCGGCAAGCTATTGAATGTTTAACAGGAACATTCAAAGTTCTTCATAAGGATTATGCATAACTTTTGTATGCAAACAAATCTATTCCTTTTTTTAATAGCACTCAATTATTTTTCTATTTTGTAGATTATGAGGTACCATCAAGGAGGCATGCTTATGGAAATCTTGTACATATGTGTGCTCCTTGCATCTCTTCATTAGATTCGGATTCTCTTGATCAATCGATAGTTTCAAGTTTTATGTACAAAATGAATGATGACATTCAAAGGGCAATGTCACCAAGCTAAATTTCACAAAGGATAAAGATTCAATGGTTTTTTCCTGTTCACATTTTTATAGCATGTTTTAAAAGCATGGTGTTACAGAAAACAAAAACAATGTGGTTGAATAGAAGAGTTTTGTTGAAGATAAATGTACAAGCTCATTTTCACATGAGCTATGCTTGGATAAATTTACCAAATATAAAGATAAAGGAAAATAAGAGAAAAGAAAAAAAAAGAAAAAAAAATCTAGTCAATGAGTAAAAGATACAATATCTACCTTGTAGTAAGTGGCATGTAGTGGGCAATCAAATGAAAGTGGTGAGTTAAGAAGGAGGCACAAACTTCTTCACATGCTCATTGGTTATAAAAGTGGAGTGGGAGCACATTCTAAATAAGGAGGGAAAGAGGCAAGAGCTCCCAATAGTCAGATCTCGTCATTTTCTCATTTTGTCTTCCCATAGACTCCTTCCAGCTGCACATCATTTTGTACATAGCTTTGTTGTGAAGCTCATATCTCAATGTATATGTAACCATTTATTGTGTTTAATATTCATTGGAAAGCTTATTCTGTGTGCTTTCTTTGTCTCAAAGATCTCCTTCAAAGCATATACATTTTGTGAGATGTCAGTCAAAGAGTGAAGTCTAGTTTTTCAACATACCTATGTAGATAGGTAGTCTATTTTGGTTGGTTAAATTTCCGACCCAAAACGTATCAAAATTGCTTGGCTTTTAGCTTTTTGAAAAGGTCTTTGCATTTACTTTCTCTGTCACAAATATTTCATTGAAAGGATTTATATTCTCTGAGATATCTATCAGAGAGTGAAGTCCACTTTTTAGTATACTTGTGTGTGCAGGTGGTTTATTTTGGTCAATTGAGTTTCCTAACTAAAACTCATCCAAATTACTTGGTTTAGCTTATTGGAAAGCTATTTGTGTTTAGTTTCTCTATCTTTATATCTTCCTCAAAGGTTATATATTCAGGGAGTTATCAGTCCAAAAGTGAAGTTCAATTCTTTAGCACACTTGTGTGGACAGGTAGTTCATCTTCGTTAGTTGCGTTTCCTAATCAAAACTTGTCCAAAGTAAGTTATCTATAGCTTGTTAGAAAGCTACCTTTTTGTACTTTGATTCACTAAAGGCCTATTTCCATTTGAGTTTTCTATTAAGAGTAGCAAGCTATCTAAGGTGTAGATGTTTGTCCAAGTGTTGGACATACAAGGGCTCACTACACGTTTTTGTTGTGCATAGGAGAACCCATTCTCAACAGTTGGTATCATAGCAAACTTGGTGTTGAAGCTTCATCAACAAAGTTGGAGTTAATGCAAAGCAAAAGCAGGCTACAAAACAAGGTGGAGCTTCACAAACGCAAGAGCAAAGGACAATATAACTATTTGAGGTAACTCTCAAAGTTTTTGATAGTCTTCAATGGCTGAATTGGGTCAACAAGTAGAGAAATTGGATAAGGATAACTATCTCGTGTGGAAGTTTATAATGACCAACTACCTAATGGGCAAAGGCTTGTGGGGTATTGTGAGCGGCAATGATGCTCAACCTCAAATCAATCAAGGTATGCCCACAAAGGAGGCAAGCAAAAGAATGGGAAGAGAGGAATAGGAGAGTCATGTTCCTCATTTCACAAGTCATTACTAATGCCATGGTAGGGCATATTCAACATCTAGAGAAAGCTAAGGATGCTTGGGAAGCTCTTGAAAGGATGTATTCAACAAATACCAAAGCTAGGAAACTTCAACTCAAGAATGAGTTGAACACAATCAAGAAAAGTTCGAGTCAATACATAGCTGAATATACTTTGAAGATTAAGGAGCTAAGTGATGCTTTATCTTCTATTGGCACAATGGTTGAAGACGAAGATCTTGTGTGTTATACTCTCAATGTATTGAGAGAATATGAAAGATGGAAGCCTTTTATAACTTCCATTAACTTGAAAGATGCATATCGAGGTTTTGAACAACTAATCCCTCATCTTGTCACAGAAGAGCTTAGCTTTGGTGGCCCCAAAGGAAAGGACAGCCACAACCAAATGCTATATGCAAGTTGAGGTAAAGGAAGGAACTCAAGAGGAAAAGAAAGAGGTCACAAAAAATCCAACTACAATCAAAGCAATTCGGAAGACAACAAGGATGCATCAAATGCTGACACACAAGGAAGAGGTCGAGGTAGAAGTAGAGGAAGAGGCCGAAGCCCCTACAATTCTCATAAAGGTATAACATGCTATCTTTGTGGTAAAGTAGGACACTATGCTAGTGATTCTTGGCTGAAGAATGGAAGACCAAATGGAGGCAATCAAAGGAGCCAAAGCAACTATGCAAGTACCTCAAGTGAAGGAAGCAAGGACACACTACTTGCAATGAGACATGAGTATAGAAGTTCTTGTGAAGATGACAAAAAATGGTACATTTATTCAAGTTGTAGTAACCATATGTCATGCCAAGGAAGTTTGTTCACTAATCTACAGGTACCAAGTGGAAAAGGATGTGTTGAAATAGGTGATGATACTCAACAAATGATCGAACATATTGGAGATATAAGGGTTGGAGATACAAGTAGAGTAAAGGTACTATCTAATGTTCTTCATGTTCCTACAATTTCAAAGAACTTGATTTCAATAGGACAAATGGTAGAGAAGGGTTATCATGTCATATTCAATGAGAATGGGTGCTTCATAAAGAATCCAAAGGAAGGCTTCAAGGTCATTGCTCGAGGTGGAAGAGAAGGAAGGATGTTCACTTTGGACGTCCAACATCCACATGGAAAGTTCATGTACATTCAATGTGGGAACAAGAAGATTTCAGAGCCGCACTTATGGCACAAAAGAATAGGACACATCAACATTCCAAAGCTGAAGGACATGAGCAAACATGAAGTGGTAAGAGGTCTTCCAAAATTGAATAGCATTGGACTATATGAGTTATGTGAAGCTTGTGAACTAGGAAAGCAAACGAGGCAGCCATTCAAGAGGAGCAATTATGTGGCCCCAAATGTCTTGGACTTGATACATACGGATGTATGGGGAAGAACCCAAGAGTCATCAATGGCTGGTAATAGATTTTTTGTCACCTTCATTGATGATCACTCAAGAAAGGTATGGTTGTTTTGTATGAAGCAAAAATCAGAGGTATTTCCTATATTCAAAAGATTCAAAGTTGAAGTTGAAAAAGAAACAGGAAGATCTATCAAAACCTTAACGTCCGATGGTGGAGGAGAATACTTCTCCAAAGAATTTTCAGATTTTCTACAAGAGAATGGGATCAAAAGGCAGTTTACATGTAGGTATACGCCACAACAAAATGGAGTAGATGAGAGGAAAAATAGGCAAATTGCTAAAATTGCAAGATGCATGCTCAACGAGATGAAGGTACCATTGTACTATTGGGCTAAAGCTACCACAACCACCATTTACTTGATGAATAGGTGCACAACACTGGGAACACATCACACTTTGTTCACATTCCACAAGAAGTTAGAAAAAAGATGGAACCAAGGGCAGAAAAATGCATTTTCATCAGCTACTTGACAGAGCAAAAAGGATACAAGTGTTACAACCCTAGAACAAAGGAAGTAAGAGTGTTGCGAGATGTGGTCTTTGATGAACTAAGACCATGGTATGAAGATAAAGGAAAGGAAAAAATTCTTGAAGAAGACTGTGATGATTATGCAGGAACAAATCAAAGAGAAGTTCAACAATCAAGCACAAAAGTTTCAAGTCTAGAGGCATCTACATCAAATGAAGAATGTTCAACATGGAGGGGGAGTCATTCTTTGTCTCCAAATTCAACTCATAGTAGAGTCGAAGAAGCAAGTGCTACTCCAAACAGTGAGATAGATGTAAGTGAAGAAGAATATGAAGAGGTAATCGCTCCGAAGGTAAAGCTGAATAGGTTAAAGAAGTAGCTTTCTAAAGGCAATGAAAGAAGATCTTCAAGGACAAGGTATCCAACTCAAAGGCTGAGTTATGATAGTTTCATGGTGAAACATTTTGCATACATGATGCAAGTTATCAAAGACAAAGAGCCTGAGACATATGAAGAAGCTTGCACACAAAAGGAATGGAAGAAAGCTATGAAAGAGGAGATCAAAGCTCTCAAAGATAATCACACATGGGAGCTAGTGCCAAAGAAAGAAGGTATGAAGATTGTTCCAAACAAATGGGTGTTTAAAGTAAAGAGGAATGCTGATGGTTCACTAGCTAGATATAAACCTACATTCATTGCCAAAGGATTTAAACAAACACAAGGCATAGATTATGATGAAGTTTTTAGCCCACTTTCAAAGATGGGAACAATCAGAACATTAACAGCAATTGGTGCTTGAAGGAGATGGCCATTATATCAATTCAACATAAAAAACGCTTTTCTCAATGGAGAACTACAAGAAGATGTATACATGAGTCAACTAGTTGGATTTGAAGATGAAAACCATCCAAACTTTGTTTGCAGGTTGAAAAAGGCACTTTATGGCTTGAACCAAACACCAAGAGCATGGAATCATAGATTGGTAGAATATCTAACTAAGTGTGGATACAACCCAAGTAGTGCAGATCCTTCATTGTACATGGAAAAGGAAGAAAATTGAGAGGTATATATTTGCATATACATCGATGACCTCATCATAATAGGAAATTATGTTACAAGGATTAAAGATATCAAAAGGAAGCTTGGTAAGGAGTTTAGAATTTTAGATCTTGGAGAGTTGAAATATTTTTTAGGAATTGAAGTTGTTTATGGAAAAAGTGACATCTACTTGATGCAAAGGAAGTACCTGTTGGAATGACTGAATTCAAACCACTCACTCAACCCATGGACACCAATACAAAGATTTTCTCAAATGATGGAGAGATATTGGAAGATGTAATGACATACATAAGCATTGTAGGATCATTGATCTATGCAAACACTACAAGACCTGATTTCTCTTATGTTGTTGGTTTACTTTCTTAGTTTATTCAAGCCCCAACAAGTGAACATTTAAATTCAGCCGAGAGAGTGTTGAGATACATAAAGCATACAATTAATCATGCTTTGTTTTACAAGTTTGATGAAGAATTGCAAGTCAAAGGCTTTAGAGATGTTGATTGGGCAGGTTCAAAGGAAGATAGGAGATCAACCTCAGGTTATGTGTTCATGATAGGAAGCAAACCTATCACATGGAGCTCAAAGAAACAACCTACTGTTGCACTTTCATCCATGGAGGTTGAATATAGAGGATTAGCATTTGCCACATGTGAAGCAAATGTGGATTAAAAAGTTTTTGGTTGATCTTGAAGTGCAAGTTGGAACCATCCCTGTATACATTGATAACATATCAAGTATTTACTTGGCAAGAAATCCAATGTTTCATGCAAGGAGCAAGCACATAGAGGTCCACTAACATTATGTAAGGGAGAAGGTATTAAGCAAAGACGTGGAGATAAAGTTCATCAAAACCAAAGAGCAGGTTGTAGATATGTTTACAAAGTTCTTGGATGCTTCTAAACTCAAAGGTTTCAAGGATGTGATAAATTTACAGGACATGGTTGAAGATAACTCCCAAATGAGCTTGAGGGGGAGTGTTGAAGATAAATGTACAAGCTCATTTTCACATGAGCTATGCTTGGGTAAATTTACCAAATATAAAGATAAAGGAAAAGGAGAGAAAAGAAAAAAAAAATCTAGTCAATGAGTAAAAGATACAATATCTGCCTTGTAGCAAGTGGCATGTAGTGGGCAATCAAATGAAAGTGGTGAGTTAAGAAGGAGGCACAAACTTCTTCACATGCTCATTGGTTATAAAGTGGAGTGGGAGCATTTTCTAAACAAGGAGAGAAAGAGGCAAGAGCTCCCAGTCGGATCTGATCATTTTGTCATTTTGTCTTCTGTAGACTCCTTCCAGCCACACGTCATTTTGTACATAGCTCTGTTGTGAAGATCATATCTCAGTGTATATGCAACCATGTATTGTGTTTAAACACTCGTTGGAAAGCTTATCTTGTGTATTTTCTTTTTCTTAAATATCTCCTTCAAAGCTTATATATTCTATGAGATATCAGTCAAGAGTGAAGTCTAGTTTTTTAGCATACCTGTGTAGATAGGTATTCTATTTTGGTCAGTTAAGTTTCCAATGTATTTAAATTGCTTGCTTTTTAGCTTGTTGGAAAGCTCTTTGCGTTTACTTTCTCTATCCCAAATATTTCTTTCAAAGGATATATTTTCTATGAGATATCTCTCAGAGAGTAAAGTCCATTTTTTTAGTATCCTTGTGTGTGCAGGTGGTCTATTTTGGTCAGTTGAATTTCCTGACCAAAACTCATCCAAATTACTTGGCTTTTAGCTTATTGGAAAGCTATTTTTGTGTACTTGTTGTATCTCAAATATCTTCCTCAAAGGGTATATATTCAGGGAGTTATTAGTTCGAGAGTGAAGTTCAATTCTTAAGCATACTTGTGTGGAGAGGTAGTTCATCTTCGTTTGTTGTGTTTCCTAATCAAAACTTGTCCAAAGTAAGTTATTTATAGCTTCTTAGAAAGCTCTCTTTGTGTACTATGATGAACTAAAGGCACATGTCCATTTGAGTTTTGTACTGAGAGCAGCAAACTATCTAAGGTGCAGTTGTTTGTCCAAGTGTTGGACATACAAGTGTTCACTACATGTTTTCGTTGCACATAGGAGAGCTCATTCTCCACAAGTCTGAATTTCAAAGATTGATTATGTTTTAGGCAGGGAATGGGATAGCAAAGAAGTTCAAAAGCTAGGAGACATCATTTTATGTAAAGTCAATCCAAATTTGCTTTTAATTTCATATCAGATATCTTAACAATCCCTTGTTTTAGGATATCACTATGGAAGGTGGAAAAAAGCTTGGACTCTAGATAGCCTTAAATTAAGAGGAGAGCTGTCTAGAATTTGAGTTAGAATTATTGATACATCCCGAATTTCAACCTGTTGGAGATAGACGTCTATGGAAGCACGCGAACAACACAAGGAAGGAGAAGAAGCTTGGAGCATAACACACAATACTGAATGTATTACTAGAGAATGTACAAAGATAAGTAGCCCATTAGGGCAATAGGTGTATATACGAGCCGGGAGAAAAAAACCTCTGAAAGAGGGAAAAAAGTGCCTTGGTGGTCCTAGAGTGTTCACACACATCACTACCTAAATATATCAACAAATCCCCCTGGGAGTGATGTGGTGAACAAGTAGCTGGCACTCATGTATAAGGAAGTGCCAAGCTATGTGGAGATCACTCCACAAAAGGAAGTAAGCCTAAAGCTTCGCAAAAAGCTTCAAACTTCTCCCTAGGCAGAGCCTTTGTGAAAAGGTCTGTAATGTTCTTCTGCATGGGCACATATGCCAAGTTGATCTCCCCAGCAGAGAACCTCTCCCTAACATAATGATAATGCACCTCAATGTGCTTAGTGTGAGCATGGAACATAGGGTTCCTCGCAACTGCCAATGCACTCTGATTGTCAATGAAGATGGTGGTGGTAGAAGACTGAACAACACCCAAATCAGCCATAAGGCATCTGAGCCACACACACTCAACAATCATTGTGAAAGCTTCCCTATACTCAACCTCACAACTGGAAGTGGCCATAGTAGGCTACTTCTTGCTCAACCAAGATATACATGAGCTGCCAAGCATGAAGCAAAAGCCAATAGTGGACACACGAGTGTCATAGCAACTAGCCCAATCAGAGTCAGAAAAAGCATGCAAATCTGGCGATAGTGATCCCCCCTTGGGATAAAACAAACCAAGTAGCCCGATTCCACTTAAGTAGCGAAAGATGCGCTTAACCGCCTACCAATGCTTGACTCCTGGGCAATGCATAATCTTGCTCATCTGTGAGAGCAAACTGAATATCTGGCTAAGTAATGCATAAGTAAATCAAGCATCCAACAGCCTGCTAATAGAGAATAACATCAAATGCATCTCCAGCATCATGAAGACACAGTCGTAAACCTGTTTCCATAGGAGTGGCAATACGTTTACAGTCTTCAAGGCCAAAACGCTACAATAATGTGTCAATATATTTATTTTGACACAAAGCCAATCTGATGCAAAAGAAGCACTATGAGATCCTCATCAAGTATGATATGACAAAGGTGCATCTAATTTGCTATCACGCAAGGTCTATACCAACCATTTTGGCATAGTTTTTGCCTCCTCAATATCAGCTCTCTCATCAACAAGTGCATCATGTAAATCTGCATAAAAAATGGGATGATCTGCATCATCTCATGAAACCTGCAAACGCTGAGAAGTGCCTCATTAGGACCACCACTAGATTGGCCACATGTGAAGAGAGGCATCAAAGTATCATACATGTCTTTAGAGCTAACAGATGTCTCCTTAGTACATGAAAGCAATGGCTGAATAGCATCTTCCACAAAAACAACATCATGGCTAACTAGAATGCGTTTAGTCTGTGGATGATACAGATGACAGCCTTTACTTTCAGAACTGTACCCAACAAAAATACATTTTATTGCTTTATCATCCAATTTTATGTGATGTTGTTCAAGCACTAATGCATATGCCAAACAACCAAAAACATGCAGATGAGCAATAGATGGCGTGCGATCATGCCAAGTGTCATATGGAGTGATAGACTGCATCGCTTTAGTGGGACACCTGTTAAGTACATATGCTACACACATGATAGCCTCAAGCCAGAAACTATGTGGTAAAGCCTGACTCTTGACCATACACCTCATCATCTCCATGAGTGACTTGTTCTTTCATTCAGCAACTCCATTCTGTTGAGGTGTATACGTCATTTTACAGTGGTGTTTTATCCCACGTTCAATCAAAAATCCATTAAAATCAAAAGATATATATTCCCCCCCTTGATCAGAACAGAGGGTGTCCATTTTACATGGTGACAGATTTTCAGCCAAAACCAAAAACTGTTTGAAGCACATGAACACTTTGGACTTTGCCTTCAATGGATATACCCATGCATGCCTGGAAAAATCATCAATGAAAGTCACGAAGTAAAGATAATTTCCAAAAGAAGGTGTCTGCATAGGACAACAGACATCACTATGTACAAGCTGCAATTTTTTAATAGCCCGAACTGAGCCATCTTTTGGAAAGGACGAATGCTGAATTTTGCCCAAAATACAGCCTTCACAAACATATTTTCCAGGTGCCTCAAGTTTGTGCAAAGAGGACACCATTTCAAATTTTTGCAAGCGTAGGAAACTAGCAAAATTCAGATGACCAAAGCGTGCATGCCAAAGCTTTGCATCTGACATAGCCTAAGAATCATGTACTATACATGCCGAATCATTTCCAGATCTTTCATAATCTATGAGCTTATACAGACCTGTCATCAACAAATTTCACAACCAGGCCAATCTTGGTTAATGCAGAAATTGATAACAGGTTCTTTTTGATCCCTGGCACAAATAAAGCATCTGACAAAGTGAAAGGACTACCATCAACAGTAGTCAAAATGATCTTACCAACTCCCATAACAGGATAAGAGGAGTTGTTGGCGCATGTAACAGTATTCCCTGTATGGACAGGCTCAAGTGAAGAGAAGAAATTGCGCTCTGATGTAATATGTTTGGTCGCCCCATTGTCAAAGTACCAAACATCTGAGTCTACTGCAGACATGCACTGCTCATGAGAAGATGGGTCAAAACTGTAGACAATAGTAAATGCCCATTCTTCTTCTTGCACAAGATTAGCAGACTCTGTTTTTGGTGTAGAGGTCTCTGGAACAACCATTCCAGCCTCTTTCTTTTTTGCCTCTTTAGCATCCAGTTTTGGACAGTTATTTATGATATGATCATTCCCTTTATAATGCTTGCAAAACAATTTCTGCTTTTCTAATTTCTTCTCATCTTTACCTTCTTTGAATGTGCAACATTTGCAGATTTCTGCTTACTAGTTGAAGAGCTCCATTTTCCTTTGCCCTTCTGAATAGCTAGGAAAGCTTGATCTGCAACACGCATAATGGACGTGTTCTGCCTGGACTGATCTTCCTGCAATAGAATAGAGACTAACTCCTCAAATGAAAAGGCATTTGGATTGCCTTTCATCATTAACCGAAGAGTAGAAGCAAAACTCTGATATGAGCCAGGAAGACCATTCAGAACGGTCTGCACAAGTGAGCTATCTGGTATAACCTAATAGAATCACCTTCATTCATGTGCTCACTCTCCAACTGTTTTCGGAGGTAAGCAACACGAGCCTCATTCCTAGCTTGGTACAATGTGATAAGTGTATCCCAAGCATCCTTAGCTATTCTACAAGAGTGAATGTGAGGAATAATGGCATGTTTGATAGACAAAGCTATCAATGCATGTGCCTGAGCATCTCTGTCATCCCAACAAATCTGCTCTGCAATAGATGTAGCAGAAAATGTAGCACGAACAGGAATATGAAGAATATTATCATCTTCGACACCTTCTACCTCAGCTTCTATACCTGCAGTTGTCATAGTTGCAAGTGTGATAGGATGTTTTTCAACACCCTACACAATGTTCCACAGTCCTTTTGCAACCAATACATGTCGCATCATATAAGCCCATAATGGGTAGTTGGTACCATCCAACTTATCCTCAACAACCAACGTACGGAATACATCACTGTTTTCAGCCATGGCCGATGACTAAAATACCTTGATGCAAAAAATTGACTGTATCTCAAAAAGTTGAATAGAGTTGCCTAGACGAATTCCACTAGACCTGTAGTAGACTTCGACACGCCTATACTGGCGAACAAAAATTGGTATATACCTTTGGCACAAAAAGACAAAATAGCTTGCACAAGCATTGCGATAGTGTGTTTGGAGGCCGAAACGAGCTCAGATCGTGAAAACACGCTGAGTATGGTCACCAAAATTCGTGCGATTCTGAGATTGCAATCGGAGGAGTGTTGAGGGCGCCCTAGATGAAGTGACGACCTGCTCTGATACCAATTTTTGGAGATAGACGTCTACGGAAGCATGTGAACAACATAAGGAAGGAGAAGAAGCTTGGAGCACAACACACAATACTAAATGTATTACTAGAGAATGTACAAAGATAAGTAGCCCATTAGGGAAATAGGCATATATACAAGCCGGGGGAAAAAAACCTCCTAAAGAGGGAAAAAATTGCCCCAACAATCCTATAGTGTTTACACACATCACTACCTAAATATATCAACACAACCTAGGAAAATAATTGTCACTACAAATTGGAAACTCAAAAATGTAAGAGAGCTCTTAGAGTTCCTTGATGAGGTTTCACCACATTTTAGATTCTCATTTGATGGTACAATAGTAAACATACGATCAGAGAAAACATTATCTTGCATTACTTGCTTGCCACCCAAGGTGAT
Source organism: Ceratopteris richardii (assembly GCA_020310875.1). Taxonomy (NCBI): domain Eukaryota; kingdom Viridiplantae; phylum Streptophyta; class Polypodiopsida; order Polypodiales; family Pteridaceae; genus Ceratopteris; species Ceratopteris richardii. Next base: position 17,694,800 of record CM035443.1, on the reverse strand, counting down.
CAAATTCCAACCCTTAATACTATAACCAAGGGATCATACTTTGGTGCACAAGGGGTGTTCAAGCAAGGTCATACTTACTAAACTCTATCCCTGACTTTCTATTACCACATATTAGAGGATGCAAGATATCTCAAGAGACTTGGCATGCCCTATAAACTTTCTTTTTTGCTAGTAAAAAAGCAAGAAAGAATCATCTTTGGAAAAAGTGCAACCAAATGAATAAGATATCTAAACAAACCATCACAGAGTTTGTTACCAAGTTCAAGGAGGTTGCAAGTCAGTAAGCATCCATTGGAGAGGTGATTGAAGAAGAGGTTATCATGAGGCAAATTCTCAATGGGATTCGAAGTGGTAAGCAATGGAAATCCTTCACCACGGCTTATGATCTCATCATGGATGTGCAAACTCTAGACTTCAACATCTTTCTTGGATAACTCTCCAATCAAGAGGCCAATAATAGCATAAAGGAAGGTAACTCCTATCATGGTATTTCAACTAGTGCTCTATATGTAGATAAGAAGGACAAGAAGCTGAAAGGCAAGAAGAAGGAAGAAGATGAAGAGGAAACTTCCCAAGACAACTTTGCAAGTAAGAGCAAGTGGAAAGGGAAGAAGAAAGGACCAAAGCATGACAAGGCCAAAGGTCAGAATGTTCAACCTTGTGCCATCTGCGATAAGACCAACGACACCGCTATAAATTGCTTGTTCAATGGGAAGACCCAAAAAAGAAGTGGAAGAGGTGGATATGGAAGCAATAGAGGTAGAGGTGGACACAACTTCAACAATAACAATAGAGGCTATAATAGAAGGGACTTCAACAATTATTCGAAAGATCAGCCACATGAAAACTCATTTCTTTTTATGAATCTAAGCCACAAAGAAGGTAAAGAAGATGATCATTTGTTCTACATAGATTTAGGATGTTTAAATCATGTTGCAGGCAATATTGCTCTTCTATCTGATTTGGAAAGTTCAAAGCATAGACATGATGTTCAAACAAGGGATGACACAAAGCAGAATGTGGAGAAGGTTGGTAATGTCAAAGCTTCCAATGGTAGGACAAACATTCTGAGTAAGCTTCTCTATGTACCCACTATCACTAGGAATAACCAAAGATTATTCGATGTTTGATCTCCCATATTCACATGTATAACTTTTGCATTTGGATCTACTATTGGTCTCTCTTCCTATTTAATTGTGTCAGGCCTCGCTCGCTTTCCTCTCTTCATTATTTGATAATGTAAATTGACAAATTTGATTTTGTCGATGAATCCAGGAATTGTGGTGGTATCCAATGCCGATGACTCTCATACTTTGATTATCTATATCCAAAGATACAAGTGAGATCTTTAGATATTTTTTCATCTAATACTTGTGCTCCTACTCATACACTCCCAAATTTCTCTTCAATATTAAATAGTTGTTCAATGAAATCCTTGTAATTGGATATATCCATTGCTATAGTGGTTTGGTCTTCTCTCATTCCATACATGTATGAGTAGACAAAATATTCCAAAAACTTCTATTCATGCTTGTTTATTTTACCTTCCATATGTGCAAATATAAAAAATAGATTATCTGATAAAAGGGAATCAAAATTGATATGAAATATTTAAACACTAATCTAATTCATAAAAGCAATAATAAAAAATAAGTCTCATAAATAAAATGATAGATACTTAAATACATTTTAAGTGCACATATAAATAGATACATTGGTAAGTGTATGGATAGATAGATCAATAGTATGTGTAGAGAAATGATAGAAATATGGATAGATAGTTAGATAAGTAGATTTATAATTAAATAGAAAGTACAATTATCCTCTAGAAGTGAATCTATGTAACTATTAAGAATGTAAGAGTCAAAGAATCAGACATTCATAATAGTTCATATACACCACTATACTATGTATGATTCTTGTCACACAAGTGTATATAACTATTGTGATAGTAAGAGTCAAAGAATCAAACAATCACAATAGTTTCCATACACTTTGTGACCTACACTATAATTATGCTCATAGGAATCTAAGTGACCATTGTGAGAGTAAGAGTCAAAACAATCAAAAAATCACAATAGTCCTTATACACTCCCTATACTATTGAAAGAGTAGGAATCAAAGTGGCTATACAAAACATCTCAATAGATCTATTGCTCAATCCTATACTATTGTGAGATTAAGAATTGATGTAGTGAGTCAAACAATCACAATACTTATTTATTTCAAATTTTATTCATTAATGTATACAAGTGAGAAATGCTTTTGCAAGTCGAACAATATATTGTTGATGATTAAAATACATAAAACTAATGACATAAATACAAAACATACATATGTAAGCGATGCATATGCGAATCATAACATATGCATGACACAATAAACATAATAATAAAATAGACAGTAAATGAAAAATAGAGCAATACTTGAATGGTATGGTGAGGAAAGGGCTCTATGAGTGGTATGGTAGTAGTAGAGCTCTATGAACTTTTGAAGAAGCACATGCAGAATAAGCTTTTCAATCGAATATATATATATATATATATATATATATATATATTGCTTAGAAAAACATTTTTGATTGAAAGTGCTTTCGATTGAAAAGCTTTTCAATCGAAGGTTCTTTTGATCAAAAGCCTTTCAATGAAAGACAATTCGGTGTCCAATTTTTTTTTCACGTTTATTTGTAAATCCACAAATAAAACACACATATTCAATATTATTCCATTTTTGATTGAATAAATGCAACCTAGAATAGCATTTCTATACTTGGAAATAATACAAATTGGTACATAGATTCTGGTTGCACAAATCATATGACAAGCATAGGAGATTGATTTGAATTTAAAGAGCTTTTGAAGAGCTTGCATCTAAAGAGCTTTTGAAGACTAAAGAGTATGTGGCACAGGTCATGATACTTTACGTCTGATTAACCTACCACTAGTACAAAAGAATGGTGTCCAAAATACATTGAGTGATGTTTTACATGTGCCTAGTATTATGAAGAAATTACCTTTAGTTGTTGATCTTGTGGATCAAGATATGAAAGTGATCTTTAATAAGCATGTTGTTTCATACATGTTTTCAAGTATGGCAAAAGAAGGAAATTGCTTGGTCATAGAAAGAAAATGGGTAGATTGTTCATGTTTGATATGGGGACACCTCTTTATGAGAATATGTATGCCAAGAACAATGTGTACTTTGACATAATTGAATTGTGGCACAAGAGAATTGGTCATATAAATTTGAGGAAATTGAAGTCTATGGAGAGGAAAACATTAGTGGGTGGTCTACCAAGATTTATTCATTTAAATTTTGAGAGAATATGCAAAGCATGTGCATTTGGCAAACATCAGCATATGAAGTTACCGAGAAGAGAAATGCATAGAAAGAGACCTCTAGATTGACTTTACTTTTTGATATTCATTGACTACAGCCAATACACTTGGATATATTTCTTGAAGCATACTAGTGAAGTTTTTGAATGCTTTGTGAAATTCAAGAACATGGTTGAGAAGAAATTGGGCATGTACATTAAATTCTTACGATCAGATTTAGGGGAAGAATATATTTCAAAGGAATTTGATCAATATCTTAGTGATCATGGAATCAAAAGGCATTTTTATTGTAGATACACACCACAGCAAAATGGTGTGATAGAATGCAAGAATCGTGTGATTGAAGAGGTTGCTAAAGCCATGTTAAATGAAAAGGGCATGACAAATCATTTTGGGTAGAAGCTTGTTATACAGTTATACATGTCATAAATAGAGATCCAATAGGAATGGTGCATTATTTGACTCCTTAAGAGAGACTATGGAAGCATAAACAAAGTGTGAGCTCTTTATGAGTGTTTGGGTGTATTTGTTATGAGTGTTTGGGTGTATTTGTTATGCACGCATGCCTAGTCAATTAAGACACAAGTTTGAGACTAAATAAAAAAAGTGCATATTTATTGGACACTTAGAAGAGAAGAAATGATATAGATGCTATAATCATGTATTAAGAATGTGTAATGAGCAGAGACATTATATTTGATGAGAATACCTCATGGTGTGCATCCAAAGATATGGTTGTGATAGAGGATGATATGAATGATGATGTGCATAATGTTCATGATGAGCTAGAGACAAGTCGTAGCCATTTTGATCATGAAGAAATCCAAGATTATGGTTCATATGTGTTTCCTATGCTTGAAACATCATGGAGTGAAAATGTGAACTATGCAAGGAGAAAGGAGAACAGGAAAGAGAAGATGAGAGAGTAAATGTCTGATTCGGATATTGATGAGGAGATAGATATGTTCCTCCACATGCAAGAAAAGATACATGTTCAAGATTAGATGAAGAAACTCTAATGAGACGATCTATGAGAGTAAGGCATCTTGTGGGTAGAATGAATCTATACAATAATTCTATGAAGCTTCATTATGTGTACATGAGAGAGAATCAAGCATGATGAACCTAAGAATTTTTAGATGCATCACAAAATGATGATTGGTGCAAAGCAATGGATGATTAGATAAATGCATTGAAGAAGAATGATACATGTAACTTAGTGAAATTACCACCAAATAAGAAAGGTATTGGATGCAAATGGGAGTACAAATTGAAGTGAAAAACTGATGGTTCAATGGAGAGATATAAAGCACATCTATTTGCAAAAGTATATGGATTGGATTATGATGAAACATTTAGTTGAGCGGTGAAAATGATAGTGGTGAGAAGCGTGATTGCATGGGATGCTATGAACAATTGTAAATTATTACAAATGGATGTTAAAAGAGCATTCTTGATTGGGAAATTGCATATGAGGAAGTTTATATGCAGCACCCCCAGAAGTTTATGTGTATCCAAAGTATCCTTACTTATGTATGCAAGTTGAAGAAAGTGCTTTATGGATTGAAACAAGCCCAAAGAGCATGGTGTGAATGATCAACTAAAAAGCTAATGGATGATGAATTTATACAATCAAAGGCTGATTATTCACTATTTGTATGGAATCAAGGAAGCAAAATGATTCTATTAGTGATTTATGTTGATGATTTTATCATTTATGGAAATTATGACAAGAGGATTGTTGATTTGAAAAAGCAACTTTAAATCTGAATTTTTGATGTCGGATATGGGAGAGCTGAAATATTTTTTGGGAATTTAAGACATTTCAATGCAAGAGGAAATTTGGATGATACAACACAACGATATGTTGAAAATGCTTAAGAGATTCAGTATGAGTGCTTGCAAACCTGTTGATATGCCACTTAAAGCTAAACCTAAGCTTGTGGATGATGGGAAATACTCGCATGATGTAAATTTATATAGGAAGATCGTTGGAAGTTTGATTTATGTAACAAATAAAAGAACAAATTTGAGCTTTGCAGTTGGCTTGGTGGGTAGATGTTGAACAATGCATTGTTGGAGTGTTAATCTATTAATGTATTAATATGTTTTGGTATTTTTGATATAGCAATTAAAGGTTTGTGAGGGCGTGAAAGGCGTGAAAGGGCGGACATAAATAATCCGACTTTAGGGCAAAGAATAAATCCGATTTATAATTTAGTTTATAAATAAACCTGCATAGAAGGTTCTATTGTTAGAAATAGTTAGAAAAGTAGTGGTTAGAATAAGGGTCATTGTAGACCGCAATTTATGATATTAAAAGCAAAGGCTTTCTACAAAAGTCACCAACTTTTACTTTCATGCATGCTTTTCAAAGCCGCTCTCATGTAACCACTCTTTTCGATGTAATAAAAAATTCCTATAAATACATGCACTTTGTGGACTGTCAAAACAGAGTGCATGGGGGACTGCACCCAATACTACGTTCGGTCTCGTCTCTTGGCATCTCTATTTTTCTGTGTGTTTTCTACATTCGTAACGTCTGTGTGCGTGTGGGCAAGATCCTGATATCATCAATCAAAAGTAGTGCAAGATTGGGGCAACAACATTGTCTATCTACAATATTTAGGTATCACAACTAGAATCAATTTAGATACTTTTGAACACCACGGGAACACAATGCACAAAGATGTAGATGATTTTTGCAAAGATAATCCATCTGATTCAAATTCATCGATGGAAGAAGATATGAACTTATGGGTTTGTAGACAATCCCACAAAGAAGAGAGAAAAATGACAAGAAGAGATCTCACAAATTATACAACTCAAGATAGATCTATAGAAAATCCAACATACATTACTCAATTATTCAATGTTGAATAATTTGAATTGTATGGTTGAATGCAAATCCTAGCCACAATGGATACGTTTGTTAGCATGTTACCATGACAAAACCCTATGATGTAGAAAGAAATGAAATTAATGGATTGTTCATGGTTGGTATGCTTAAGGAAATAAGAAAGGAAGTTCAAATTCTAGTACCCAAAGTGAGTTTTGATGATCAAGACCTAGAATCCCTCATAATGGAGCCTAAATTCGACATGAAAGATAATATCATGATAGAAATTCAAGCAAAAAATTGTGTACTGAACCCCATAACCTATGTGTATCCCTTATACAACATAGAGGAATGTGATAAAGCCAATATTACCTCTAAGGATAGAAGATCTTATGACTTCAAAGCTCTTAAACATTTCAAAAAGTATGAGGTAGAAAGTCAGAAGGTCATAGCTTTACAAACAAAAGAGAAGCCATGATTGGAGATGCCTTCGATATGCAAGAACCAAAGAAGGAAGTGTTTTTCATGGTGGAGGATAATCAAGAAAAGTGCACTTATATAGGTAGTGATACATCAAAAATAGAATACGCTCACTTGAAACAATCCTTTCAACAATGTAGAGAGCTTTTGCATGGTCCTAGAAGGAATTAAAGGGAATTGACCCACATGTATGTGCTCATGGAATTGTTGGAGTTTGAGGTCTGCAGAAGCATGCAAATAGACAAGGAAGGAGAAGAAGCTTAGAGCACAACACACAACACTGAATGTGTTACAACTAGAATGTATAAAGTTAAGTAACCCATCATGGTAATAGGCATTTATACAAGCCGAGGGGAAAAAACCTCCTAAAGAAGGAGAAAAGTGCCCCGACGGTCCTAGTGTGTTCATACACATAACTACCTAAATATATCAACAAATCCCCCCTGGGAGTGATGCAGTGAACAAGGGGCACTCATGTATAAGGAAGTGCCAAGCTATGTGGAATCAATCCACAAAAGGAAGTAAGCCTAAAGATTTGTAGAAAGCTTCAAACTTCTCCTTAGCTAGAAACTTCGTGAAAAGGTATGCAATGTTCTATTGCATGGGCACATATGCCAAGCTGATCTCTCCAACAGAGAACCTCTCCCTAACATAATGATGATGCACATCAATATGCTTAGTGCAATCATGGAACACAGGGTTCCTTGCAACTGCTAGTGTGCTCTAACTGTCAACGAAGATGGTGGTGGCAGAAAACTGACCAACACCCAAATCAGCCATAAGGTGTCTGAGCCACACACACTCAATAGTCGTTGTGAAAGCTTCCCTATACTCAGCCTCACAATTGGAAGTGGCCACAGTAGGCTGCTTCTTGCTCAACCAAGATATACATGGGCTACCAAACATGAAGAAAAAGCCACAAGTGGGCACATGAGTGTCATAACAACTAGCCCAGTCAGAGTCAGGAAAAGCATGTAAATCTGGCGATAGTGATCCCCCTGGGATAAAACAATCCAAGTAGTCAGGTACCACTCAAGTAGCAAAAGATGTGCTTAACCCCCTGTGAATGCTTGACACCTGGGCAATACATGAGCTTGCTCATTTATGAGTCAGCAAACTGAATATCTCGCCAAGTAATGCATAAGTAGATCAAGCATCCAACAACCTGGTGATAGAGAACAACATCAAATGCATCTCCAATATCATGACTCAATCATAAACCTGTCTCCATAAGAGTGGCAATAGGTTTGCAGTCTTCAAGGGCAAAACGATGCAATAATGTGTCGATATATTCCATTTGACACAAAGCTATTCCCCCATCAGCTTGCATAAATTGAATGCCTAAATAATGATGCAAATGCCCCAAATCAAACATCTCAAATGAGGCATGCAGATCAACCTTAAAAATCAGCAATATGCTTGTCATGAGGACTAGTGAGCAGCATGTCATCAACATACACAACAATGATCAAAAGCACATGCTTAACATATAAGGTGCTCTCAGTTGGACTGTTTTCAAACCATGTGCAATGAGATAGGCATGTATCTTTTCATATCAAGCACGTGGTGCTTGCTTCAAGCCATATAATGCCTCTTTCAATGTGCACACTTGGTTTTCATTTCCTTTTTGCACAAAGCCACGGGGATGAAAAACATACACTTCTTCATGTAAGTTACCATTAAAAAATTCACTTTTAATGTCCAACTGATATACATCCCAACCATGATGAGATGCAAAGTGCATAGATGCTATGAACAGTAGTCATTTGACAAGTAGGAGTAAAGGTCTCATCAAAATCAATGCATCTTTCCTGAGCATAACCCTTTGCAATAAGCCTAGCCTTATACCTGTCAATTATTCCATCAGGCTTACATTTCACCTTGTATACCCACTTAGTGCCAATGGCCTTCTTGCCAGGAGGCAAGTTACATAAAGACCAGGTATTATTCTTCATTATAACATCATATTCAGATTGCATAGCAACCATCCAATTTTTTTAATGTTGTGCCTTCATCAAACAAAACGGGCTTAATATTCTCATCATAGAGACTAGAGGCAGCCATAGCATAGCAATCTGATGCAAAACAAGCAATATGAGAGCCAAAATGAGTACAATATGATAGAGATGCATCTAATTTGTTGTCATGCAAAGTTTGCACTAGCCATTTTGGCATAATTTCTACCTCCTCAAATCAAATCTCTTATCAACAAGTGCATCATGTAAATATGCATCAGAAATGGAATGATCTGTGTTGTCGGGAAGGACTCAGGTGATGGGAAGAGCTTGCGAGGGGTTGGATCAGGCCTCTGTGTGCATCATTCCCACGTCCAACGAGGGATGTCTGAGCGTTGGGCACTTTGTCCTCTCTCTGGTATGGCGATCATCGTAGGCCCCTGCCCCTCGGAAGAGACGAGCGAATGTGCGTGTGCATAAGACCGTAGGTGTCAGGAGCAAAAAAATCTAGATACAACGCTAAAACACGGAAGTCATCGGATCGGTGTGCAGACAAGCTCAATGATACAATGGAAATGCAACTGAAGTCGTCCAATGAAATCTAAATGATACAAAGATTCCTGGTACAGTGCGGGTCAGTTATACAGCAAACCGCTACAGTGCGGAATGATGATACAATATGCCACCGTTATAGTGCAAATCGGAAATATAAGGTAGACCTCCCACTACAGTGCGAGAAGACGCCCACAAGTTTCCACTTCTGTCTTTGTTGTCCAAGCTTTACTTCTGACTTTACTTCGGTCTTTTCTTTTCTTCAAGTATCCTCGGCAATAGCTTCTCTTCTCTTTTCCTCATAATCTATGCAAAAACCTGGAGAGTAGATGCACAATGAAGATCCACGAGGAGAAACAAATGTTAATACTTTTTGAGATTTTTCAAACAATTTCCATGTTAACTCTTGAATTGTGATATGAACATAATAAATGTGATAGGAACAACTTCAAAAGAGCTAATGCGATTCATGCTTGTACACACGCATCAAGGTACAATAAACTTTTTCGTTATGTCTATTGAAGGCAAATATTTTAAACATGAACCTATATAAAGAGTGAAAGTGAACACATCTTAACTTAACCAATTGCTTTTGTAATTAATACATTTCCTTTTGGGCGCACATTCACTATGAGAATACATTTTGTAGGATTGAATATTGCTCTTAAAGCACAATTATCTGTCTGGAGGTTTTAAGTGTATTGACTAATCAGAACGTTATTCTCTTATAAGCGATTACAGAAACATGTTAGTGGCATAATCTTTCATAGAGAACAGATGGTTAAGATACTTTCTTAGTGGCATAATCTTTCATACAGAACAGATGGTTAAGATACTTTCTGAACCCGTCGTCTTGTATAGCTTCTGTTTAACCTTAAATTCATTAGAAGAGATCGGCCGATATTTGAAGCGATATGTCTATCATGCAAACAGTACTCGATGCTTCATTCCCTCTTTTTCTTACCATAGTCACAAGTGCAAAAACAACTAAGTGGACTTTGATAGAATTCATGATTAACACGAAGTCACCAAACAACCGTATTAACACAAAATTACTATCAGCAACCCATATATTGAGTATAGCAAATATGCTGACTAATATCAAGCCTTCTCTCGTATTTCGAGGTATGTGATCGGGTACCAGAACCTGCTTATACCGCAATTCTTCCCTTCACCGACTCTTCTTCGATGAAATTCCTACAGCAGTTCAACTATGGCATCTCTCTCTCATCGCGTTCCAGCAAACAGCGCCGACTTCTCCTATCTGTGTGCCTTTCTCTCTCTCTCTCTCTACTCAATAAAAACCGACTCTGCCTTACTACAACAATGCCCATATCTGCCATCTCCATCATCTTGTTGTGCTTCATCCATCTCTCTCTCAGACACACACACACAACGCGTCAGTGGCCTTCGATCTTCCGCTCTGCAGCGCCATCACCATAGCTGTGAATTAATCCTCTCTTCACTTCTCTGTCTCTTTATTCTCTTTCTGAGATATAGCGACGTCTACTGCCATTCTCTCACTTTCGAGATCTCTCTTTCTCTCTCTCTCTATTGTTGCGCACAGAATCATTTCTCCATAGATCTCTGCACCCTCTCTACATCTACCTTCGTTGCAGCGCCCATCCGTGGGTCTCTCTCCTCTGCGCTACATCCCTCTCCACCTCTATCTCTCTCCTAGGATTGCACCATCGTTTTTCTCTACGCCGACATGTTCTGCGCCTGTATCCAGCTCATCCTCTCTCTGCATCTCGTTCTCCAGCCTCCGTCGATCTCTATTCCTGCTGGCGCCGATCGTTTCCTCATCTCTCTCTTCTCTCTCTCTTCGTTGTTGCGCAGAGTACTCTCTGGAGAGTCTCTTTACTACATGAAAGTAATGGAGCTAACTTATGTCACCTTAGTACATGAAAATAATGGATGAATAACATTTTCCACAAAAATAACATCACGGCTAACCAAAATGCGTTTAATCTGTGGATGATACAGATGATAGCCTTTGCTTTCAGAACTGTATCCAACAAAAATACATTTCACTGTTTTATTGTCCAATTTTCTATGTTGTTGTTCAGGCACTAATGCATATGTCAGACAACCAAACACATGCAGATGAGCAACAAATGGCTTGCAACTATGCCAAACCTCATATGGAGTGATAGACTGCAGTGATTTAGTGGGACATCTGTTAAGTTCATATGTTGCACACATAACAACCTCAAGCTAGAAACTATGTGGTAAATCTTGACTCTTGACCATACACCTCGCCATCTCCATGAGTGATCTGTTCTTTTCACTACAAGAAATAGGGGGGCGTAACGACACCCCCGAATTGAAAAAAAGAACAGGTACCGTCGCTTATGCGACGCTGGCGTTGCATAAGCGACGATCAATTTGTCGAATTTTTCTTTTCTTGCGAGAGTCGTCGCATAAGCGATGCTAGTGTCGCTTATGCGACGCTAAATTACAGCGTCGCAAATATCATCGCTAGTGAGCGACGGTATTTGCAACGTTGGCAAACTGAAGAGCGTCGTATATGCAACGCTCTCGAATGTAAAAAAAAATTCGATTTCTCCCGGTACATTTGTGTCGGGATTTGGACGCGACGGACCAAGAAGAGACCGAGAGAGACAGAGAAAGAGAGCGCGAGAGAGAGAGAGAGAGAGAGAGAGAGAGAGAGAGAGAGAGAGAGAGATGCATCTACTTGCAAGGTATGCACACACACACACACTTACACACACATACATATGCATACACACACATATACACACATAGGCACACACACACATACACATAGACACACACACACATACACACAAATACACACATATATACACACATACACAAATAATGTTGCATACACACATGCGCACGTAATGCATACACATGCACACACATATACACATACATATACACAGACATACACACATACACACATACACACACACATACACACACACATACACACACATATACACACATACACACACATAGAGAGACATGCACACACATACACATACATGCATACATAATGCATATGCATATGCGTACATCCATACATACTTACATGCATACACATGCATACATAATGCATATGCATATGAGTACATACATACATACTAACATGCATACACACACATATGCACACATAGGCACATACACACATATAGACACATACACACACATAAACACATACACACACATACTCACACATATGCATACATACATGCATACACATACACACACATATGCATACACATACACACACATAGACACATACACACACATAAACACATACATACACATAAACACATACACACACATACACACACATATGCATACACACACATACACACATATGCATACATACATGCATACACATACACACATAGACACATACACACACATAGACACATACACACGTAGACACATACACACACGTAGACACATACACACACATAAACACATACACACACATACACACACATATGCATACATACATGCATACACATACACACACATAAACACATACACACACATATGCATACATAATGCATACACACACATATGCATACATACATGCATACACATATACACATAGACACATACACACACATAGACACATACACACACATAAACACATACACACTCATAGACACACACACATACACATAGACGCGCATACACATACACACACATATACACACACATACAAACATACACACATACACACATTATGATGCATTCACACACATACACATGCATACACACATAGACACACATATACACACACATACACACACATAGAGAGACATACACACACATACACATACATGCATACATATGCATACATACATACATACTTACATGCATACATACACATACATAATGCATACACACACATATGCATACATAATGCATACACACACATACACACACCTATGCATACATACATGCATACACATACACACATAGACACATACACACACACATAGACACATACACACACATAAACACATACACACTCATAGACGCATAGCGACACATACACATAGACACACACATATACACACACACATATACACAAACACATACACACATAGACACATACACACATAATGATGCATACACACACATACACATGCATACACATACATATGCATACATACATGCATACACATAGACACATACACACACATAGACACATACACACATAAACACATACACACTCATAGATACACACACACATACACACACACACATACACACACACATACACATGCATACACACACATACACATGCATACACACATACAGACACATATACACACACATACACATATACACACACATATACGCATACACACACACATAGAGAGACATACACACATATACACATACATGCATACATATGCATACATAATGCATATGCATATGCATATGCATACAATGTACATACATACTTACATGCACACATAATGCACATGCGTAGATACATACACACACATAGACACATACACACACATAAACACATACATACTCATAGATACACACATATACACATAGACACACACACACACATACACACATATATACACACACATACACACATAATGATGCATACTACACATGCATACACACATACAGACACATATACACACACATATATGCATACACACACATAGAGAAACATACACACACATACACATACATGCATACATATGCATACATAATGCATATGCATATGCATACATAATGCACATGCTTACATACACATATGTAATGCATACACACACATATGCATACATAATGCATACACACACATACACACATATGCATACATAATGCACATGCATAGATACATACACACACATAGACACATACACACATACACACATAGACACATACACACACATAAACACATACATACTCATAGATACACACATATACACATAGACACACACACACATATACACACACATACACACACATACACACATAATGATGCATACTACACATGCATACACACATACATACACATATACACACACATAGACACACATATATGCATACGCACACATAGAGAGACATACATACACATATACATACATGCATACATATGCATATGCATATGCATACATACATACTTACATGCATACATACTTACATGCATACATAATGAACATGCTTACATACACATACATAATGCATACACACACATATGCATACATAATGCATACACACACATACATCGATAACCAAAGGTAAAATATGTTTCAAAAAGTTATGCCAGTCATGGGTCTTAAACCCAGATAAGCTCTTATCATCCATAGTAAACATGTTTTGAAAAGATGCTCCATATCCTGTAGGAGTCTTAATCAATTGAATTCTATTGTTGATAGTCTGTATCTCTTTTGTTTGTAAGTACCCAAGGAGCAGGTGCATAAGTCGTTTCTTGTCGATGTCTATCAAAAACTGGCCATAACTTTGGTTTGGATTTTTGATCTTTCAAATCATTCCTTGATGTTGTGGTATCTTTTAGTCAAAGAAGATGCTTCCATAGTGAATAGACAATATTTTTGAATATATGCATAGGATCAAGAAGATGACATACTTTTAACTCTTTCCAATACTCCAAAGAATACCATATTGATATGTTCTCTGCGAGTGCCAATTTTCCTTTGCCTCTGTTCACATACTCATTATCTGAATCATCACTGAAGATTTCTGCTTTTGGATCTATCAGAGGTCCATCTGTCCATTTTTTATACCAATCCATAGGCGTCATAGGTTTTGGACACTGACCTGTTTCAAGCTTTCCATTAAATGTATCGCTTCTCTTTTAGATCTTAATGGATGATCATCAGGCAAGAATCGTCGATGTCAAAGATAAATATTTTTGTTGAGATTCTTACTGTAGATTGATCTCAACCAATCACCACAATATGGACAAGCTTTATAACCCTTAGTAGATATTCCTGCATCATAGAAAATGATAAAAATATAATTAGATTAAATCATATTTATTTACATGCATATTGAATAAAAAAATTACATCAATATCTGAACAAACACCATATCCTGGAAAATCGTGAATAGTCCAAGCCACAATACCACGAACCGTAATATGTCTTTCATTGATGCTTTTCGATACATCAATGACATTAATACCTCTCCATAACTCTTCAAGATCGTCAATGAGAGGAGCAAGATATATATATTCATATCTTTAACTTGTCTTTTGCCTGGGATTAAAAGTGAAAGCATTAAATGTTCCTTTTTAATGCTAAGATATGGCGGAAGATTGTAGTTTATGACTACCACTGGCCATGTTGACCATTTACTGGATTTCATGGAGAATGGATTAACCCCATCTAATGCAACTCCTAACTTTAGATTTTGTGGATTTTGTGCAAATTCAGGCCATGTAGAATCAATATGTTGAAAAGCAACACTATCATGAAGAATTCTGATTATTCCATTAGTACTTTTGTGATCCTGTCCCCAAGTCAAAAGCTTTGATAATTCGGGGCTTTGAAACATATGTCTAATCCGTGGAGCCAATGGAAAATGTCTCAACACTTTTTTTGGGATTTTACCTTCTTCACCCTTATATCGAGGAGATTGACATTTGGGTCATGTCAAAGAGTCTGCATATTCACCTCTATATAAAATACAATCGTTAGGACATGCATGTATACATTGGTAATCTATACCAAGATTGTTGATTATCTTCTTCATTTCATCATGTGAGGTAGGAAGAATATTCTGACTTGGTAAAAACTTTTCAGATAATAACCTGTAAGTTTATCAAAAAAAGATATGTTAAAAAAAGTAAATAAATAAATATACATATATATATATATATGCATATAATTTTATATATGTGTATGCTTATGTGCATCTTTCAAAATATTCGCGTAAAATTTGATTGTTTTGGATGGCAGGATATGATTGTTTGTTTTGGAGGAAATGAAGTTTGTACCTTCATTGAATGATTTATCGATTCTATCATATGTTCAGTTTGAAAGTGTGAGAAGCGGGTTTATAATTGTTGTTCAAAGAATTTGGCACTGTTTATAGGCCATACGATGGTGACCTGGATGAATCGCATGCACAGAGGTTACTCAAGATAGAGCAACCTGATTATAAGGGAGTACCAGCAGGATTCCTGGGGTATGTAGTAAACCTCTTACATGTCAATGATGAGCATCTGAACTTTAGGATACAAAGTGAAAATCATGGTGGCTTGAGAGGATCACTTTTATACAGCTTGTTTAAAGAACTTCAGGTTTATGACACTGAAGTTTTTTGAACAAGCTGTATAAAAGTGATCCTCTCAAGCCATCATGATTTCCACTTTGTATCCTAAAGTTCAGATGCTCATCATTGACATGCAAGAGGTTTACTGCATACCCTAGGAATCCTCTTGGCACTAGTCCATTATAATCAGATTGCTCTATCTTGAGTAACCTCTGTGCATGCGATTCATCCAGGTCACATATCATTGTATGGCCTATAAACAATGCCAAATTCTTTGAATAGCAATTATAAATCCGCTTCTCACACTTTCAAACTGAACATATGTGTGAATCGACAAATAATTCAATGAACGTACATACTTCATATCCTCCAAAACAAACAATCGTATCCTGCCATCCAAACAATCAAATTTTTCGCGAATATTTTGAAAGATGCATTAATAGTTTTAAAAGATGCACGGACAAAAAGTGTCCATTCAATTCAAGTTCTTGTTCTTACCTTATCTAAAGTAAGAATAGAAACCTTCATATATATATATATATATATATATATATATATATATATATATATATATATATATATATATATATATATATATATATATATATATGTGTGTGTGTGTGTGTGTATATATATATGCATATATATATAAATAGATATAAAATTGAAAATTATACCTTAATAGTGTTGAAACAGATACATTACTCCATCCAAAACGATTTTGAAGGTTGAGAATAAGTAACCTCGCACTTAGGCATGTCAAACGACTTCCTTCATATACATGCTTTAGACATTCCTCTCGAAGATATTTCTCATGTTTAGAAATATCAATGCTCTCACTGTCATTTTGATACCAATCCTCAATAAAATCTGCCATGCCATCATCTTCATCATTGTCACACAAATCTTGTACTTTATCATCTTTTGAATATAGATCTTTCAACTTTGCATATTGCACAGGATTAGTTTTGCGTAACCTCCTCATGGAAGCTTCTGATAAATGAGGTCTTATTGGTAATTGTGAATGCTGTGGAGGAATATCATCAACATCATACTTTGGAATCTACACATATAAATAAAATTCATTAGTATTCCATAAATGAATAAAAAGTAAACTTTAAATATAAAATTAAGTATATAACTTATTAAATATGGATAGAAAATTTTTATTCTCTCTAGCTAAAAGGTGCTCTTGGAGGTCTACGCCATCCATAATTCACTAATAATTCATCACAAGCATGTAATGTAGTAATAGCATTGACAACTACGTATCTTGATACATCTCTACTCATGTATGGTGATTCATGACTATTTTCATGCTCCTCAAATGTGCAATTAGTCCTTGAACTATTATGTAACCCTAGACTACTATTTATTAAACCTGCTATATTTCCATGTGTGTAAGGTCTTCCATCAATATATAATCTTTCATTTTTTGCATGTAAAATCCTTCTACTAGTAAGGGATGCTGCATTCAAGCATATTCCATAAGTACTCATGCTTTGAACATAACGTGAAAGTCGATGCCAATCTCCCCATCCATATATAGGACCACAAAATGACATAAGAGTGACTTCAGAGTTCGGAGGCACATACAAATCCTCTACAATAAAGAGACCGCGACCATCATTAGTAATAGTGGATGGAGCAATCATATAGAGATTACCCCAAAAGTTGAAAACCTCTCCATCTAAAGGAAGTGGTCCTCTACTCCATCCTCCATATCTTCTTCTATCATATGTTTGTACCAAAGAACGATCACGAGCTGGCAATGGATAATCTCCAGCCGTTTCATTCTCTAAACCAGGAGGTAGAGGATTTCTAGAAACCTCTGCTTGTAATTGATGAACAGCAAGTCCATGACGTGTACGAGGTATATTAACATTATGAAAAAAATTATCATCGTCATCATCATCGAGCAAGTATTCTTGTATATCAACAATAATTTGATTTTATATATGCTTTTTAAATAAAATAATGACATTAATATACATAAAAAATACATACCCAAGCATTATCACGTTGACTAGGTGATGGTGCACGCTCAAAAGTACCATATTCTGCCTCATGTTCAATACATTCCAATCGTGGTATTCGATACGTGCCATAACAAGAGTTACACCAACATATAATATGCTCTTCATAGTAAAATTCATCATAGTTCCTATCGGAGGACACATGTGAAGTCGTTGCATGAGTAGGAGGTGGTGGAGTACCCTCTGATTGATCAGAATCTGCACATAATAAGAAACAAAAAAAAAATATAAGTTATGTATCCATCAAATATATTTAAAATTAAATGTTTGATATACTTACAGTATAAAGTCGTTTCACGATGAGGAGATGGTGGTGGAGTTCCATCTGATTGATCAAAATCTACAAATAATGGTATTTGATATTAATAATCTGATTATTTACATACACAAAAAATTCACATATATATATTTACACATACACACATATTCACATATACACATTTACACATACACATATATTCACATATACACAACTACACATTATTGTGGGATAAATGCATGTATTTTGTATGAATGAGTGTATATGCATGCATGTGTGTGTACGTATATATGTGGATATGTATATGTGTGTTTATGTTATATGTATGTACATGTGTATATGTATACATATATATATGCGTATATGTTTGCATGTATATGTGTATGTGTATGTGTGTGTATATATGTGTATGTATTCTAATTTTTTTTTCTGTTTGAGATTAAATTAACAGGAGATATTGTATGGTAAAAAAAAATAATAGGCGAGGTAACATACCACCTGAGTCATGGCAGTTTTTTCGTAGACAGCTACGTCTTCAGGAGTCATTTCCTCAGCAGAAGGTACACAAATTAATAGTTTATATTTATAATTTTTATATATTTTAGTAATTTTTTACATTTAATTTATGTATTTTTTTCCTTGAATAAACAGGCTGCTGCAAAGAAGAGAGTGGAATCGGGCCACACATCGCACCTAGGCCAAATGGGTCATAATGGTTTTGTAGCTACATTTGTAAGTATATGTGTTATTGTGAGTATATTTTTTATTTTAGTTAAAATGCAAGTAAATAATGTTTTTTATTTGTTTCATTTCAGCGGAAGGATTATGGCCGATATCCTATGAAAGATGAGATCGAGTATGCTACACATTTTGGATATCGACGTTTGAGCGAGTATATGCAAGATCATCCTAATGCCTTTGTGAGTATTTTTAAATTTTATATAGTTATTTTATTTTTATGAATGGTTTAATTGTTTTATTTATTTATGTTTGTTATATGTAATACATGAGTATTATGGAGAGACAAATATGGATGAGGTGGAGAGACAGACACAGGAGGGACGATCTCGATCGTCACAGGGTGATCATGACGATGAGAATGAGGAAAATCAGGATGATCATGATATTGCTGCTGATGATGATGATGATGATTAGGATTTTAGTTGATTATGACATTGGATTATATGTATTTACATTGATATATATATATATATATATATATATATATATATATATTTATCTATATATTTTTCATTTCAGTTATGTTTTGAATTATGTGTATGGTATTAAGTAATGAAGAGTTTTGTTCTATTGATTGTTATTATTGTTTATGTTAAGCATGTGTTTTAATACTTTAATTATATAATTCATTCATATGTGTGTACCTAAGTGTATATGTATGTATGTGCATGTGTATGTGTGTGTATATGTATGTATGTGCATGTGCATGTGTAAGTGTATATGTGTGTATGAGTATGTGCATGTGCATGTGCATGTGTATGTGTTTGTATATGTATGTGCATGTATATGTGTAACTCTATGTGTATATGTGTGTATGTGCATGTATATGTGTATATGTAGGTATGTGCATGTGTGTGTGCATGTATATATGTGTTTTAATACTTTAATTATATAATTCATTCATATGTGTGTACCTAAGTGTATATGTATGTGTGTGTATATGTATGTATGTGCATGTGTATGTGTGTGTATATATGTATGTATGTGCATGTGTACGTATAAGTGTATATGTGTGTATGAGTATGTGCATCTGCATATGTATGTGTGTGTATATGTATATGCATGTATATGTATAACTCTATGTGTATATGTATGTATGTGCATGTATATGTGTATATGTAGGTATGTGCATGTGTATATGTGTTTTAATACTGTAATTATATAATTCATTCATATGTGTGTACCTAAGTGTATATGTATGTGTGTGTATATGTATGTATGTGCATGTGTATGTGTGTGTATATGTATGTATGTGCATGTGCATGTGTAAGTGTATATGTGTGTATGAGTATGTGCATGTGCATGTGTAAGTGTACATCTGTGTATGAGTATGTGCATGTGCATGTGTAAATGTATATGTGTGTATGAGTATGTGCATGTGCATGTGTATATGTGTGTATATGTATGTGCATGTATATGTGTAACTCTATGTGTATATGTGCATGTATATGTGTATATGTAGGTATGTGCATGTGTGTGTGCATGTGTATATGGGTGTGTACGTATGTGCATATATATGTGTATATATGTGTATAATGTATGTATATGCATGTGTATATGTATGAAACTTGCATGTGTATATGGATGCATTTCCATTTGCATCCATGTGCATGCGTTTGAATGTGCATGCATGTGGATGTGCATATACATGTATTTGCGTATATGTTAATGTGTGTATGTATACACACACACACACACACACACACACACACACACACACACACATATATATATATATATATATATATATATATATATATATATATATATATATATATATATATATATATATATATATATATATGTGTGTGTGTGTGTGTGTGTGTGTGTGTGTGTGTATGCAATAATGCATGCATGTAAATCTTTTTATGTGGTTGTAGAAATGTTTGTGCATATGCATGTGTAAATGTGTGTATATCTAAGTGTATGTGCACATGTATATGTGTGTATATATGTGTGTATATGTGCATGTGTATATGTGTATATGTGCATATCAATAAGTGTGAGTATGCTATCTAATGAAAATAACACAATTCAAATGATATACAAAGAATAGAAATTGTACTTACAATAGTTAGCCATACTTTTTGCTTGGTTAGCTTCTTGAATAACCTGCAATAAAGAGAGAGAGAGAGAGAGAGAGATAATTCAAAGAGATAAAGATGTAGAAAGAGAGAAACAGAGACAAAGGGAGACAATAAGAGAGAGCTTAGGCAAAACAACATTTCTGCATATACTTGCTTCAGCTAGTAAGCGAAGTGCAATTGCGAACATTGGAGAGCTCTTCGATCGGATGCGTGAAAATGCCGATCGAAGAGCCTCCAACATTTTAATTTTTGTCCGTCAACAGATAGTCGTGTAAGCGATGCTACCCGTCGTCGCATAAGCGACATGTTTTTAGCGTCGCTTATGCGACGGCATGCATCGTCACTTATGCGACACAAAAGAGCGTTGCTTATGCGATGCTTTTTAAAAGCGTCGTGTTAGCGACACTGTATGGGAGCATCGCAGCCCCGTCGCGCCACTCGTCGCAAAAAATGTCATTCACATCGTCGCTTAATTGACGGTCTGTGCGCGACGCTAATTACGACGCATATTGCAATTTTATAGTGATGAAATTTTGTCGCCTTAACTGTCGCTATACGCCCATATTCCTTGTAGTGTTTGTTCAGCAACTCCATTCTTGTGAGGTGTATATGGCATTGTATATTGATGTCTTATCCCACATTCAACCACAAATGCATTAAAGTTAGAAGACATATATTCCTCCTCTTGATCAGAATGGAGGGTGCCCATTTTACATGCTGACAAATTTTCAACCAAAATCAAAATATGTTTGAAGCACATAAACACGTGGGATTTTGCTTTCAATGGATATAGCCATGCATGCCTGGAAAAATCATCAATGAAAGTCACGAAGTAAAGATAGTTTCCAAAAGAGGGTGTCTGTATAGGACCACAAACATCACTATGAACAAGCTGCAATTTCTGAGTAGCTCGATTTGAACCATCTTTTGGAAATGAGGAACACTACATTTTTTCCAAAATAAAACCTTCACACATGTTTACCAAGGGCCTCGAGTTTGGGCAGAGAGGACACCATTTTAGATTTTTGTAGGCATAGCAAACTAGCAAAATTGAGATGACCAAAGCGTGCATGCCAAAGCTTTGCGTCTGACATAGCCTGAGGATCATGTACTGCACATGCTGAATCATTCATAGATTTCTTATAGTCTATGAGCTGATACAGCCCATAACATAAGATGCCAGAAGCAATAATTACATCACCATTTGACATATCATGAACTGTACATCTATCATCAAAAAATTTCACAACCAATCCAATCTTGGCTAAAGTTGAAATTGATAACAAATTCTTCTTGATCCCTGACACAAATAAGGCATCCAACAATATAAAAGAACTACATCAGCAATAGTCAAAATGATCTTACCAACTCCCATGGCAGGATAAGAGGAGTTGTTGGCGCATGTGACAGTATTCCTTATAGGGGAAGGCTCAAGTGATATGAATAAATTGCAATGTGAGGTAATATGTATGGTTGCCCCACTATCAAAGTACCAAACATCTGAGTCTATTGCAGACATACATTATTCATCAGAAGATGGGTTGTAACTGCAAACAATGGTAAATGCCCATTCGTCATTCTGCACAAGATTAGTAGACTCTGTTTTGGGTGTAGAGGCCTCTACAACAACCATTCCAACCTCTTTCTTCCTTGCCTCTTTAGCAACCACTTTTGGATAGCTCTTTATGGCATGATCATTTCCTTTACAGTATTTGCAAAATAATTTCTACTTTTTTGTTTTCTTCTCATCTCCATCATCCTTCTTTGATTGTGCAAAATTAGTATATTTCTGCTTACTAGTAGAAGAGCTCCATTTACCTTTGCCCTTCTGACTAGCTAAGAAAGCTTGATCTGCAACATGCATAATAGATATGTTCTGCCTATAGTGATCTTCCTGTAATAAAACAAAGACTAACTCCTCAAATGTTAAGGCATTCGGATTGCCTTTCATCATCAAATGAAAAGTAGAAGCAAAACTCTGATATGAATCAAGAAGACCATTTGAAATAGTCTGCAGAACTGAGCGGTCAGGCAAGAGTTCATGAGCAGAAACCAATTGTTCCTTCAAATCTTTGATCTTTGTCAGAAAAGTAGCCATGGAATCTCCATCATTCATGTCCTCACTCTCCAACTGTTTTCGGAGGTAAGCACACGAGCCTCATTCCTTGCCTAGTATAAAGTGTTTGACAAATAGGGCTATTAATGCATATGCTTGAGCATCTCTACCATCCCAATGAATTTGGTCTGTAGTAGGTTCAACAAGAACCGCAACACAAACATGAACATGAAGAATATCATCATCTTCAATGCCATCTGCATCACCTTCAGCAACTGTGTTTGTAGGTGTAATAAGATGTTTTTCAACACCTTGCACAATATTCCACAATCCTTTTGCAACCAATACATGATGCATCATATAAACCCATAACGAGTAATTAGTACCATCCAACTTATCCTCAATATCCAACATATGGAATACATTACTGGTTTTAGCCATGGCCACCAACTGAAATAACCTGATGCAAAAAAATGACTGTATCTCAAAAAGTTGAACAACACTACACTTTCGAGTTCTGCTAAACCTATAGCAGATTTGAGAAGCTTATACTGGCAAACCAAAACCTATATATATCTTTGGCACAAAAAGATGAAATAGCCTACACAAGTGCTATGATAGTGTGTTGAGAGGCTGAGACGAGCTCATATCGCAATTTCGGCACCACAGATCGAAGTTGTTTTGAACTCTAATGAGCCTGAGTATGCTCACCAAATTTTGTGCAACCCTAAGACTATGATTGGAGGGGTGTCGACGATGCTCTAAATGAAGCAACGACTTGCTTTGATACCAGTTGTTGGAGTTTGAGGTCTGCGGAAGCATGTGAATAACACAAGGAAGAAGAAGAAGAAGAAGAAGCTTGGAGCACAACACACAATACTGAATGTATTACAACTAGAATGTACAAAGATAAGTAGCCCATTAGGGTAATAGGTGTATATTACAAGATGGAAAAAAAAAACTCCTAAAGAGGGAAAAAAGTGCCCCGGTAGTCCTAGTGTGTTCACACACATCACTACCTAAATATATCAACAAGAATAACTATGGAACTACATGCCAAAGTTGTAAGTGGAGGCCATATATATATAACGATGTATATTCAACAAAAAATTAAAGAAGAGATTAACAAACTTTTAGAATTCCGATTTATTTATGAGATTGAGCACACTTAATGGAAGCCTCCAAATGTGATTGTGTCCAAAACAAATAGAAATCTGAGTGTACATCAATACGAAGAGGGTTAATGAAGCCACCATTAGGGACAATTATCCACTACCCATCACTAATCATATTTTGAAAAGGCCAGTAGATAAGGATGTTTATACTTTTTTAGATGGATTTTTGGGATATACTCAGCTTGTAGTTACACTTGAAGATCAATACAAGATCGGCTTCACTATCAAGTGGGGCATCTATGGATTTAAAGCGATGCTATTTGGCTTAACTTTTCAAAAGTAAATGTGTCATGTTTTCAAAGATTTTCTTAGGAAATAATTGGAAGTTTATGTGGAGGACTTGTGTTCTTATTCCACACAAATATTTAAACACATCTCTATGTTGAAGAAACTATTTGCTAAATGTAGACAATACAAAGTCTCTTGAATCCTAAAACGTGTGTATTCATGGTTAGACAAAGGAAACATTTTGGGACACATATTCTCAAAAAATGGAATTTTAATTGATGATAATATAAAAAATTATTATAAGTCATCCAGCTATTGATAGCCAAGCAATTTTTTTTGCTAGTTTATGGTGGCCTACTTTACACATGGGTGCATGAAGTTTTCGAGAATGAGGTGATATGTCAAAAGGAAAAAATTATATTTTTTGAATGGATCAAATGTTGCTTAGACCAATGATGATTGGAAGACCTTTTTCCAAATGGAAATTTGACTTAGTTGGATCCATTAGCCCCCCCAACAAAAGGTTCCATGTTGAGTATATCATAGTGCCTACTGACTATCTAACAAAATGGGTTGAACTTTGAGTGACAAGGAGGTATGATGCTCAAATAAGTGCAAAACTTCTCTTTGAAGAGATATTCACTAGGTATAGCCTAGACTAGACTTACCTTTGAGTTGATCAGTCAAAGGAAGAACTACTATCTTGGCATACCTAGGAATAAACTTTCAACAATACCCTACCATCCCAAGAAAACTTTGGAGCTCATTTTTTTGGGGGGATGAGGCCAATCCTTTATGACCCTAACTTTATTAGGGTCAAGCTAGATTCTTTTAGAAAAAATCACATGGTCAAGATATCTAAATTTTGGTGTAAATAATTCACACTTGGATTCTTTACCATAAAACTAATTTTGGCAAAGCACTTCAAAAATCTTTTGAAGATGCTCTAAGTGTTCTCAATGATCCTTATTGCATACACGGATATCATCAAGGAAATCCACTACAAAGTTTCCCAAAATATGGCTCCAAGATTGTATTCATGAGATTCATGAATGCTGCCAGGGTATTTTGAATGCTAATTCTTCATTTTGTACTACCTTTCAAACTCATTCTTAAGAGAAGAGGTGTCTGCAACAACCACTATCTATTCTTTCTTCTTTCCCTCTTTAGCAACAAGCTTATGATAGTTTTTTATCATATGATTATCTGAACTATAATATTTTCACAACTATTTTGCTTATCTTTTTTCTTCCTATCCTTGTTTTCCTTCTTTGATTGTGTAGCATTTGTAGATTTTTTATTTTTTATTATTAGAAGAAGAATTACCATTATGTGTGCCCTTCTAACTAGCAACAAAAGCTTGATATGCAACACACATAATAGAACCATTCTACCTACACTTGATTGTTATGAAGAAGGACATTAGGACCACCACATGCTAGAGATATGAATCTCCTCCCAACCTTATGCCTCTATATATAGCTCTCTCCAAGGGACTTCCCTCTATGACAAGTGGATACTAACCATCCAAGTAGTCGCCATGTAACTACATGTGAGCCAAGTGTCCCAACTAACTGGACTTACCTCAAGTGGATGCTTCTACAAGATCTTGGGGTAAAAAACTCTCCCACGATTTTCGTAGGACTTGAACCCAAGATCTCCTCCTTCTCATCCATATGAATTAACCATTAGGCCAAGATACATTATATAATATCTATATTCTAAAGAGATTTTGCTACTACCTTGTGGATAGACCAATGTTCCCTTTGAGGAGAGATCATGGGCTCAAATCTTGGGGTTTTGGTTAAAAAAAAGGGTTGACAGATTCAAATGGTTTGCAAGAACAATGTGCTTTCATTGACTTCCCTAGATGTAGAGGGCATTAAGTCCCCACAACTCTTTTTCCTCCCTTTGAAGTGAATATCAAAGGCCCTAACTTATCAATTTGTGTAGTAGGGAGATAACCATGCGAAAGAGTAGTGTAAGATAAACAAAGAATAGGAATACACTTGACGTCCACAAAATATATTTTCTTTTGTTTCCCATCTAGGGTTTGTCTTTTGGATTCAAACAAATAGACTTTATTTGGGTCCTCTTGATGTGAAAGAGTAGTAGTACACAATTAATAAGAGGAGGAATGGTCTTTTGAAGTCAAACGCATAGACATTGTTTGTGCTCTCATCCTTGAATGTTGGAATTTGAAGTCAATAGAGCAAGGAGACTTTCCATGAAAGAATTGCACATCTAAAAAGGTGTATGGGACCAAGTATAAACATGATTGGATCCAACTTGAAGGCATCGAACAAAATATCAAAGGTGAAACCGGAGATTGGAAAGAGCAAGCTTCAGAGTTAGTGGTAGGGAGGATATATAATTGTTTTGTGCAAACTTCTCTCTGCATAAGAAATGCCTGCCTTATGTGGAAAGGTGAAATGACTATTGAAGAGATCCCAAATTTACACAGACATATGGAAACCTAAAATAGATTGCTCAAATAAAAGATTACATGTTATAAAGTGAGATTGAAATTCAAGTTCTATGATCTTTGACATTCCATCCTTGAAAGAATAAAATTGGTCTCCCTCAGAAAATTTTACATTGGGATGTTGATGCAAAAATGGGAGCCTTGTGGTGGGGCTGATGTAAAAAAGAAATCAATAGAGTTAATGTACCTCTTTTACTCTCCCCCCCCCCCCCCCCCCCCCCCCCCTCTTTTTTTTTTTTAAATGGAGATTCGGAAGGTGCCTACTCTCCCGACCATTGTAGAGTTGAATGGCCATAGTACCCGCGGGACCCCCCATATCCCAGAAAACAAAGGTTAAACAAGGTTACAACTGGGTTAAACTGATCGGAGCCATTACTTGTACAACCCAAGGGTTGAACACTGTACCTCCCCCTCAAGAGGCCAATGCCATAGCTCTTTTACTCTTGCCTTGAGAATTTCCAAGACATTGGAGAATCTACAAAGAGTTGTGTGACAAGATCAGAAGATTTCATGGCAAATTCTTCAAAAAGAAGTTGGAGTGGATTTGGGTCAGAATCACTTACAAATGCGGTACACGTGCATCTGCGCCGTCTTCATAAGAAAAGGACACATTTTCTCACTTGTGATGCATTTCAATGTTGAACACAGAGTCATTACAGTACAAATTTCAATGCTCGAGAGAGAATCTCAACACGAGTTGGAAAAGTGAGTCACCCAGTCTCGAGTCTCGACTTCGTTTGGAAGTCGAGGTCACGAGTGCCTTGCACATGTCGAGACTTATATAAGTGCACACCCACCTTCTTGATATCTCTGCGCGTGCATGGAGAAGTTGCCTCGCTCTCTGAGCTCAGTCTTTCCGTAGTTTGTAGTATTTAACAAGGTACGCACTGCCTACGCTGCGATATGGCGTCTTTAATTCTTCAATATTGAAGCGCATTGCTGCTATTTTACGCGTAATGATTGTATCCATGTGCAAGACTGAATGTTATCGTCATGAACATGGATGGATCTATCTGTATGAGCTTGCTGCAGGGAGGGGGTTGTGATAATCATAGCGTTAATATCTTTTCTTGCTGTTGGGCCAGGTGAGATATTTTGAGGAAGAACTGCAGGAACATTACTTTGCAGAAACGGTGGGAAAAATGGACGAAGACAAAGTGTACGATGTTGATTTGATGCTATCGTTTTTCTTTATAATAAGTGAATAGATGACCACACACACACACACACACTCACACACACACACACACACACACACACACACACACTGACTGCCTGATATATATACATGCGTATATTCTTGTATTTCTGTATGCATGCCTGCATGCGTAAGGGTGCACATGTACGTACGCTCATATACATGTACGTACGTATGTATGTGTTGTATGGATGTATGTATAGCTTAGAGAGAGATTGGAGAGAGAGGGTGGGAGAGAGATGGAGAGGGAGATGGACAGTGACAAGGAGAAAAATCAAAGTGCTATGACCCATGGGATGTAAACATATGATCATTACAGTCCACCTCAAGTATTAATCTAGAGTGATAGCAAAACAATAGGAAAATTATAAAAATGGAACAAGATCCATGGCTTGTGAGATTTACTATTATATTGGAAAGGTCAGGTATAGTTTTTAGGTTACATTGGATTTGTTTCTAATCTTTTGGGGGTGTCATGAAGCCTTTAATGAGAGCTTTGCGTATTGGTAAAGTACTCATATTCCTTGCTTCCTACCCTTGTTGTCTTTGACTTGTTCCTCATTTGTTTTTTCCAATCAAAGAGAAGTAAACTTATTTGTGAAACAAATTCTAGTTCCTCAAAGTGACTTTGCTTGTTTGAGGACCCTAATCTTATCTATTAGATGAGTGTATTGTTGCACTATATGTCACCTTGATCTTCATGCCTCATGATTCTTCAATGTAAAGAAGTGGTATTGCCTTCTTAGCCTACTACTCTGACATAGGGGAACCAAAAACATTAAGGCCATTTTTAATCTCTTGCTCTTCCAAACCTTTGCATCTCCTATGCTTTCGCTAAGGCTGAAGTCACCAATCTTGATTTCTTTCTTCAGTTAGTTTTGTGCCATGTGGTCTTGGATCTTGATATCATACCTTGTAACACTGTAGGAGGTGTTTTCTTTCAAATAGGTAGAGCTGGGGTGCATTTTGAATTATTTTGTGCTGGTTTGGCTGATGCCTTATGCCTTGTACTTGCAATTCATCTAGTTGTTGTTATCAGGGTGCACTAGAATATGCTCATGGAGGTTAGACTTGATGCAAGATTATTGGAATATGTTTTTGACTACATGATAACCCACACAAAGGAAGAACACAATACAAGAATACCCAACTAGCACTACAAATCTCATAACCAAGGACCAATAGGTATGCATAACATGACCAAACAAGATGAAGGTGATCCCACAACCTGGTACCACAGGTATGAATCTTTATATTAGAACTATAAGATCTCCCTTGATGAAGATGAACAAGATACAAACCATGACTAGACACGAGTTGGTACTATGAGATTACACGATTATAAGACAAATGGCTAGGAATAAGACTAGACAAGACTAGAACAAAGAATTGGGCAAGAACAAAAATTGGAACTTGGAAGGTACTTACTTGGAGAGGGGGACTTCTTGAGCTCCCAAGACTAGCATTGGTAAGATTGAGGATCTCTATGTTTATCCTCTCTTTATATACTTATTGGAGAGTGGTTGAGGCTGATTTAAAATGTTCAATTGCTCACATGGAAGGAAATGTATGATACAAGGTAAGATGCATGACCATGATGTAAGCTACAATGAGGAATAGACATGCAATGAAGCAAGGCATTGAGCTCACTTGCATAGTTCTGAGTGTCCATGACATCACCTCCCCCCAAGCAATGAGTTTCATGAGCAGCGATTATATGACTTTAAGATCTTTTAGGACTTGATTCTTCATAACTTTTGGTCTTTGTAGAGTTCTTGTATGTGGTACTAGAACACTATGATGATGGATATCCATGATGGAACTAAAAAGGGTTCATTGTATATGTAGGTGTGGAGTCCAAGATACACTTCTCATGAGGGAAAGTATTGGATTTTTGACTCTTATAATGATTCTTTTGATATGCAATGGTGATTGGGAAAATCTTCGCTTCCTCTTGATCATGATTTTATGATTAAAACCTAATCCATTGTCTTTACGATGTCTTCTTTCCTTAATTGTAAGTCATTTAAACCTTATGTTGTCCACTTGCATAGGTTTTGGTTGAGATTCTTTCAACGTATATTTTTGGGGGACTTAATTGAACTTGTATTCCCAATTTTGAATACAAGTCTTCATCTCTTGCTTTCTTTCAAACAACATGCTATCACACTCAATTGCTTGATTCATGAACTCATTCAAAGTATTTACCTTGGGCATATTTAATATAAGGTTCTTGACATCAGCATATAAACACATCAAATTAGTGGATAAATTAATCCTTGTGCCATGTGAGATCACAAATTATTTATCTGAATTTTGATGCATAAATAGAAGCATACCTATTTTCTTGATGTAGCTTCCCTACTTTGTTTCAACAACACATAAATAATTTGTCTCCAAAAGTTGTGAACAATTTGTGTCTCAAGGATAGGTCCAAACCATGAAAGAGATGGGTTGTATACTAGAGCTCCTATCAGCCCTGCTTGAAGCATCATCGAGTACCTATGTGGTTGCATTCTTATGAAGAGCTTCATCTGTTGTAAAAATCCTCGAAACTTTGATTTGGTTATCTGGCATACTCACCTTTGGACTTTTCTTCACATTCGGTTTCTTTAAAGAATTTGGAGAAGATTGATTTAGTATGATTTGCAACTCTTGTATTTGCCTTCGTAGCTCTCTGATAACATCTTGAATATTTTGATGTCGAATATTTTCTTGGTTTTACATATCCATTAAACTTGTTGAAATTTTAATTGTAGAAAAGATCTCTTCACGAATAATCTCCATGGTTGGATCTTGGGTTTGTCAGTCTTGCCAAAATGTTAGGGGAATACTAGAATGTGCTAATCGAGAATAGACAAGACGCAAGCCTATTGGAATATGCTTTTGGACACAAGATAATCCACACAAGATGTTGGTTTTTAGGCCCACAATTAGAGTAAAACAGAGAGAGACACAAATAGAGACAAGAGAAACACAGTCACATATGGCAAACTAGCAAAAGAGCTCAAAATATGTAACAAAATTTACAAAGAAAACTTATAATGCCAAGCTCCAAGCCTTAAGAATACCTAGAGCTTAAGATGGTAGTGTAGTCTACAAGATATGAATACATGACCAATTGTTTGGGCTTATTACAGCCAAGCATGTCCAACTAAAAGCTACGCATGAAAAGAAACTCTAAAAAGTTGAAATAGCTGATTTCGCAAAACGTGGCGCAAAATTTGGGGGGTTTAGCTTTCATGCTTTTCTTTAAATCTTTTCTCTTGCCACATGGCATAATTATTTTCCATTGGATCATATGCTATAGGATTATGACAGGTGTCACTTGCTTTTGGGCTTAAAAATCTGCCTTTTTACTTTAACCTAACACTAGGGTTTGCCTTTTAATCATCATACATTTCTCAAATAACCAAGTGTTGTATATGTTTGGATAGCTCTCAAAGAGCTCTTCTAGACCATCTAAATTCTAGCCAAAATTTGGCCATCTTTGACCAAGTTGACCTACCTTTGACCAAAGTTTGACCTTCAATTTTCATGGCTTTACTCTGGGGAGTGAGCTCCCCAGTGGAAGACTTCCTACTTGTTCTAACAAAGAAGAATACTATACAACAATACCAACTAGCACTACAAGTTTCATAACTAGGACTCTTAAGTATGAATAACTCAAGAAGACCAAATGAAGGTGATCCCACAGCTCGAGACAATGAGTATGAAGATTGATATTAGAATTACAAGATCTCCATTGACAAAGAGAAACAAGATACAAGACAAGGCTTGACAAGACCTCGCACTACTAGATTACAAGATGACTAGGAATCAGACTAGCCACGATGAGAACAAGGAACTAGGCAAGAAGAAGAATTGGAACTTGGAAGGTACTCACTTGAAGGCCATGACTCCTTGAGACTAGCATTGGCAAGATTGAGGGCCTTTATGGCTAGCCACTTCTTATATGTGTTGGAGGGCAGCTAAGAGTGTTGTAGGATGGTGGTAAGAGTGTTGTAGGATGGTGTAAGAGTGTTCTAGGATGGTGTAGAGTGTTCTAGGATGATGCATGACGATATCATTGATGATGTAGGCGATGATATGGCATCCATGATGATGTGGAAAGGGATCATTTGCATAGTTGTCCAAGGTCCTCCACGTAAGGGTGTGTTCACATGGAAG